>OY294046.1:39612457-39716671 GCA_958510825.1 Brachypterus glaber
TTTTCAGTGCTTTAAACGATTGATTTTTGATAAGCAAATCTGACTGACATCACTTTTACATAAAAAAAGCAAGGTCATTTGGGGCTTTTTATTTTCATATTCGTTTTCAGCGCCCAAAAATAGATAAGAAAATATTGTCTATTTTTTTATTTTTTTTATTTGTAGGCCAGTGCTATTAAAAAATATAGCAAAATAACCGCTAGATGGAGTAATCCCAAGATCGTCTACCAAAAAGCCTCTCATGTAGAGAAGACTAAAATGTAAAATATTAAGGGTGTTTGATTAAAATATTTTAATAAAACTTTAAATGAGTAGGTGAAACCTCTTAAAATACGACTTATCATGTTTAGCGCTACATGCGAATATTTTAAAAAATCTTAAGTCTGACATTTCTCAGACACCTCAGAATTTGATATGTAAATAAGTAATTAAAATTGTAATATATTATTGTTAACCAAGTTTAGCGCCGAAGGCGAAACATTTTACAGTTTTTCAGGATATGCAATTTCGAAGAATTCGAAACGCAAATTTAATAAATCATATTATTTTATTAAATCTAATAACACACATTTTGGTTGCATATTATTTAGCGCCGAAGGCGAAAATGTTAGAAAACCTAATAAGCAAAATAGTTTTCCTACGATCCCCTATGAAAATGACATTTAGCACACTCTTTAGTTTTTTAGAAAATGCCTTATATCATACTAGTATGATATTTTTCTGATATATATGTATGAAGGTTTGCCTAATTTAATTTATATATTTACGTTGTAGATTCTACGAATTTTATTTACCTCGTTTTATATACCAATTTTCACAGCCATTTATGATATAGTTTATGTTTTTCACCAAATTTTTTTAATTAAAAACTATAGTTATAGCCTTACTATTTTAACCAAGGTCAATATTAAATTGAGTTGTTTTATTTATGTCTAGATTTTATAAAAATTACTTAATTTTTGATTTAGTTACCTTACATTTTATAAAAAAAAGACATCAATATTTCCTCATTTTGTAAAACATTGTAGAATTTTACAGTCTTATATGCTAGCATATCCACAGAAATCAAATATAATTAGTAAACTGTCAAATTTTCCTTGATTTAAAAGATGCTTGTGGTTAGGCAATCCATGAAACACTGTTGGGCTTCCATAATAAATCAAGAAAATTAAAGGTAAATAAAAAACATATTTCCTGTTGACATACATATATAAATTTGTATGCTATTTTGTGTTTTGCTTTTCTGAAAAATTCTCGGAATAAGTAAAAAAAAATTGAAAATATTAAATTAAGAAACTTTATATTTTTTCGCGATCGTAGGAAAAATAGTGTACATAACAAAAACTACTAAACAGAAAATTAAATTGGAGGGATTGGGGGGACTTCTGCCTGCTTACGCCATTAACTTATTGTAATAAAATGATTTATTCCCAAAATATTTTTATAAGGACTTTTGAGAGGCACTAATCTTTGCTATAAAAACTGCTATATTCTCATCCTCAGAAAGGCATTATATTTGGGCGAAACTTTGGAATCACGCACAATGCGAACGGATGGGCCCTTGTGTACCGGAAAAAGCATCCCCAGCCCTCTTTAAAGGACTTTACTCCGCTATCTTCACCATCGCTCGTTAATATCATTCTACTCACAGTTTATTTTTAGCGACGTTTTGTAAAGGAAAATATATATTTAACGAGACTTAATTTTTTTACTTGCTAAGTTAGGTGTACTTTTTAACCCCTTCGGCTCCATTGTATCCACGTATGGATATTTTTAGCTACAGCAAAATTTACCACAATATCCACAGTTGGATATTCATATACGGGAGTTTCCATATAAATTTTAATCTGTTATAGGGTTTCTTGAAAAACCACCTGGAGCAGAAGAGGTTAATACACAGAAAAAATTATTTCTTGAACCAAGAACACGTGTATGTTCAAAGCCATATTCTCTTGTTTTAAGGCTAGCTATTCTTTGAACCAAAGTCAATGTCCTGAAATAAAGAGTACAGGTTTTTGAATAAAGATCCGCGGTGTTCATTCAAGGACACTGACTTTGGTTCAAAAAAGTGCTAGCTTTTCTTTGAACCAAAGTCAATGTCCTTGATTAAAGAGCATGTGTTTTTGAATAAAGATCCGAGCTCTTCATTCAAGAACATTGACTTCGGTTCAAAAGAATGTTAGCCTTGAAACAAGAGAATATGCTTCAAACATATGGAAATACTTGTCCTTGGTTCAATAAATACTTTTTTTATTTGTATAAAACCAAATTCAAAATCTCCTATGCAACTGTTAGTCAGAAAAATGATTTTTATTTTTTTCTTTAAAAAAGTACGAGATTATAAATTAATTTTGACCACTGATTTTACGCCAAAAAATGAGAATTAAAGTTTATGTAAACTTTTGTGCTAAATAGCTTTCTAAAGGAGCTAGGGTCCTTTTAAAGGGCATTTTTATTCATAACTCAGGGACTGTTTAATTTATGGGCATAAAATTTTTACTGTAATATACTGTAATAACCAAATTTAAATATTTAACTTTAAAATAAAAACTACTTTTTGACCAGGAGCGTAGTAATTGGGTGCCCCTTAATATGAGTATAAAAATTCTAATTTTGACCCTGGTTGAATATTAAGGATTAAGGATAACTCTTATTACTTAGTAAACCATATTATATTAGTAGTAAACCATATTAAAAATTTCATCTCATTATTTTCTGAGAAATATGTGAGAAATGTGCCTAAAAATGCCCCTTAAAAGAATTATAGTTCCCTTGGGCAGCAATTTAGCGCTAAATAAAATCTAATGTACTTTTTAATTTGAATCCCGTATTTATTTTTTTTTAACTAAAATCAAATTAATTTATTGTATAGAATACATTAATAATAAATTACATATAAATAAACAATAAACAATAATAAAAATAAATAAAACTATAATAACTCCTCAAAATCGATCGATGGAGGAAAAGTTCCCATAACAAAATTAATTTCTTTCCCAGGCGATTTATTTCTGAAAAATATCAAAATCGTTTTTCCGCCAAGCAGCTACATACAAGATTTTGAATTTGGTTTTTTAATAAAAAGCTTACCTTAGTAAAAAAATGAGTCCCGTCCAATATACAGGGTGTTCCACTCCCTTTGTCCGAAACAAAAGTTTTCTAAACTTTTTTTTGAGCCAGAACTCCACATATGTATTTTTTTTAGCATGACATAATTTTTAAATTAAATTTTTTTAAAAAATATGAATTTTTCTTTATCGTTTAATACTTTTTTCCACTTAAAGCTTTATTTTACTTTCCCCAAGAAAAGTCTTGCGTTGGTAAAAAAATCGAAAAAATTTTTATTGATTTTTTCTACGTTTCTGGTTGTTGGTCTGTGTGTCCGGGACATTTGTGGCTACGATAACTCAGGAACGCTTCGGGCTAGAGACTTCAAATTTGGACCAGTGATTAATTATCCAAAGTTCTAGTTAGGGAGTAAATGGGGTAAAAACAATTGTTTTCAAAAACATTTTTTTTTAATTTATTTTTTGTTTTGCGAAAAAAGTATGTTGTTTAAAGAAAAATATTTTTTTTTTTGAAAAAAATTGATTTTAATAAACCTAGGGGAAAGTATTATTTTATTGGCAGCAGTATTTTTAAGTCAATTTTTAATTTTTAAAAATCAAATTCCAATTATTCATAAAAAGAGATGTAAAACGTAACATAATAAAAATTTAACAAAGCAAGATTTTTATTCAATATTTAAAAATAATTTATAATAAAAATTATCTGGTAAAGAGAAAATATTATAATTATGTTAACTTTTTAGATGCTTTTAAAAACCTCGCTAAAAATGAACGGTGACTCGCCGGTTTTTATACAGTTATAAATTTAATTTTTTTATACGCTTTCCAGACTAGAAAAGTGTTTTATGTAAATTTTTATCACACCTTTTTTAAGATAAAATAGGCATGTAACCGTTTCAACAAGATTGGAAATTTTGATATGCGTTGTTGTCAAAATATTAATAGTTTTTAGGGTTCCATACCTCTTGGTTGCCCGTTTGTCAGTCTGTCTGCCACAGGAACTTTAACCTAGGAATCTCGAATTTGTCAGCAACGTTTGGTTGTACTATTTTCAGATTTTTCTATCAGTGTAAAATCTTATACATTTTATAATAACTGTCATAGAACAAAATATGGCAAAATAAATAAATAAGTAAGAATTTACGCATTTTTTCTTACTTTTAGATAATCATAATAATTTCAAAACTAGAATGATATAAATTCAAAATTAAAATAGCTAAATTAGGATTTAACAAAACCATTTTCTTATTTCCAAAACGAAAATCCAATTGAAAATTAGTTAAATTAAGGTTTTCTGGAAAATTAGATTGTCGCTGGGTTAGCTTATCAGTTTAAATTTATTTTACCCAGCCAACATTACACAAAGGCTTCAAATTTAAAATTGGAAGGTCAGAAAGAGATAGCTTTACAAAATGAGTCTAAAATGAAGATGTTCTTTTTCTTTATATGGTAATCTTAAAGTTCTTTTTATTAATTTATTATTTTTTTAATTATAAATAAATAAATTCTTCTATAAACAATTCACCAAATTCTTATATGCAATTAAAATTAGTATTATACAATACCGTGCGTGTCAAAAGTCCACCCCCTTAACTTTTAAACGGAATAAGATATAAACTTGAAATTTGGTAAATAGGGGAAAGTCGGGTAACGGTGAGCACCTAAGCGAAACTTGTTATGACTGGCACCTTATGAATATTACACAAAATTTATAAGTGTCAAAAGAAGTCTTACTTATATCATTAAGTATCATCAAAACTTAGGTAGGTTTTACCATAATCACAATAAAAATGTAAAATGAAAAAAACTATGATTCTTTGTATATCGGTATAATTTTAATAAATAAATAAGATCAGCCGAGCGCTTTCGCTTCAATCATTGAAGCATCTTCAGGGCGGGCCTTGTCAGGTTTTTATAGACTGTGGGCACTTTAGAATACATACATTTAAACATATAGACAATAAATTAAGACGGTTACATTTAAAATTTAAAATAAAAAAAATGAATTTTTTTATTTTAAATTTAAAAAGTCCAAACCGTCTTAATTTATTGTCTATATGTTTAAATGTATGTATTCTAAAGTGCCCACAGTCTATAAAAACCTGACAAGGCCCGCCCTGAAGATGCTTCAATGATTGAAGCGAAAGCGCTCGGCTGATCTTATTTATTTATTAAAATTATACCGATATACAAAGAACAATAGTTTTTTTCATTATACATTCACGGTATACACGTCAAATCCACAGTAAAAATGTAAAACTTCAAAAGTGCATTTGCGCACAATTCTCCACCCCAAAGGGCATTCCTATTGGGGAATTATGCAAAAAAGATAAAAACAGAAAATAATACAAAAATATTTATTAAATGCAAGATATGTATACAGGTTTTCAAAAACTTAATTTTTAAAATAAAGGTTTTGGAATTTTAGATCGTTTACAGAACGTTTCCAACCCCCTTCTTATAAAAATCTAGTTTTTGAACATTTGTAGAACTATTTTGGTTTCTACTTTTTAGTCATACGTAACTTGCAATTATTAGAAAGGTATTAACCTTAAAAACTTGTTTTTTATTTAATTTTATTACTATTTAATTGAAATAGGGGAATGCGCATCATTACCCCATCAAGAACTTAAAAATAAATCACTTTACATAACAAAAACTATTTAATTAAATTTAACAAAATTGCATGGATAAATGCAAATGATCATATCCTTCAAGATATATTTATTAATAATCGGTCAAGAATTATGAACTAACCGTCCTATTTCGTACACGTGCAAAATAATAACAACAAACATCAATTTACACATATTCAAATATTGTAAACAACTTTCATTTGTTAGTCGCCGTTTTTGGTGCTAGCAAATTGTTATAGACGCCCCTCAAGCATAGATGCCAGAGATGTCTCAGAATACCTACTAATAAGAATTTTCTGTGGGCGCACGGTTACCCACTGCGCACCGTTACCCTACTTTCCCCTTAAATAACCCAAATAATATTTTAGTATATATTTGATACATTTAGGGGGCACAATGGATGCGGGGGACAAGGAGGAACATTTTTTTATTAGAAATGAGGATCGTAAGCTCATAAAATTCTCTGTTCGACCATAATGTCTTTTATTTTTTATTTTTATTAAAAAAAATGCTGAACATGGTATTTTTCCTTTAAATTTCTAAAAAAAAATCAAATAGTGGCAATATAGTCAGCGCCTGCATCAGAATACTTTACAGTTACTTACAGCTGCGTTTTTTAATCTAAAAAAATGCACAGAGAATATTAAAGTTAAAGTGTGATACATATTTTTAAAGAAAATTATTCGTACTTCACTTTGGCCTTACAAAATTTGCTTTAGGTCCAATGGAAAAACTTTTTATAGCAATCTCTATTTTTTTGTCTCATCAAACTTTTTGTGTTATCATTTGTTGTGGAATGATTGATTATTATTAAGACCTAAAAATTATGATCATTTACTTTTTACGTTGGTGGATTTAATTCAGCTTTTATAAATAGGAATTTATGACACAAGGACAAAGAAAAATTAATTTTCTGCTATAAAAAATTTAAGAAAATCGTAAATTTTATTCCTAAAGGAAATTATTTCTTTATTACTTTACGTTAATAAAACACAGCTCTTCTAAACGAAACTTAAGTATAAAAAGATTGTCAAAGACAAATGTTGATTGATCTTGAAAGCTAAAGGTGGGCACTTTACAGAAAATTAATCAGTAAAATCCCAGCTGGTCAAATTATCTAGATAATGGTAAAAGTTTTCAGGAGAGTCCGTCCTCCATAGTCGGAGTTGCTCCCGGCTATATTTTATATATGTCTTAAAGTACATTCAAATTGCTAGACTCTGGTTCTGGTTTCTTTGGGTGCTAGAAGCTCCAAAAGCTATGGCAATGAGCTACCAGAAAATCTATTTTTAACTTACCGAGTCATATATATATTTACTTTAATACATTCAGGTTAAGCCATTTTCATAGTTATAAAAAATTATTCTGGGTCCAAGGGGTGAGAACAGTCTTTAAAAGTGCCTTTAAAATATGTGATACTTAATTTTTTAAAGAAATGAGAATGTTGAAATGATCTTTTGATTAAATGAAAATTATTGAGACTTTTTAGTGTTGACATATGTCAGATAAAGTTTTTAAAGTCTTTGTTTAACTCTTACCCTACTGAATAATTGTGTAAAACTGTGAAAATAGACTAATCTAAATGCAATAAATGTAATTTGTTTGACTCGGGAAGTTTAAAATATATTTTTCGGGACTCCATTTCACCACCTTTCGAGGCTTCTAGCATCCGCCATGACCTGGCAATTTGCAAGTAGCTTAATTTCAATGTACTTTAAGACATATATAAAATACAGCTGGGAGCAAATAATGAAATAAAAATCGTCACCAGCTCTTAGACTACCAGCATTACACTATGAAACCTTCGTTTTTGGCCAAAACTCGGCTTTTAGCTGTAATATCGTAAAAATTAGTAACATGTGGTTTTCGAGGATGTTGAAACCGAATCTGTTTATAAAAATTCAAAATCCAATCGATATGGCGGCCAAATCTGTTAGATTTTATTAGATTCTAATACAAATTGGTATTTAAGGGTTTTCAAGGATGTTACAGCCTAATCTGTTTTTTAAAATTCAAAATTTAATATGGCGGATCCAATATGGTGGCTAAATCTGTTAGATTTTATTGGATTCTGATAAAAATTGCTATTCGGGGGTTTTTGAATATTCTAAAACCGAATTTATCTTAAAATGATTTTGGTACCAATTTACATCATTTCATAAATTTCAGAATCCTCAAAAACCCTTAAATACCTATTTTCATCCGAATTCAATAAAACTTAACTAATTTTGCCGCCCATTTTAAATTTTATATTTTTAAAAACAGATTCTGTTTTAGCATCGTCAAAAACCCCAGAATACCAATTTTCATCAGAATCCAATGAAATTTTACAGATCCGCCATTTTGAATTTTAAATTATTAAAAACATATTCGGTTTCGGCATCCTCGAAAACCTCTGAATACCAATTTGCATCAGATTGCAATAAAATCTAACAGATTTAGCCGCAATATTAGATCCGCCGTTTTAAATTTTAAATTTTTAAAAACAGATTCGGTTTCAGCATCCTCCAAAACTCCTTGTTACTAATTTTTACTACATTACGACCAAAAGCCGAGTTTGGCTAAAAACGAAGTTTTACTAAAAAAGTTTATGTAATGCTACAAAAAAGTTCAATTTATTTTCTTATTTTTTTCCTTACAAAAGTTCAATTTATTTCCTTATACAAAAACAAAACGGGCAAAAACGTGCATCCAGGCAATAAAGTTGGCTACCAAATGACGCGTCATGACGTATGGTATTTAAAAATCCGTAGCGTTATTTTACATTGATAGTGGAAATTTTGCTTAAAACATTAGGTTTCTGCTAATTTAAAAATACACAAATCGTAAGAATCAAAAAGTTTTGAGTAATTAAATATGGTATTTACTTAGTTTATAGCTCTTTTAATTATTTTAATTCAAAACAGAAAAATGATTGCTTATTCAAAAGTCTAGTATTTATTTTAGTAATAAAAGCATTGCAAAAATAATATGGGTTTTTCTAGTTTAAACTCTTGTATAAAAAAAAACGCTGTAATATAATGTAATAAAATTTTGAAAATAAATGCCCTAACTATTTCTTACTCGTTTGCCCTATTTACTGTTTTGAAATTCAAAAGTCAAATTTGTCGACTTTTGGCCAAAAACGCAGCTCTCCTGGCCCATAGTGCATTAGCAATAGTCAGAAGCAGCTCATTTTTTAAACTTGTACTCGTATGCTAAAAACGGGTGTTATGAAACTGGTACTTTAATGAGCACTTTATTAGGGACAGGTTAAATAAATTGTATTATAATGAAAGGGCGATGTTATTTAAAAACTTTCAGAAGTTTATTTTATATTTTCTGTTTTATTTAAACTTTTAATAAAGTTACGATTTCCAGTTTTATACAAATATTAAATCCTTCGGATTTCACAGCAGTGTTGTAATATAGCACGTCTACATCTGTTTTAATTTTTAAATTATAATTATTTTACTTTCCCCAAGGAAAGTCTTGCGTTAGTAAAAAAATTTCGAAAAATTTGTATTGCTTTTTTTACGTTTCTGGACGTTTTATATCCAAAAAATATGATTTCTGCCGAAAAAAAAAATGTGTGTAGGTCTGTGTCCGGAAAATTTGTAGATAACTCAAGAACGCTTCGGGCTTAAGTCTTCAAATTTGGACCACAGGTTCATTATCCAAAGTTTTAGGCTGGGATTGTTTTTCGTAAAAATTGTGTTGGGATAAGAGGGTAAAATGGGGTAAAAACAATTTTTATCAAAAATATATTTTTTTTTCAATTTATTATTCGTTTTACGAAAAAAGGAACTTTTGTTTTTTTGAAAATTTTTATTTTTTTTTTATTTTTTTTTTTATTTTTTTTTCGTTTTTGATTTTAATGGACTTTAAAGGCCTATAGGTATTATTTTGTTGGCAGCAGCATTTTTATTTTATTATTCTTGTATGTTTGGGAGAAAATAAATGAGATTCAAAGACCAAATTACTCTTTTAAAACTAATCCATTAATCAATTTGAGGAGCATTATTTTAAAAGTTAACAAATGCTTAACACGTATATTGGATTTTTTAACTTTTGAAATAATGCTCCTCATTTTACTTTACTTTCCAAGACAGGATTTCCTGAAGTTACCGCACAGTGGTCGCAGAAAAAAAAGTTACAAATTTTTTTTTTTGCACCGCTGATTACGTAAAAACTAGTGAAAGATCTGGAAAAATAATTCCAACACCCTCTATCAAATACCTTGGAGTTCAACTGGATAGCAAACTAAACCTTAAATTATACTACCAGACTTCAAAAGGAAAAAGCATTCAGAGAGCCAAACACTTTAGAAGTTTAACATATAAAGGCCAAGGAATTAGCACCAATACCGCATCAAAGGTCTATTCCACAATTTGTCGACCTATCCTTGAGTACGCCTTTCCTATAATCACCAACTTAAGAAACCCACAAAAACTATCATAGAAAGTGCTGAAAGAAGTTGTCTCAGATCCATAACAAAAATGAGAAATCCCAACAACCCTTTACACAATTCCTTAAACACTTTCCTTTATGAGAAGACTGACCTGGAACCAATAGAAGAAAGATTAAATCGTCTGACAACAAATTTTGCGAACAAAGATGCAAACATAGAAAAATTAGCCATGTGATCAGCTACGATGAACCAACGCAAGAACCAAAAAGAAGAGATCCTGAAAGACCACTCTTTGATGCTTTAAAACTGTTAAAAACAAACTAAATTTGTAAGCTATGGGCAGAAAGAATCCGGTCGTTAGCCTATTGTCCAACAAATATTTTTATTTTTATTAATTTTTGCGACATTAGGGTGGTTCAAAATTTTTGAAAAATGTCCGATTTAGCTGAAATTTGGTGTAAAGGCTTCCTTTGGTAATATTAATGCGGACCAATACCCAAAAACTCAAAATTCCAAATGGAGGAATAAATATGGCCGATTTATTTTTTAAAATTTGCCAAAATTATTAAATAGATACAGATTATAATAATAATTATTATTATCTATCTTAAGGCTGTCATAAGGCATGATGCCCACGAGATTTCTCAGAAAGGACGACCCACAGAAATAAATCGACGGACCTATTGACCGACCTACAATTTTTTTTGGCTCGAATTTGATTTATGTCGACATAAAACGGCATAAAACGGCATAAAACGAAAAAGTACGCGAAACAAAATTTTGAAGTTTTTTGCAGGAATACAAGGCTTTTCGAAAATTTTGAAAACATTTAAATGTGAAAGCAATACCTAGGACAAAAACTGAAAGTGTACCAGTCGAAGTACACTCTCGTTATTGCAATACATTGTTAAGACAGTCAGTTTATAATGCAAAAAAATATAGGGACTTTTAACGTAACGTAAGCAACGATTTCCCTTGTAACGTAAGCCACAGATATTTAATCTTTTAATACATAATTCAGCAATTGTTAAAGATTTAAAACATTTTAGCCTGACTTCTAAAACATTTTCAAATGCACATTTAGTTTTATAAAGATTTTACATTCTGGAATAGAACAGAAATTTAAAAATACATGTAGGTACTTAAGTCAAAATCTATGTCACAGAATGTAACGTAAGCAACATTACATAAAATTATAAATTTATCATAAATTGGTTTTGGTACTTTGTTATTTACTAAAAATAAATATTGTATATAAATATTATGTCTTTTAATGTGATTGACTTTATACATTTAAAAGTTAAAATTATTACATTTGTCCAAGTGAGTAAAGAATTTCCAACAGACGACTCTAATTTGAATTTTAAGGTTTCCTTTATTTATTTAGCGTATGGAATTATTGCCGGGGAATCCCACAGAAGGGGGTAGTTCCGGCTCCTGTTACATCTTTAACCCTGTTAAGGTAGTTAGTAGCGATGCCTACTAACCCAGGAGGACCGATGACTTTATGTCCTCTCCGAAGCACTTGGTTTGGTTTGAAGGGGTTTTAGACAAAAGGTGTACTACAAAAATGGTTTTTGAATGATCTTGAAGTGATCTCAGACGAAGTCAGATGACAGTCTACAGCCCTATTGCTTAGTATTGCCTTGTGAGATATCTGGTACTGTTCTCATGCAAGTTTTCCTTATAACAGATAAAAAGTGAAATAAAACAAAAGTTAGGTTGACAATATCTAGTATTTTTATCCAGCATACATTAAAATCCTATCTTACGTGCGTTCTGTTGTTCTAAATCGATCGTCTGTGGTCACACGTTCATTAGGTGACCTTACTTACATTTAAGGGAGTAACCCCAAAACTTGGACTTGACAGCATTGAAGCAGCAATATGGCCGACCGCACCCAAGGGTTTGAATCTGTTTTAATCATTGACGCTCCATTAATTGCCACCAAACTCTCCATTATGATTTCCGGTTTTATGGTAACCTGAATGAATATAAATAAAGATTAAATTAAACTAGTTAAGCACTATTTTCAAAGATGCGGTCACTAGATTGCGAGTGTTTAAATAGTTGCCTTTATTATAATCTTCACATGTGCATAGATTTACATGCTAGAGTTTCTCTCTCTCTCTCTCTCTCTCTCTCTCTCTCTCTCTCTCTCTCTCTCTCTCTCTCTCTCTCTCTCTCGCTCTCTCTCTCTAGCTTGTTGGCTTTTTTCTTCCTAATGGCCAGGGGTTCTTTTGTTGCTCTTCTTGTTTCTTTAATCTTGTTCCTGTAATTTTACATTTAAATACCACATATATACACAGACTGCTTAAATTGAAAGGTCACATCTACAGCACGTAAGACAACATAAGTTTGTGTCTTTAATATCAACCCAGAAATAAAATTCCCTAAAAATATTATTTTTGGATTTTATCATAGTGAAATAAAAAGTGTGCATTATATGCAAAATTATAAGGACAGAAATTTTTAATTTTAAACAAAATTATAAAAATATTAATTTATTATTCCACCAATCTATTTTCTAATCATCGTACAGAGTGATATTGGTAGACTGGCAATTTCGAGCTGCTGGCCCTCTTTAGTATCAGGAGTCATCTCTGTACGCTGATTAAGAAAAGAGTTTTTGACTTTATTCGCAAAACAAGTTAAGTCATTTGATTAATGTATACTTGTGCGGCATCTATTGCTAGAGGTAGACAACTAGGAGAAGTATGAGTAGTTGTCTACATCTAGCAATAAATGGCGCAAAAGTATACATCAATCCAATCACTTTACTTCTTTTGCGAATAAAGTCAAAAACTGTTTTCTTAATCATCTCACAGTGGTGTGACCTTGAGAGGTCAGGGCCAAAAAGGGTAAAAATTGATGGTGTTTTTTTTAACATATTTCATAGTTTTATGCAAAAAACCTTAGATTTTTATGACCCGACTTTAAAAATTAAATTTACTTAGATGTGAACGAGGAGAATACCTCGTAAAGTTGGCCTATACATAAAAAAATTATTGATAATTTTATTTTTTTAAGCATTTAATTAACTTCAAAATATTCACAGACAACAGGCTGTTATCAATGGCTGTCAAACTGAAGATTAGGTTAACTGGGGAACTCATGGCCTACAGTACATGTACACAAATATGTTTTATAAAGATAAAAAATAGTTTTTTACTTAAAAAAATAAATATCTTACCTTAATGTAATTTAAAATATAATTTAAAATGTTACTTTTGGCTAAAATATGCATAATTTTATTTTAAAACATAAAAATAATTATAATTATACTTTTTCGTACGACCTAGTGTACAAGAAATAAAGACAAATGCATGTTCACTATATATCCTCGTTACGATATTTTTCTATCGCACGAGTACATAGTGCATATTTGAATGAAATGACAACTATGCACACTCATTTATCCAAACGATTACATATAGCATTAATTTTGACAAAAGTCATTTGACGTTTATAAAATGTTGAAATGTCAAAATTAAACACAGGTAATTCTTTAAAATATACATTTTTAAAGAGTCCTAACTGTAGATCGAAGGAAAAATGTTGTTCGCAACTCGTTAGTCCACTCGTATGATTTTTTGACTTAGCTTCGCGTTGTCAAAAAATAACTTCATTCTCGTGCAATAAGGACTAAAGTCGCTTACTTGTTACGAAAATAACTATTGCCTCTCTTTGTAGAACTTCTTTCTTTGTCTAATCTGTTTGGCCGACGTTGCTGGCGGATACGGAAATTTGAACTGCTAATATCTTATTTATAATTATTAGTAACGAGACACACACCATATTATTATCGGTTAATTGTTACATTTAAATGTTAATTTATAAAATTTGGTATAGGTTCTCTTTGAAATACCACCAATTGAATCACGTGTCAAAACGAGAGTTCAAGCTCATACTTTGACAACTTTTAAATGCCTTGACAAAGAAACATGAAAGAGAAAAACCCAATAAACTAATCGCTGTGAGGAGTGTACTAAGGAATGCTAAAAATTACACATCTTTGCGGCTTGTTTTATTTAATTTTGCGCATAATTAAAATTAGTGATTCGGTACAGGAAAATTTAGTTGCAGTTATAACCGAGCATGCTCAGTGTAATTATAAAATTAATTATATTTCTAGTAATTCCCTTAATTATAAACAAGCATACGCAGTTTAGATATAAAAACAAGCCGTGAAGATATGTAATGCCACGCATTCCATTAAATCCACAGTAAATGGTATGGATTGCATTTTCCCAAATACTTGAAAAAAAAAATAAAAAAAAGACCCAAAACATTTCTTATGGAAAATGGCCTCCTACTAAATTAGCTGAAATTTCGTAGAAAGGTACTTTCCAGCATGCTGATCAAAAGTCTCAGTGGGCACTAGGCTCGAAAAATTATATTTTTCGAGAAACAGCAGAACGTTGTACGTGGTTAGGGTTATTTTCCTAAAAGTTATAGAAAAGAATCGCAAATAGTTGGGGTGAGGTATTGAGAGGGAAGAGCTGTTGGGAAAGGGGCAATGACAAACAAAAATCGACAAAACCTAAAACAATATGGCCGACCTGTTAAAGTGACAATTTTCGAACGACATGTCGTAGAAACTTGAAATTCGGTATGTATGGGTGCAATGACAAACAAAAATCGACAAAACCAAAAAACAAGATGGCCGACCTGAAACCCCGCATAATTTTTTTGTTTTTGGGGGGATTACTTTTAAAATTGGTAAAATTTATCCTTATGATAAAAGTAGTTTTCCTGAAAAAGTTAAAAGTTTAACCTCCCCCTACTTTCTTTTTTTTTCGTGGAAATTACTTTCAAAATCAATAGAGACCTTCCTCTTATAGAACTTGACTTTTCCTGAAAATTTCAAGTCAATCGGGTTATTCGTTCTTGAGTTATCGTGTCTACAAAAATCGTGACATCTGACAGACAGACGGAGAGACGGACAGATGGAGAGACGGGCAAACAAAACGATAAATTCTTATTTTTTCATGAAACTAATTTGTATCCGAGAATTTTTTGTCTAGGACGATTTTTGAAAATTTCGGAGAATTCTAAACTACCGCACGGAAAAAAAAAATTATAGCTAGGAGCGCTATAACACACATACCAAGCAAATTATAATCGCTTATTATATAAATACAAGGTTTTCTCTTACAATTATGGCAGTCAGTGTAAAAATTTATATGAAATACTTTAATTGTTTAGTGAATAATAAAATATAACAAATAGTATGGCATTTATAGCTTAAATAGATTTAATTATTGTCCGTGCTAATAATTTTTATAATATAATAAAATTTCTGTAAATTTATAATAGTGCCTGTAATAAATATAATCGTGTCTGTAATATATATAATCGTTTCCAATTTATTTTTAACATTATTAGTTATTGTGTCCCTTATAATCTATAGCTTAAATCACTATAATTTGCCACTGTTACCAAATATCTTATAATGTATAGCGCAGAGCCCACTAATTTCTTTCCGTGCGAACTATTCTAGTGCAGACGCTGTGAATAACATAGATAATAAATGTATTTCTAGTTAGTTTCTTCATTTTTTGCATAAATCAACCTTATAACCTAATATACAGGATACTTCAGAAATAAGTTACAAAAAAAATCTATGTATAGTTTAAGGTTAAATAGAAATTTCCATAGAAAAAAAAATAAAATAATTAGATAAGGTGTTTTTGAGAAATATTTTTTTATTGAAATCGAACCTGTAATGAGTACGCCACTGATGTTGATTTACTACGCGATTTTTTGACATATTCTTTCGTAAAATTTGAAGTTTAAAAGTATAGGAGGTACTTCATCATTTTATAGGGTAAAACTTACAATTTTGTTGGTTTAAGGGCCACTTGCACCAACTTTTGGTCTGAAATTATCTCAGGTAAACCGAGTTTAAGTTAACAATGCTGCATTCTAATTGGTCGGCCGTCAATTTAATCCAAGTTTAAAGTTAAACCATCATTGGTGCAAGCGGCCCTAATTGGTTCTTATTCCAGTAGAAGTAGAGATCAAGTCTCAATTTTTACACATCCCTGTGGTTAGGTATAATTTCCACACATTGATAAACGTTGATAAATTTTTATAAACATCATATGATTAGTTACTTCACCACACTACACAAAAAAAAATTAATTCGATATTAATATATTACAAAAATCTCAGGCAGACAGACTAATAGACAGCCAAACAATAATCGTATTTTTTTGCATAGGTACCTAATTAAAAAAAAAATATATGACCAAGGCTTTCTTATTTTATCTGTCAAGATATAGGAAAGTACAACACTGTTATAAACATTAAAACAAACACTTGATTAGCTGATTAAAGGTACGGCTCTTTAGACATACAAGCTAGTTTATTCGTATACGAGGGGTGTTTCAAATGTTACATTTGTTTAGTCAGCACTTATTTCGTGTTAATTTTATTTAAAATTAGTGCGTGTTCTTTAAAAATCATTACCTAAGTTTTTCAATAAAATATTATTTCCCTTAGTATTAGTTTAGTGATATTACTTTGTTCTAAGATCTGTTGACTAATTAAATAACCAATAACCTGTGTGTTTATTTAGTTTTTTTTTAATTGCATAAAGTAGCTTTAAAAAAAAACGTTATAAAAGTACAAGCAAGTACATGGTCTATTTATGTAGGTACCTCACACTTTAATTTTTGTTAAATAATTATGGATGTGCTGCTGAAAAGAGGACTAATAGTTCAGCCTGCGCAAGATTATTTTGTGACAGAACGGGGCAGCGAAATGAACCAACTCGATTTAGCTGACCTTGCGCAGTACGCATCTCTCAGTCAGCTGTGAAATACTGTCGGTCTTAAAACAATTCGCCAACCCAGTATTGGTTTGTCCTATCTCTAAAAATCTCCTAGTAATAATCTCAAAATATCCGTAAATAGAGATACGACAAACCAATACTGGGGTGACGAATTATTAGTAGTTCGTTTATACTGTCAGTACTGTCAGATCGTCGTTTCTGTTCATTTTTCGACTTCTGTTGCTTTATGTAAGAGCAAATGGGCAATTCCTGGTGTAAGTACTCAAACACACCTCGAAAAATTTTTTTAAATGATAAAAAATAAACTTTTTCGACCTTTCTTCGTAGATATTTATTGTTTTTTGTTTCATTTTTTTACAATTTTTATTTGACACATAAAAGTAAGTTTAAAAAATACTTGTCAAACACAACAACAGTAGTGCTCATGTGCAAGTTTATCGCAGATGTGCAAGGCACATTTATCACACTATTCCGCAACGGCTTGGGAGGTCTTTCCTTGTCTATGGGTATAACTTTAAAATTGTTGTATTACCAGTAAATTAAAAGGGGGCTTACAGATATTTAAAAGTACTTTTTTAGATTTATTCCCTATGAGGACTTGCACCAAGTAGGTGTCCTAATCGCTGGTTAACAACACTATGTTTTGATTGGTGGATATTTAATAAAACTTAGTTTTCCAAAAACTAAATTAATATTTCTTGGTGAAAGTACACATAAATAACCAGGAGTTTAAAAAAACATTAAAGTTATTATAGAATTATTTTCCTTAAACTTGGATTACGGTAAATCCGGCAACACTGTGACTGGCCGCGACATATCGTGTTCTTTCTTTAAATGCTGTTCTCTATTTTGATGGACGGCGTTTTCTGGATGGGCTTGGGGGTTTAAAAAAAAGTACTCAATAAATGTTTTTGAACTCAAAGTAAATTTTTCACATCATCAAGATTTTCAGGTGTTTTTTTGTAACTTATTTCTGAATCACCCTGTATAAGGGTTACATTAAAATTAATTTTAACTTTATAAAATTACATTTTTTTGTAACAGTAAGGAACTTATAACGAATTTTTCATTAAATTTATACATGAATCAATATATTATCCTTTATATTTAATATATTTTTCAATATAAATTCTTTACTTTATGTCTAGAATTTTGCATTTTTTCTTCACTCTCTTTTATAGGTAACCATATACTTTAGATTAAACCATAACTGTTTTTATGTCTGATATTTTATAAGGGCTCCAAGTAATTTAATATTTTTTTTAGAAAATGTGAAAAAGTATATATAAACATGATAGTAACAATACAAGCCTTCTTGGTAAATATATCTGCGTATAAGACATACTGATAAAATATATATTTTTAAATATATTAACAAACTGTACCACTACTGATAAATATACAAAATACTACCGGTATAGTATTAAGCCCATTCCAAAATTAATAAAAACTAAAAAGATGTATTCGTGCGGAATTCCGCCGTTTGCCGGGTAATGTCGCGCAGCTTGTGTGGAAATGACGCGCCGATAGGCTTAACAATTAGGAGTAGAACAAACTTTATTTAATTTTAACAAATAGCTACATTATGAAATGAAACTGCATAAATTAAACAGCGTTTACTGTGTAAAAAAGTAAAGTTAACTGAATAGTTAAGTTTAATAAATATTTGGTAAAACATAAAATCAAAAACTAAAAAATATTCTGAAAAGTACTCAAAACTTTTCATTGTTTCTTTTAATTCTTCACACACTAAACAACGGTTGAGATCAGTATCGTCTAATTCAACATCTTAACCCTTTACGCGTTTACGCACCGCATTCTCCCGAAAAACACAACCTTAATTAAAAAATACACTGCTCAGTAAAAGAGCTTTCCCATTTTATTATTAGATTTACTTTTAGCAACCTTAAAATATACCAATTTTCACGAAAACTACCCCCCGCCTCTTAGCGGGTGCAGTTAGAACTTTTTTATCAGATTCTCTTTCAGCAACCTTAAAAACCCCACTACACCAATTTTTACAAAAACTACCTCCCACCCCGCAGGGGGTGAAATTAGAAAAATTTTGTTAAAAGATTTAGTTTTAGCGACCTTAAAAAACCCCTATATAGGGGAACAGGGGCACAGTGAGTCACTTACTTTTTCAGAGCGCATATTTTTAAAAGTTTTGACAATAACTCAGATTTTTTTTCATACTACCTTTCTTTGATCTTTAAGCTAACATAATTTGCAGGTTTAAATTAAAAATGAATAGACCATGATTTTTTACAAGTACTTTTTTGACAGTATGTCATTTGATTCACTGAGCTCCCAGTACGGGGTACAGTGAATCACTGCAAGGGGCACAGTGAGTCAGTATGGGGTACAGTTAATCGTGATATTTAAATAAATTAAGTAAATTTATTAATTAAAAAAAATGTTTATTTTAGATACCTACATAGTTAAATAAACTTAAATAAAACACTTTGGTAACAAAAAACAAAAATTAATTAACGTAGGTAAATAAAAACCTTGAAAATGAAACTCTTAAGTAAGAAAAAAAACAGAAGTCAAAATAAACTAACGCAAATCAAGACCCTGAAAAACAATGTTAAATGTATTCATTGATTGTATATTGTATAAACCAATTTTCAAAAAAATCATCACCACCCCTAAGGGGGTGGATTTGGAAAAAAAATAATTTCAAGATTTAGTTTTAGCAACCTCAAAAACTCCCATATTCAAATTTTCACAAAAATATGAAAAATATTTTAAAATATTTACCCCCTCAACCCTGCGGGGGTGAAGTTAGAATTTTTTTATTATTAGATTCGATTTCAACAATATTAAAAAACTCTTATAATGAAATTTTCAAATTTTTGTAAACAAATATTATTCTCGCTCGGGATTGTCAAAAAAAAATTTTCACGAATACAGGGTTCCCTAAATTTTGAACATTTTCAAAATGGGAAAGCAAAATTCCTACAATAAATTTAATTATAAATATACAGGAACATTAATTCATAGTTGAGGCACAGTGGATCATGAGCCACTGTGTCCAATGGTTTTGACTCACTGTGTCCCCCCAGTAACCAAACCAGTTCAAAGTGGACATAAAAAAACATACCAAATAACTGATAAATTTTTGTGAACACAGTTATTTAAGAGTTAATATAGAATATAAAAATGCCAAATTACACTGGAATTTACATAAAAGTAGTACAAATATACCTAATTAACAGATTAACAAAAAAAATACTTTTATTATTTATTTTATGCAGCCACCTCTTCGCTTCAACACACGCCACGCAGGTTTGCCGGCAACTGACCCTTTATCTAGAGAAACGTCTTCTTAGAGTGCCATTAGAAAGCGGTGTTTCTAAAACTAATATTGGTAGAGTTATAGTCAACGATTCATTGTGCCCAATGACTCACTGTGCCCCCTGTTCCCCTATACATTTTCATGAAAACTACCCCCTGCCCCTCAGTGGGTGGAGTAAGAATTTTTTATTCTCAGATTCACTTTCAGCAACGCGAAAACCCCAATACACCAATTTTCACGAAAACTACCCCCCACCCCTCTGGGGGTGAAATTAGAAAAAAATTATTATTAGATTCATATTCGCCAACCCCAATATATACCAATTTTGACGAAAATATTGAAAATATTTAAAAAATATTTACCCCTTTACCCCCTCGGGGGTGAAAACCCCAGCAATTTAAAAAAATTTCTAAAAAAAATGTATTTTTCCCCATTTACCCCTCTTGCCGCACCCCAATGTTCACCAAAAACAATCCCTAGCTAGAACTTTTGGTAACATACCCGTATGTCAAATTTCAAGTCTCTAGCTTAAAGCGTTCTTATGTTATAGTACTATAGTGCCCACAAGATTTTCGGGACAGACCGATCGACCGATAATTTTTTTTTTGTTTGATTTATATCGACATAAAACGTCATAAAACGCAAAAATAGGAAAAAAAATTGAAAATTTTTGCACGAATACAAGGCTTTCCGAAATTTTGAAAATTTTCAAAATGAGAAAGCAATACACCAAATAAAAATATGATATTAATTAAAACACAAAAAATACTAATGTGTATACAAAAAGGAAAAACTTGATGTAAAACTCCACCAAAATATTTAAAACTAATTAAGTTAGAGCTTATTTTAGAGAGCGACTTAATTAAATCAACGTACAGTGATTTCAAAAAAAGCCAACTACAATTCATCGCAGTTTGCCCTTTAAACCGAACGGCGGACGATTGTTCACAGTTATATTACGTTAATGGCGCAAACGTTTTGTTTTTAAAAATAATTTTTAATATTTTAGATATTTAAACGTACGAAATTACCCGCTGCACGGTATTCCCCTCGTTGCCCTACTTTAAGTTCATTGAATTAACTATAATTAGTAAAATACAAAGGAAATTGTAAATTATTGAAGTTTTCTTGGATGTATATCGTAAGCTCAGCGAAGCGGCTTTCTAGTTTGCCGGTTCCGCAGTTAAAAGTAATACCGCCAACTTTGAAAATGAAGTGAAGTTGTTCAAGTTTTAGTTCGGCTAAGAGGTGTCGCCTTTAAATAAGCCAACACTAACTTTTCCTGCAAGTATATTTCGAAATTTTATTTTCATCACTCTGCGCTGATGAAAAGGATCCATACACTTCTCTTCTCTACTAGCGAACCCTTGAAAATAACTTTAAGTAATCTGTCATGTAATTTAATCTTATCTCCAAGCTTTTCAATTCCCTCTAATAAACAGTATTTCTTTCCCTAAATTATCCGCTACTACATCATGTTCTCCTTTTCTTTAATGAATGTTATGGTATGATTTCCCTATATATGTTGCACCCATGTTACTATACTCCGTCCAGTTATGCAAGATAGTAAGGGACGCTGCCCGTTTTACACCACAGCGGGCATAAATAGCATAATTATGCATAAATCGTAGTGTATCAAAAATTTAACAGATGTCGGTACTGTTTTCCTGGAAAGGGCCTATCCAAAGACTCGCATAACAAGCATAGTACATAAGAATGCGATGCCAGGATTGGCTTGATGTGTCTTGAGAGCCTTTGGATAGGCCTTAAGTTGTAATTGTAACCTAAGTAAGAACATACACACCAGCGTGAAGAAAAAAATACACCAGGGTGAAACCACAAATTTGTATGCTCAGAAGGTCAAGACGCCATCTGGATTTACTCTTATGTCTATGGATTGTGCCCAAGCTTATGTCACGTGCAAGAGACCTATACATGGTGTACCACGGTAGAGAAATCGGTCAATTTGTAGCGTTACTACTAATGATTCAGAGGAAGGAATAGCGCATGACCTTCTGCGAATAAACATTTTTGGTTTCACCCTTATGGCAGCCATTATCTTTTTTCTTACTTACAGTAATAATGCTATCCCTATGCACATGCACCAGTTTAAACATTATTTTTAAATTATAATACAGTGAAAATTAGTAATTTCTAGGGACCTTTGTTATATATGGTTGTTTATATAATCCAAATCTGGCAATTTAAATTTTGCACAGAAAATAGTTTTTAAAATATATGAAGAATTAAAGCCTTATCCCTTCCTCTCAGTCACTGCTCTCTTTTGAATTCCTTATAGAGTTAGCCTAATCTCACTTTCAATATTTTTATTTTTTTATAATTCTGACAATTCTTTTAATTGCTCTGTAAGGAATTTCAACCTTACCCAATTTAAATGTTCCTAAATTATATCTCTCATTCAATCTAATTTTGCCTGCAGGCATTTTGTTTATCACAGATTTAGCCGGGTATAACATAAAACAATGAATCGCAAAGCAATTATATAAATTTGAAGTTTTTTTATGATATTTTTTCATAACTCAGTTGCGACACTGCAAAACATAGTATCTGTTTTTCTATCAATTAAAAAAATAAATTGAAAATAGTTTGTTTTATTGCTTTCCTTTTGAAACATTTTTAAAATTTCGGAAAGCCTTGTATTCGGGCAAAATTTTTTTTTGCGTATTTTTGCGTTTTATGACGTTTTATGTGGATATAAATCAATTTCAAGCAAACAAAAAAAAGTTGTCGGTCGGTCGGTTGATCGATCTGTCTGGCATATTTTTAAGTTTGTTAAAAGTGAATCTGATAATAAAAAATCCATTTTAAGCGCGGAAGTGAAAAATTGGAAAGCTCTTACTGGGCAGTGTATTTTTTTTATTACAATAATTTACAAATTTTAACTTTTATTTTATATTCCAGATACTTCATTTCAACACCTTTTTTGGGCTTCTAGCACCCAACCGAACTGGATCTAGAACCTGTCGATTTGGAAATACATTAATTAAAATGTACACTAGGGTGCCCAGGACCTACTAAATTTTTTGCCCCTTCCCCCCCTTAAAATTGTTCCTTTAGGTGAAAAAACAACTCTGATTGTTTTTTAGATTTTTTAAAAAATTGCCCGGCGCTTTTTTAAACAGAAAATCATGTGAAGGGTTTTTATTTGTTTAAGGATATGAAAACTTTGATATTGGATTTTTAAGGAACAAAAAAGTGTTTATACAGGTTGTATTTGAAATAGCGTAGGAAATTTTAACAGGTGATTCTACATGATAAAATATGACAAAAAGTTCCTATAAACATATGTCTAAAAATACGTCATAAGGGAGCTACGCCCCTTCGAAATTGGCTAAAAAAATCGGTTTTTATTTAATAATTCAGGAACCCTTTGAGATAAATTAACGAGGTTTTGCACGTGAATTAATCCTAATAAGGCCCATCTTTGTATGTCATTTTCACGTACTTATTTAAACCAGGGGTGTGCGAAACGGGGGGGCCTTATCAGTTTTTTGTCCCAGACTTTTTTCTGTGTAACTTTTTTGCAATTTTATTTTTGAAATATCATTTCTCAGGTCAAAATACATAAAAAAGGTACTCTAGCTGTAATACTGTAGGATTAACCGTTTTCGAGAAAAGTTCATTAGAAGGTGAAATTTCACGGTTCGAGGACGAAAAATTAAATACTAAAATGTCGAAAACCAAAATTTTAATGATGCAATGTTATTCTACATCAAAAACTAAGAAAAAAAGTTTCCATACATGTAGGTCGAAAAAACGCTTTTAAAGCTACCATAGCCCTTTAAAAATGGTGCATATTTAGGAGACCATAGCTCCATTAGGATTGATTTTTGAAAGTACCTGTATATGAGGTTTTTTTCTTAGTTTTTAATGTACATTCGCCCCGCATCATTAAAATTTTGGTTTTCAACATTTTAGTATTTAATTTTTCGTCATCGAACCGTGGAATTTCACCTTCAAATGAATTTTTCTCGAAAACGGTTAATCCTACAGTATTACAACAAGAGTACATTTTTTATGTATTTTGACCTGAGGAATCATATTTCAAAAATAAAATTTCAAAAAAGTTAAACCGAAAAAAGTTTGGGACAAAAAACTGATAAGCCCCTCCCCGCCTTTCGCACACCCCTGGTTGAAATAAGTACATGAAAATAACAAATAAAAACGGGCCTTGGTAGGATTAGTTGACGTGCAAAAACCTCGTTGATATATCTCAAAGGGTTCCTGAGTTATTAAATAAAAACCGATTTTTTTAGCCACTTTCAAAGGGGCGTAGCTCCCTTATGACGCATTTTTAGACATATGTTTATAGGAACTTAATTTTTGTTCAAACTGAGGTCACGTGACACTTTTTGCGATTAAAAAATGTTTTCTCCGATGGATTATTTTATTTTTGGTTTTAAATCGATATTTACATTATAAATAAATTACAAGAAAACTGAGTGTTTTCCAGTGGAACTAAAAATAAATTATGGCGAACCATGGTTACTTTGTTTTGGTAGTGAACAGCCGAGCTTATATACTAAGAAATATTTCAATTATATTTGTCAACTTTTCTCACAGATTTCAGCTGGTGCTACTTTTAAAATTGTAATTTAAATGTAAAATGCAATATGAACTGAAATACGATTTTCTCATTAACTTTTTTTAAAAGTTTCTCAATTTAAATCATGAATTCATAACTTTTCGTGAAAATTATTTTATTTTATATTATTTTCTCAACTTTTTAAATACATATGCCAATTTTGTATATATTATGAAAACTATGTGCTAACTTTATGTTTGAAACTTTAGTTTAGTGGACTATTTACGTAATTTTAAATTTAATGTTGTGTACGAAACTAAAATTTTTATTAAAAAATTGAAAATTTTACTAGCTTTTATTTATATTATTTATGCTAATTATATTTTGGTCATATTTTTATAATGTAATAACTAAATTATTTAAAAATGTCATATATTTTGTTGCAGCTAAAATCTTTTTATTTATTTAAAAATTATGGCGGTCACGTGGCCCCTTTTTGCGATTAATACACTTTTTGTTCGATAGATTATTTAATTTTTGGTTTTAAAATGACTATTTCACAAACAATATATAGGCCAATCAAAACGTTGCATTTTTAGTTTCTTGACCAATCAGATCAAAATGAATCTGATAATTTTTGCACATGTGCAATTATCACTTGGTTACTACGGAAACAATAAACTGACAGTTACTGACATCTTAATAAATGTTATATTTTTGCAAAATGTGTTTTTAATTTGTGAAGCTTACCTTTAGATGATTTATTTTTATTGATAAGCAATATAAATGCTTATTTTATTAACAAAACTTCCTAGGTATAAACCCTAATTAATTTCAGATAATATATTTTTACACTTTCCATCTTAAAAGCTTTAAATCACTGATATTCATAAATTTTAATTTATTTAATTGAATCTTGATATTAAAAACAGGCCACTCAACTCAACTTTATTAGAAACCGATCGCAAATTCTTATTTCTTTTCAGTTGAAAACTTAACTTTTTAAACAAAAACAGCAATGATCTTCATTTAAATGCTAAAATATATGACAACTATTTTATTGGAATAATCTCAAGCATAAAATATCCCTCAAGCGAAGTTTAGACTTGGCAATATTCGCGAACAAGTGAACATCATGGTTTTAAAAAGCGCGGCAAATTTGAGATTTAAATTTTTAATTATAGTTGTATAGTAATATTGTTGTTGCTTCCTTAAACTTTTAATTTAAATATGAAACAACATTAAACATGGTAAAATTACATACTTCCTTATTTTGTTTGTGAAATTGTCTTTCAAAATACCATTCGTGCATGTTGAATTATACATAATTTTTTACTGTATATAAAAAAATATTTTGGTTAAGGAAATTTTCTTCAAAATTCCTCGACCTGCGGTCTCGGAACTTTGTAACACTAAAAATGCACTCAAACAATTTCCAAGCAAAATATTTTTTTAATACAGTAAAAAAATTATTGATAATTTTTTTTTTTTTTTTTTTTTATTTATTTCTGCAATATATTACATAAGCATGATATTACTACTGATAATTAAAAATTATAAGTAAAAAAAATATACAAGAAAACTGAGTGTTTTCCAAAATCGAACTAAAAGCAAATAACTGCAAACCCTGTATGTAAATTACATACACATTACATATTAATATAGGGTATATTTAGTGTACAAGTAAATATTAGCTAAGCCGGTGCCGTTAATCGTTCGCCTTAGATTGTTTGGGAGTTTGTTAATTAAAAAAATATTTTAAGCATGGATTAATTTCAAAGCCATGCTGATCATTTTGTGATTTAATCTCTCATATTTAATCACTTCTTTTGTAAAAAGTAGGCACTTTACTTTTATTAACTTTCATGTCCACATCTTTAATGGGACTGTTATTTTAGCCGTACATTTTAAATACAGAGTATACCAAGCCGTGAAGATATAAAACTCATCACGGCGCGCTTGATCAACTTTAAAACAAAAGTCCTTGACCCGATGGGATTTTTTCATAAATATCTTCTACGATGTCTCACGAGTATTTATTGTCAATGAAAATAATCGGTAGAGGGATTCGTGCGACAAATCGAATTTCATTTGTTTTTATATTTTTTTCAGTGAATGTTAAATGTTTATTACGGATATCTAGAGTTTGGACTTTTTTTAAGCAATTTTGTAGAATATCTTTGTTTTTATTTTTATATGTTTCTAAATTATTTAAAATCAAAATTGACAAAACTCATTTTTTAATCAAGTAACCTGTTGTAATCTGTTGTGTATTTATAGAATAAAATTAAGTGGTAATTTTCTAACAAAAAATTTGTAGATGGCGTTAAGCTAATTTTAAATTATTTTAAATTTTTTAAATAACTCAACTGGTTACAACAGGTTACTTGATTAAAAAATATTTTTTTTCAATTTTGATTTTAAATAATTTAGAAACAATTGAATATAAAAACAAAAATATACTACAAAATTTCTTAAATATATAAACTCTTTCGATATCCGTAATAAAAATTATACATACACTGAACAAAATATAAAAAAAATTAAATTCGATTTATCTCACGATCCCTCTTCTATCGATTATTTTCATATTGACAATGAATGCTCGTGAGACATCGTAGAAGAGATTTATGAAAAAATCCCATCGGTACAAGGACATTTGTTTAAAAAAATCCCGCCGTGTAATCGAATTATGTAGTATACTAGCAGTTGAAAGTTATTTTTTTTTGGTGTTAAACTTGTTGGGATATTTTTATTTTTTAAGTGTCGCCTCATAAGACTTTTTTAAATGTTTTTTTTTTCTACTTTTTTAGAATGTAAGTCAAATTGCACAGAAAAGTCTTACGGTGTATAGCACATTCTGTAAGCGGATGAAGCCCATTGCGGTATATGAAACATATTACGTTTTATGGCACATTCCGTGATAGGTTTCATATACCGTAATAGGTTTCATATTTTTAGCAAAATCAACAGAATACAAAAATACTATAAAAAATTAAATTATCAGATAAGAATTAAATCATTAGATGTAGATTATTGTTTTTTTATTAAAACTTTTAGTTATTGTGTAATTTATAAAAAAATGAATGTATAAAACTTCAGTCGTTGAAAAAGTATAGTCTGCAACACGTGTAGAATGGCTATTCATCACTCGTGTACTGTCCCCTTCGCCGCTATCACGTCCCGGGTTACAAAGATCCACTCGTTCGGAATATGCATCATACTAAACTTGTTACAGAATATTTTATTTTTCTACTATCTAATAGAGAAGTTAACATTTCTACAAAATCAAATGAAGTTTTCAGACCGCAAAATAACCTATTTCTTAGTATTCTACTACTGCCATGTTGTGGACCTTCATTTTTTTAATATAAAATTATTAGTTATTTTGAATCAAATCTCAATTTCTTGTGCTAAATATTTGTTGTTACAAAGGGTTTATGGAGGGTAGCAGTGATGAGGATTTTACTTCTACACTACCAGATTTGCAGAAAATTGAAAGTGCTGCGACCTTGTAAGGTTATAAACTGCCTCGTAGAAAAAATGTTGTTTGTATTACGAGCACAAATTGTAATTTCTGGTTTTGTGTGATTGCTGATCGGCTGGACGCCTTGATCATCAAGTTCCACGCTCAAGCAGAAATCAGTCATTTTACAAAAATTACTATTTTTAGGTCAATTAATTCCTAAGAAAATTACGTTAATCGCACGTTTCTCTTTATTTTTTCTTTTAGAAAAAGCCCCCTATATATAATCCCCCTATATAAATCTTTTGCGCTTGGTTAATTTCAACTGTTTTCACGATATGGCATCCTTGCATCTAGAAAAAGTGACAGAAACTCAAATAATTGTAGCAGGCTGTGGTTAGCATTTCAGCGTTTTCAAACAATCTAAAATGTTTTATTTTGACAAAGCATTGGGTACAATTAGTTGTTTATTTCAATTTTAAGCAGTTTCTCTCTGAAATAGTACCAGAAGGCTAACTATTTGAGGTTATGTGACTGTTTCTAGATAGAGTAATGTCAGATTGTAAAAAGAAGTGATTGTGCCCAAGCTTATGTCACGCGCCAAAGATATATAAAATTCTGAGCAAAAAATTTGATATGTGCATAAAATCCAGGTATATGTATAAAATTTTTAATATCTCAAATTTATCTATTTTAAGATAAATATAAAGACAAATCAACTTACATGTATACAGTCACTTCAATACCTAGAGATGCGCCGGTATTAAAATTGTTTTCAAAATTTGAAAAAAGCTTATACATATATAATTTTACTTTAAGTTCTAATACTTTGCTATTACCTTAAAAAAGATATTACTAGTTTTTGAGACACTAGCAATTTTATGTGTAAATATCTGAATTGTTCATGCTCAAAATGTCAAATATCTTGGAAACCAGCAGTGATATCAATTTTATTCTAATGACAAAAAATGCCTAGAATTGGACCCTGTACAAAAATTCCACAAAATTTAAATTAAAAAAAAATGTGCGGCTCAGATTTTATATCCATTTTTAAATCCATCTTTAAGAAGATCTTACAGTCTTTATTATGAAACAGAAACAAGGTGCTTTGATGTTTTGTACTTACTTCCACTAATAAGATTTAAATTTATGTTAAATTAAATTTTTATTTTTACCCGTAGAATCTTTTGTATTTTAATATTTGGTATTGTAATATTACACTCTAATCCGAAATTTTAAATGTGTTTTGATGCCGTAAAATTATTTAAACTTTAATGAAAAATTATTTTATTTCGATACTTTTCAAACAAATAAAAATCTGTGGTGTTTTAAAAGGACCAATGTCAAAAATTTTCAACGTATACACTAAGTTAAACAATGGCCATTTTAGCAGTTTAATAGAAATTTATTTGAAAAAACACATCTCTCCTCGTCGCTTAAAACCTACATATATCTTACAAGCAATGATATTGGCCTTTTTAGGTTATATAGATCTGAAAAAATGTAGTTCGGCGGTTAACTCATGATAAGGAAATAGGGCAATTCAAAGACAGACCAACTCAGCCTCAATTATTTGTTTTTGAGTAATATGATTCAGAAATCTATTTTAAACCTTAAGCTGTTGTAGTCTTGGAGATATCCGGTTTTAAAATTTTCAAAATATCGCCAAAAACAGCCGTCATGACGCATCAGTGATTGACTTAAACTACAATATTTAAAAAACTATAAGTAAGAAATTGTTCGGGTTTTATTTAAGGCTTGTAAATTGCTATTAAAAAATATGCATTTGGGTGAAAAACAAGTCAAGTCAAAAATGAATTATTGTTTAGCCGCTTATTACACCAAAATAATAGTAATAATTTTTATGAAAAAGATTTTGCTGTTCTCTTGTTAAATGTGGTTCAAATTTTTAAGAGGCGCGCATCGTAGATTTGGTCAAAAGTGACGAGGGGCTCCTCACTGATCTAATCTACGCTGCGCGTTCCTGCATTTTAATTAATTCTAGACAAACCAATAAAACGACCATCTTAAAATTTAATCACACATAGTCAAAAGAACAGCAAACACACCTTTTTTTTTATGAAAAGTAAAGTGGCCCTTTTGGCGTGAAAGCGGCTAGAATTATTTCCATATTATTAAATATGTTATCACATATAAACGTATAGGTGATAAGATGTTGCGGACGGCAGCTCAATATGTCGGAGGCACCTGTTAATGGGGGGTTTCTTAACGTGAAAAATAACTTTGTTATTAAGAGGCTTTTAATTAGGGCGCCATCTAGAGTATTTCTGGATTGATAACCTAGTGCTCTAGATCACTATTGATTTTATTATATTAAATTTTATGTTTTAATATTTGTTCAATCCTGAAAGAGAAATTTATATTTTTGTAAGTTGGATATATCAAACGAAATCTGAAATTTATATACGTTACATTTATTATAAGTTCGTCATTTATATAAAAGATACATGAAGTTACCCTGTTGAGTACACCACTGGTGTAATGAAGTGAATTTAATAGTTATTAAATAACTATGAACACTAAAGTATGTAAATTAGTTTTACATAAATGAAAAGCAATTCCTCTATGAGGATTTATGTATAAAAAATAGTTCTGAGGGAACTTTGGTAGTTACTTAACTTAAGAAATAGATTTTCTAGAATACACCCCTTTTCCTTCGGAATAAGTTTCTCAAGCAAAATTGGTTCATCACAGCGACCTCTTCTCAAGAATACCTCCAGTAAAGGCTAATGTTTGGCTTCATAAGTTTTGAGTTTCAAAAAAAATGAGGTTATACCTCATGTTAAATAATGTACGTTATGGCTGGATCAACAAATTACCATAATTTTAAATCATCTTGATTTGGATACGAAAAACGCTTAAGCGTGCTTGTGGCTTACATGTGAATTGTAATACATACAAATCGGACCTGAAGTCCCATGTGTGAAAGTGTCATGGCTTAGCTTAGATGTTTTAAAAGTTCACGCAATACGTAGTGACACCCACATGATACAATTTGAAAAAGGAGTAGGTCAAGGCTTCGCTCACAGAACACCACAGAACACCCACCAGAAGCCCAAGCCCCATGTTAAAGTTAGGCAACACATAATACCACGAATGGTATGTGTCGCCGCCCTATGAATGATATGCGAAAACTAAACATCAGCTGGCACATAATGGCGGCTTATTCAAATTAAAAATATTTTTATTTTTTTTTGGACCATTACTTTGATTTAGGCATTCGACAAAATTGCCGAACGCCTAAATCAATATAATGGTTGTGTGGGTAATAAAAAAAACAAGAAATTAATAAGGTATTTTTTTTTAACAAAATTGTAATATAACTATAATACAAACTTTATGTAAATACCTAAAAAAAAATATATAAGTATAAAGAAAAATATTTTATCAAACAGGTGCGTAGATATGGGGGGGTTAGAGGGGGTATTTACCCCCCAAGAGTCTTTGTTATATATTTTTTTGTTATTTTAAATAAAAAATTGAAAAATTAAAATAATGGGTGTTTTTTGCTTGGGTCGCCAAATTTTGTAGAAACGCCCAGGGACAAAGCCTTTTTTTTGGAGGGTGTTTTTGTTTTGTTAGGTAGGGGTAGGGGCGCTAAGGGAACGTTCAAGTATTACGTAACGCTCCTATGAGGGGTGGGGTCATTTTGAAGTGTTACGCCCATTTTAATGGTATAGGAAAATAGCGTTACGGGGGGGGGGGGGACCAAAATGATTAAAATTTGCGTTACGTAATACTTGCACGTTTCCAAAGGTGGGCGTCAAATTTTGTAGAAACGCTCAGGGACAAAGATTTTTTTTCGGAGAGTGCTTTTTTTGTTTTGGTAGGGGCGTCAAATTTTGTAGAAACGCTCAGGGAAAAAGCTATTTTCTGAGGGTGTTTTTTTTTTGTTTTGGTAGGGGCGTCAAATTTTGAATGAAAAATTTTATTTTAGAAAGGAAAAAAAAAATACATTTTTAATAGCTGGGCCCCATAGGCTAGAAATCTCACTAGCCTTGGGCTTCCCAGTCCGACACTGGAGGCTGACTACCCCCCCCCCCAAGAAAAAATCCCATCTACGCGCCTATTATCAAATAGGTACTTAATAATTATAAACATAATGTTTACTCTAACATTTTTAGGGGCTATTCAAAAATTACGTCCCCACAATTTAGACAACTTTTGACCCCGTGTCAATTTGGCTTCTACCCCCCGAAAAAATATCGCTACTAATACATCAAACCCCCCCACCCCACTTTTTGTTTTGTAACTTGACCTCTGACCCCATGGTGACCTAATTGTTGAATAGCCCCTAAAGAAGTAGTTCTTAGTAGTAAAAAATATTATGAAAATAATTCAGCTGATATCCTGGGACAGGTCCGTAACTTGGCGCCCCTGTAAAACAAAATTGGCGCTCCAAAAAAATACCAGGGGATCAGCGAAAAAAAATTGTCGCCCCAAAAATTAAAAAAGCTTTGTCCCTAGCGGTTTCTGCAAAACTTGGAGCCCCTGCAAAAAAAATGCTGCCCCAAAAATTACCTTTACGAAAAAAAAGTTTACCACTGACGGTATCTACCGAACTTGGCGCCCCCTGCAAAAAAATGGCGCCCCAAAAATTACCTTCAAGGAAAAAGGCTTTGTCCTTGACGGTTTTTACCAAACTTGGCGCCCCTGCAAAAGAAAATTGGGGCCCCAAAAAATACCAGGTGGACTCAAACCAAGGCAGGGGGGGCTGTCCTGGGATCCCATTAAGTTGAATTGTATCTTCCTTTATCCATCTTGTCTTATCTCCAACTTTTCCTAAAAAAACAAGAGGTGTTTAAATAATTGGACATGTATGACTTTGTTACTAACAAATAGTTATTATTTCAGGGTGAGAATATTTTTTTTTTAAGAAATTATGCGCATATCTAGGGGGGCTTAGCGGGGCCTAAAATAATAAAAAATACTGCTGTTGACAAAAAAAACAGGGATGATATAAGGAGGTCTGTGTGGTTAACAAAGGTCAATAGAGACCAGGTGTTGGGGGCTATGAACCCCGTACTGAACAAACAAAACTAAAAACTAAATAAAAGTGGGGCATTTTGGTATTGTATGTCAATTCTCTTATACACTTGCTAGAGGCTGGCGGGAGAAATATTTTTTATGTCAATGTTCATGTTGAAACCAAATAGGGCCTGTTTGGCATATATAGTAATGATTTTATTTAAAAATACTCGTACTAACAAAAAACAAATACTAAATTGTGACCTTCCAATAAAGAACAAATTTCATGACATAAATTAAAATTGTCAAGGGCATTCTAGTAGTAAATAATAAAACAATATTAAGCGATATTTATTAATGTATTTAAACAAATTCAGGTGTACTTACTTTTAATAGAAAAATCTATGACCCTTGTTTCTTCTAACTTTTTGGTCTTATCAGCTATCAATCCAATCAAACATTCGTTTATTCATTCCATAGTACTGTAATTAGTTAAACATAATTGTTATTTTGCTTTATATTTATAATTATTGCTAGCTTTTTTATTTTACTTACTTTTATTCACATGTTAAAGAATAGGCGCCAAAAGCAACAGTATTTATAGGTTATGTCAAACCACAGAAAAAACGTGACAGCAGCGCTTAAGTGCAGCTCTTTATGCCGCCTTTTGATAAACTGCGCATGCGCCGACCGTTTATCGATATATTATTAAAAAACATTTTTTTACAAAAAAAAACACCAAATAGACGCTAAAACTAACGTTAACGTAAACCAAGGTCCCCTCATTAGAAAAAAGAACACCAAAGAACAAAAAACCAAAACAAGCTCCGGCACGGAGAGCTGAAATTAGGCGCTTGTCTCGTGACGGTCCAAGGTTGGCGAGTAGAAGAGGTTAGCTCAACATACGTAAACTTTATTTTTTAACAGAAAAAACATTATATTATAATAAACTACATGTTTAAAGACGATAAAAATGTAATAAATAATAACAATAAAAATAAAAACATATAAATAGTTAAATTCAACGAGGGGATTGAGGGGTGCGAGCCAACCTTGTTTTTTTATATCTCGAACATCACGAATTAAACACCCAGCGCCATCTAAGAATGGTATGCGAAACTATTAATTCCTTGTTGCTAGGTCTGTAATACCAGATGATACCCCCTGCAGAACACTAGGCTTCGCTTACCCAGGTAAACTTGAAGAAGCCATGTTGCAAAATCATATCGACAGAATGTCTCTTACAAAAATACAAAATATAAGTAATTAACCATGAGCCAAAAATATCCAAATAGGTTAACTTAATAACTAAACTAATTAAAACTAAGTCAGTATCAACTCATTTACTAAATACAGATTTTAATATACCCCGGCGAATACAAGGTGAAGCCATTCTCGGTAAAGTAAACCAAGATAAATAATATGTCTGACAACAAGGTCGACCAAGCAGGTGATCTTATGCCATGCGTATCCGCGAGCGGAACCAATAGCGTAAGCTGTCTGAATGTCATGTGACACTAAGCCACCAATAAACTACATTTCAGATCTGCGATTCTGGAGAACCCTAACTAAACTACTCGACAAAGTTTGACGTATAAACATAACCTATAAGTTATAATAAATAAATAGAACTTAGAAATGTTATCTATAAAATATATAAATGAGTGAATACTGAATGAACTAAATATAATATGTGAAGCAATCACAATACCTGTAAAACATAATAACAAAAGAAATTTCGCTATTTGGAGGAACCAAATACTTGATACTAAAATAAAAGTAAGTTTACTTTATAAGGTAACTAATAGTTACTAACTTGTAACATTTTACATGTTACAATGTATTTAAAGAAGCGATTTAAATAGCCAAAAATAAGGACATAACGAAGTTTCTAACTTTGATAGTTTTCTAGATATTGTCATTTAAGTAGAAAACTGAGGGTCAAGACCGACTCGCCACTAATCTAATCTACGCTGCGACTTCTGAATTTTATTTTATTCCAGACGAACCAATGACCATCTTTAAATTCGAACCACATCTTAACAAAAGAACAGCAAATGCTAATATTTTTTTCAATAAAATAAATGTGGCCTTTCTGGTCTAATAAGCGGCTAAAAAATATTCTTTTTTTAATATTTATTAAAGTAGGCAATTTGTTAGCTTAAAAATGTGATCAGAATGATATATCTAACTTTTATAGTTTTCTAGATATTGCCATTTAAGTAGAGCACTGACCGTATTTCAAAAATTTCTTAACCGGCTATCTCCAGGACTTTTTTACCGGCTATCTCCAGGACTACAGCAGATAAAGGTTTAACATTCATTCCTGAATCATACAGAGACATGTGTAGGCAAAATATTACTCAAAAATAAACAATTGAGGGGAATGGCTAAGTTACCACCAAGTCACAGAAATATTATTTTGCTCATGCTTCATAACCAAAATAAAGTGTGTGTGGTGCCGCGAAAAGGTACCTTAAGCATAAAAAGTAGATTTTGAGAAAAACGAGTTTGAAGTTGGGACAAATTAAGGATGTAATTTCGTTTACTACACATCACTTATAGCTGCAGTTTATTTTTTTTAAGACTTATTCAACCATCCTGATTACGAAAATATTAATCACTCTTTGCAGAAATGCACCGTTCTCCCGTGGTCGACACAATATTTTTAATCATTTATAATAAAAATTTTAAACCTAATTTAGTTATTTATGGTTCATTTTGGTCCAAAATCGGCATCGGGGCGTTTTCGGGATCAAAGATTGCAAATTTTTGGTCAAAATAAAAAAAAACAAAATGGCGGCGCCAATATGGCGGACGACATTTGTAATTTCTGGCCGATTCGAACCAAAATCGGTATCAGGGGGTTTTCGGGGTCGTACATTACGAATTTTTGGTCAAAATAAAAAATCAAAATGGCGGCGCCAATATGGCGGACGACTTTTGTAATTTCTGGCCGATTCGAACCAAAATTGGTAGCAGGGGGTTTTCGGGGTCATAGATTACGAATTTTTTGTCAACATTCAAAAAATCTAAATGGCGGCGCCAATATGGCGGACGACTTTTGTGATTTCTGGCCGATTCAAACCAAAATCGGTATTAGGGGGTTTTCGGGGTCGTAGATTACGAATTTTTTGTCATAATTACAAAAAATCAAAATGGCGGCGTCAACATGGCGGATGATTTGTGTCATTAATTGCCAATTCTAACCAAAATCGGTATCTGGCGGTTTTCTGTGCCATAGATTAAGAATTTTTGGTCAAAATTAAAAAATTAAAATGGCGGCGCCAATATGGCGGACGACTTTTGTAATTTCTGGCCGATTCGAACCAAAATCGGTATTAGGAAAGTATTCACTGGGTACGAATTGTGTTACCAACCGTAGAAAAATAAGTAAAAAAAAAAGTACCTTAAAGGTGTAAACCAATGAATTAATTGGTATAAACTAGAAAAAACACAACAATAACAAAAAAGAATAAATAGTAGGGTTAAAACTTTACCAGCAATCGCAAATCGCTTCGCAAATCCACCATTTATGTCAAAACAGATGCCAGTACATTAGAACTAGTGGTTAGTTGGTAACACTTTGCACCCAGTAAATATTGTCAATTAAATGTATTCTGCCAACCATAAAACAAGAAAAAATGAGCTACAACTTAGATTATGCTCGGACTTTACTGCCAGGAATCGTAAAAAATAAATAGGTACATATTTTTAGGACTCCATTGAAATATTTTTCAATTTTAGATTTTTATTTGTTAACATTCAATTTTTAATATCAGTATTAAAATTATATTACTAGTATAGGAAACCAGTTTTATTTTTGTTTTGGGGAAGAGTAGTACGTAGTATAATAAATAATAAAAAATAAATTCAATACATTTTATTGCATAAATACATAAAGTCTGTCCATCAAAATAAGCTCACTGAAGTTGTTAATATAAATACGTCTATAGAGAACCTTAGAATTTAAGGTTTAAATGGATATTCTGAATCCCATAGTAAAAGTTATATTATACACGTATACAATGTAAAACCGTGCACCAATAGATATTAATAATTCCTCATAGAAAGATGTTTACCACATGTCACAAAGGGGCCTGGATTCATGGCAGAAAATCCAGAAACTAAACTCATTCTATTAAAAAAAAAATACTAATATTTTAAAACTACAGTAATTGGAGCTCTTTAAGAGTATTTAAGAGTATTAATAATACCATAACGTGTGATGTTTCATTTTTAGTACTGCATCGATAAACTTGTTGTTTAACAACATTCATTGTTGTACCAACTTTGTGTTGTAACTTATGTCGTATTTGACCTATTTTGGTAAGTGTTTTTTTTTTTGTTTTTTTTTTTGCAGTTTTAGTACTTAGCTAGCTATAATTTAATTTATTTTACAGTTTAAGAGTTTCTGAAGATGGGACTAATTTAAAAGTCTCGAAATACGTATAAAACAATAAAATATTAATGTTCTGTTGACTATATCCTTAATTTCTATATAATAATTTGTAAATATAATTTTTAATTTCTCTTTATCGCCTAATGTTTTTACCTTTATTTAAACTGGTTAATTTTATGGTAATTTTTTATTTTCACTAAGAAACTTGTAGTTACTGTCATGGTCTTTCTTGCAGTCAAATTGGTATTATTGCATTATTTAAGGTTTATGGTACCAGATTCTTTTGAAAACGTGCGCCATTAGTCGCCGTCAAAAAAATGTAGAAGAAAATAAAATAATGCTTTTCTTAATTTTCTGACCTAGCCATATTTTTGCAACTCTGAAAGTATTATCCATGAAAAAAATATTATTCTGACCTTTTTTATAGATAATTTTTTAATTTTAATAATTGGGACAAATAATGGCTAGAACTTTGTTAATATTAATTGGGAGGGAGTATAAGACTGGACTTAGTCAAGGTAGAGTGAGGTAGCATTACCCCCTCATGCTTCCTATTACCCCATTCTTACCTATATTAAATAAATGATATTTTTGCTTTTCCATTTAAAATTTTTTCAAAATTTAGAATGAGGTAGCATTAACCGTATCATGGTTCCTATTACCCCACTCTTCCCTATATTAAAAAATGCTATTTTCTCTTTCCCATTTTAAAAATTTTCAAGATTTAGGGAAAACCTTGTATTCGTGCAAAATTTGTTCTTTAAAATAACTTATATGGTCATAGTTATGCTTTTTTGTTCGATTAAAAGTGTCCGCTAACTTTTTCTGCTTGTTATTTTGTGATATCATGTAAAAAGTTATGACCAGTTTGTCCAAAATAACTTAACTGGTCATAAATTAACGACATATAAGCTTTGTTGTTTGATTTAGATTGCCTGCCAAATTTTTCTGATTTTTGCTTTGGGAAGCCCTGTATAAAATTATGTCGAAAATGACATAAATTGTTATAAATTTACGATATATAAGTTTTTGTGTTTAATTTAGAGTGTCTGCTAACTTTTCCTGCTTTTTGTTTTGGGACACCTTGTATAAAATTATGAGCATTTTATCTAAAATAACTTAAATAGTCATAAATTTATGATAACAGAGTTTTCATTACAATAACAGGGTCATACAACAGGAATTTTAAATTATTTTTTATTTTTGGTGAGTTTCTTTATTACATACCTATGCCGAATAAGATTATACAGTGCGGTCCAAAAGTCACCCCCTCCCCCCTTTTAACTTTTGAACGAGTTGAGATATCGACTTTAAATTTAGAACTCTTAAATAAGACAATTTAAACTATCTTTTAGCATATATTTGATATTTTCAGCTCTTAAAATGTGGGCAGGGGGCATGGGGGACTTTTTTTTAAATGGAAAATCATTTTAAAGCTTATACAATTCTCTATTTAAACTATTATTTTTAAATTTTTTAAAAATCTTTTTTAAGGTATTGATTTTTCAATTTTTTGTGCTAAAACATTCGATTTTTTAAGTTTTTTTTTATAAATTTTTATTTATGTCAACTAAAATTAGTTCAACAGTATAATTAACATTTTTTATGATGAAATTAGGCATTTTTAAAAAATTATTTGTTTTTTTAGAGGAATTTTGACATTAATACCCATTTTCAACCCCATTTTAAACCCAATTTTTTTTTTAATTTAAAAATATGGTGTTAAATGGAGAATTTTATAAGCTTTAAAATGATGTATTACACGACCCCCCTTTCTATTTAAAAAAATGTGCCCCCATGCCCCCCTGCCCACATTTTAAGAGCTGAAAGTATTAAATATATGCTAAAAGATAGTTATAGTTGTCTTATTTAAAAGTTCCAAATTTGAAGTCGATATCTCAACTGGTTCAAAAGTTAAGAGGGTGGGGGGGTGACTTTTGGACCGCTCTGTATGTCTGTATACAGACATATAATCTTATTCGGCATAGGTATGCATTAATCAAACTCACCAAAAATTAGAAATAATTTAAAATTCTTGTTGTCTGATCCTGTTATTGTAATGATAGTATCAACTCTGATGATAATATCATATATTATATAACTTTTTTAATCAATGTAGAATTTCTGCCAACTTTTCCTGTTTCTTGCCCCTATGTGCATGTGTACAATTTTAATTATATACTTAAAAAATAATAATTTTAAAACAGCAACTAATAAATACTAAATAAAGTTTGTGTTAAATAAAATAAAAAAAGCTAAGAATATAAAGTTAGCTGTAGTCATATTCCTTGACTTAGCTAAGACATTCGACACTGTGGATCATATGCTGTCAAAAAGAATGGAGCGAGTATACAAAGCTTTAGCCATTTTTAAAGAATATCTCTCACAATGAGGTCAGTTTGTTAAAATTTTGAAAACACTTATTCAATTACTGTATCCAGAGGTATGCTACAAGATAGAGTCTTGGGTTTTATATTATTTTTAATTTATATTTTTATATTTAATATTTAAGTAGAAGAAAAAGTTTTATGACTTGTTGACAAATTCTCCAGGCCAGTTACACCAAGTCCAAGTGAACCAAGATGTTTAAACGTTACCTGCTCTATAACACCATCCAATTCAAATTAGGCATTGTCAGCTTCTATAGAGATGTGTCAACTAGACATTATCTGCACAAATTGCTTCAACACCTAAGTAGCAGATAATAAGCTATTAAAGTATATTAAACAAGACCGCATTAAGCGACGCTAATCTAATGGAAAGAGAAACTTTTGTAAATTCAGTGTCAGAAACGATAACAGCAGTAGAGTAACTCTAACTAGGGGCGGCTTTAACCACCGTCGCGACGTATGAGTATATCCACGTTAACAATGAATGGCGTTCATTACTCCGAAAACTCACCTACTATAATATGTTTTAAGTTGGTATTATTGATAATTGTCTTATCGTTCACTCCATCCAGCAGCAGCTTGCTTGGTGGCCCACCTTAAAGGAAGGTATCGTATTTTGGGCTATATCGCCTGCAATGATAAGACTTTACATGCTTATAGATACATAAAAAATAAATACTTAGCCAAAATTTCAGCCTTTTTTACATCCCGAAACAAACTTTAATTAATTATTTTGATTACAAATTTTGGCAATATTGCACCGTTTCGTTAGAAACTTCATGTCAAAATAAAAATAACTTTGCACATTAACTACTACAGGTTATGTATTCCCGGGATCGATAGAACGCATTCCCGGGAGAAAGGTGTTGTGGGTTGCATATTAGTTCTCTCGAAACGCAAAAATACTTTTTCTTGAACTTCACTTCGCACGAAAATCGAGAAAATACTTCTACTAATCGGGAGTGTGAGAAGCGAAATTTTGACATATAAGTTAGTCTCGCGCATTCAAACATAGCCCTATTTTCGCTTTGGTTTTGTGTTGTTAATTTGAATACCATTTTATTTTATAATAGTTAATAAAAGAAGCTTTTTTGTATTTAGGAATTATTATACATATAATAATAATAATAATAATAATAATAATAATATAACGATGTACGATTTTGAAATTGTGGGGGCTATTGCTCTTTTGAGAGATCTGCAAGATGCGGAAGACCAAATGGTGAACGAAGAACGGGAAGTGTTGGCTAGGAACGACCCTTTCCAACTTTCCAACAACAAAATTATAGTGAATTCAGGACTAAACAGCTCACTATTGACAAGAGGGTTGTCCTGAATAAAATATAAAAGTATTTTTTTTTTTGTTGTTGACTACTGTTGGGCGCAGATCTTTTTCTGTCATTTTCAATCATTTCTTACACATTAATTTTTGGATATTAATTATAAAAATTATTTAAACCACAGCAAATAATGAAAATAAGGACAGCCTGCGCACGCAAACTCCTGTCGCATAATCTGATTGGTTAACATCCTCTAAAATACTTACGCTGCAGCCGGCTGCAGAGATCCCATCACGCTCACTAATGTTAAAGAATTGCATTTTTAACTTTGGGGAACTGATATGATGTGATCAGCTTCTTTCCAACGAAAATTTTTCACGTTCTCTCGAGCCCGAGAATAGATACCCAGTGGGGCCAAACTGCTCTTGACTATTAAACTAAAATATTTTGTTTTTTATTGGTTTTTACGGATTTAACATTCTGTAACTTGATGTGTAATTGGGCTGGACTATTGTGACTAGTTTCTTACGATTATGGAGTTATTTTTGAGGTATTTTATTATTTATTGTTATTTTTTTTTGAGGTATTTTGTATAATAACATTGTAAGCAAACCAGCAGTTTCAACGAGAACTCAAAGCATGCAGTTCCCCCATACAAGTAATTTAATGTGGCTTTCAATAAGTTTATTTTCATGGTATGATTTAAAACTAGATTATGAAAAAGTTACACATAGACTTTTAACTTAAATATATTTAATTAACATTGTTTTTATTATATATTATACCTAAATGTTTTGGCAGACTAACATCTCTACTCTAAATTTCTCTACTCCCTAACATCCCTACTCTATAACATCCCTACTCCACAACAACTCTACTCCGTAATATCTCAACTCCATAACATCTCTACTCCGTAACAACTCTACTCCACACTATAGACACTCGATTAGCCACTTGTCTTAACTCAAAAGAATATTTGTCATGCTAAGTCACTGTCAAAAATGAATTCAGTTTATTAATTACTTACATATTAGTGCATGTTAAGAGTACGCGGTTATTGTTGCTTTTAGAATAATTCATTTATGATTGTTCTAGATTTACATTAAAAGATAAACGTTTTCTAGGAAAATAATCTAGAAGAAGATTCTTTGTTCTTTGAACTGCTTATTTATTATTAAGTGGGTAATAAAGTGCATATAGTGTGGAGTAGAGTTGTTACGGAGTAGAGATGTTATGGAGTAGAGATGTTACGGAGTAGAGTTGTTGTGGAGTAGGGATTTTATGGAGTAGGGATGTTAGGGAGTAGAGAAATTTAGAGTAGAGATGTTAGTCTGCCAATGTTTTTATGTTGGTTTTTAGATAAACACAAAATATTACTTTTTTTCAGTATGATAAAGAATCACATTTAGCACAAGAATAATGCGGTGTTGTCGGGTTTACGATAACAAATAATTCCTGACGAGTTTCTTTATAAACAAATTAACTTGGTACACATTTTTTTATCATTTATTTTCATCATTTTGCACTTTTTAAAATAAAAACAGGTTTTTCTCATTAAGCCCAAAACTCTCAGGATATCCTGCTTTGGTCCAAGTTTGATGTCCAATAGCCTTAGAAGTAAATAGGTTTCAGTTTTTTGTACTATTTTTTGCATATTTTAGAGCACTGGAATTGAACTCAAACATGTAAAACAGAATGTACTTTAATTTGGAAAGAAGAATAAACTTCTGGTTCTGGTGATTCATGTCTCTGTATTTTTTGGTTTGGAAGTAACACGTTTTCAAGCAAAAGAAGATCATCCATGGTAGTTTTATATATAATTTGCATCGTCTTGAACTTCCCCACTATTTTAAAATGGGCAGCTATTCTTTTTCTAATATTGAAGTTTAAATGGGTCACGTTAAAAGTTACTAAATATATTTTTATAAAATAAATTGTATTTGTATAAATTTCTAATGACATTAGTACATTTTTTGACATTTACATACTAGTTTAATCAATTTAACTGTTGCCAATATAACAAAATTTAAATTCTTTCGGAGTAACAAACGTCACTCGTCAACAATAACAGTTAAAAGCTCAAAATCTATAGACCAGATAAAAAGTCCAAACTAAGCCAGAGTTTTTTTATAATATGTCAATTTCTCTAATATTTGTGAAATTTAAATAAAAAACTACAAAAAACTTAACATGTTATTTAAAATATTATAAAAAGTTTAAAATTTGTCAGTTTTGTTACAAAATCAATGTAGAATAACTAAATATGTGGTTATAACTCATAACGAGCACCATCTTTTAACATTTCTGTCACATTTATCATTTTATGATTCTTCATTTGTTTTTAATTAAAATTTTAATGCTTTTCCGTATTAAAATATTCATATCTTGCGTTTCTTAATTTTACTCGTCAACAATAACAGTTAAAAGCTCAAAATCCATAGACCAGATAAAAAGTCCAAACTAAGCCAGAGTTTTTTTTATATGTCAATTTCTCTAATATTTGTGAAATTTAAATAAAAAACTACAAAAAACTTAACATGTTATTTAAAATATTATAAAAAGTTTAAAATTTGTCAGTTTTGTTACAAAATCAATGTAGAATAACTAAATATGTGGTTATAACTCATAACGAGCACCATCTTTTAACATTTCTGTCACATTTATCATTTTATGATTCTTCATTTGTTTTTAATTAAAATTTTAATGCTTTTCCGTATTAAAATATTCATATCTTGCGTTTCTTAATTTTACTCGTCAACAATAACAGTTAAAAGCTCAAAATCCATAGACCAGATAAAAAGTCCAAACTAAGCCAGAGTTTTTTTTATATGTCAATTTCTCTAATATTTGTGAAATTTAAATAAAAAACTACAAAAAACTTAACATGTTATTTAAAATATTATAAAAAGTTTAAAATTTGTCAGTTTTGTTACAAAATCAATGTAGAATAACTAAATATGTGGTTATAACTCATAACGAGCACCATTTTTTAACATTTCTGTCACATTTATCATTTTATGATTCTTCATTTGTTTTTAATTAAAATTTTAATGCTTTTCCGTATTAAAATATTCATATCTTGCGTTTCTTAATTTTTTATATATTTTTTTTCGTCAAAAATAGTATTATTTTTACATTTTTTATATTATATGCTTCTGGGACCCTTCACGTTCTGACACTTTTATTAGCTTAATAGAAGCGTCAGAATATGAAAGGTATCTAATGTGGTCTATGGATTTTGTACGTTGCTTTTAACTGTTATTTTTGACGTGGCTATACCCTAAGAAGGCTGACGCCACTAGATAGAGTGACTACAAAAGCAGTCTGATTGCTCCCCTAGCGGAGCTCCCGCGTAATAAATTTCGTTTAAAATGTATTTGCGATAAGGCTTTATAAATACCGTCGTTAACTTAATTCGTTGAAGCAAATTGAATCGTTTAATAATAAAGGGATCTCATCATCATCATCATCATTGGTTATCAGACTTGAAACTTCATTTCATACCATTTAAATCTGTACAGTTTTCTTTATTTTTCTGACCTAATAATAAACCAAGCACACTCGGGCCAAATAATAATACGGTCTATGCTTTACGTAGGTACTTTAAAAACTCTAATGTGGTGAGAAAGGCGCGTTGTTAATAGTATTTTACATACTGAGGTGCAAAATGTACAATTCCTGAGGGAAAGTTAGTTGACCAAGGGTCGTTAAACCCACGGTATGCTAATCCCCGAAGGAAAAATTAAATTTTCTGCCGAGGTTTATATACTATTTTATTCACAATTTTACCTATTTTATTAAAAATTGTATAATTTATGTTCTACGACAAAACTGAAGTTATCATTAAATTTATACATTTAACACTGTTGAAGTTAGTTACATATTTTTGCTTTGCGCATGTATAAATAGCGTTCTCTACGAAAACAAAATATATATTTTTTATTTAATATTAATAATTTTAAAACATATAAATATATTTAATATAAATATTCATTCGACATAAATAATAAATATTTGTCTAAAAAAATATTAATTAACGTTATGTATTTACTTAGTTAAATCACCGGTGATGGCAGCACTTATCAGTAATCTATCAGAAATGACAGCTAAATTGGTTGTAAATTTAATATATCTAAGAAATACGAAAATATTCCCAATATAAATGTGTATCTGATCTTATTTAAAAAAAAATAAGTACTTAAAACTGTTTTTTCCATAACAGTTTAATATGTACATTCAAGTTTTTGATATATCTGAAGTGAAGTGAAGTTAGTCACAAGACAGTTTCCGACCAAGGGATGAAAATGTGGTGTTTTTTAGGTAGTAGTAAAAAGTTAACAATAATTGATTTTCCAAGTTAATTAGTTTTCTTTTTAATCGACTGCAAATAAAATGTAGCATATTTAAAATTATACTGTCGAATCATTTGAAAATTAACTTTACTTGTTTTCGAATTGTCTGTAAGAAATATTATTCTTATATTTTAGGAAATTTTAATGCTTATCGGCAAACCCTCTCATGTGCGATTTGGCAACAGCGCGCTGCAGCGTCTTGCGCCTTGCTTTTTTAGTTACACAGTTATATTTGTCAGTGTCAGTACTTGGTATAGAATTAATAGTATAAAATTCAGAGTTAATTTGACAATAAGTCAGCAAGTGTAAAAGATAAAGTTTTTCTATTAATATCGTTGTTCTTATAAAAATTTAAAAACTTTTCATTTAATCAAAAATCCATTTCATAAATATGAATATATATCAAAGGCACTTTTTAATTTAAAATTTAAAGACTGTTTTTATACCTTGCCCTCAAAATTTTTACGTACCTATGAAAATAACTTAATCTGAATGTTATAATTTATATTACTCGGCAAGTTAAAAATAGATTTTACGGTACCTCATTTACACAGATTTTGGAGCCTACCGATTTTCGAATAACTTGTTTTGTACGTTAAGGCAAATACATACAGGGTGATCAATAACTGGCATGCCAAAATTTAAGAGGTGATTCTACATCCAAAAATATCAAAAAAAGTTCTTATAAAGGTTGATCCGGAAATGAGCCCTAAGGAAGCTAGGGCCCTTTAAAATTGTAATAAAAATAAGGTTTTTAATTAATTACTCTGGTACCCTTTAAGCTAGAGCGACAAGCTTTATAATGTATACTAGTATTAATAAGGGCAATAAGTTTGTTATTTTTTTTTTAATTTATCCAGAGGCGTGCCTAGACGGACAAAAATGTGAGGCTTAACACATTTTTGCCCCAAACTTTTTTATCTGTATGTTTTTTGTATTTTTTGTAAAAAACATAGATTACTTGAGTAAAAATACATAAAAAATGTCATATAGTGTAACACTGTAGGAGCTACCGTTTCCAAAAAAAAATGCAATTAAGATTTGTGCCACCAAAACCGTTACTTTTTAAAGGGCTATTACTCCTTTAATATTAAATTTAGGTGTTTTAGTGAATACAATTTTATTGATGCTTTTTTTTTTTGTTCCGCATTCAATGTCATATTCGAGGCCCTTATGGCTCATTTCCGGACCAACCTTTATAGAAACTTTTTGTCATATTTTTGAATATAGAATGACCTCTCAAATTTTGGCATGGCAGTTACTGATCACCCTGTATAAAATACAACCGGGAGAAAATAATGAAATGAAATAGTGAAGACCTATCTCCGACTTTTATGTTTAGTCCTTAATAAGGACTAAATTGAATAAACATTACTTAAATGGAGAATATATCCGCCCAATTAGTTAATTATTTGTTTTTTTTTTATTTGTCAAAATATTTATTTTATTACTTATACAAAATGGAGCCTTTGTATTTACAAAAGAGATGTCATACATTTTTTCTTTACTTGTTATATGTCTAACGCGATCGGTAGTTACTTTGTCTAGTTAGTGTGTTAATGTATAATAATAATAATAATAATAATAATAATAATAATAATAATAATAATAATAATAATAATAATAATAATAATAATAATAATAATAATAATAATAATAATAATAATAATAATAATAATAATAATAATAATAATAATAATAATAATAATAATAATAATAATAATAAAAATAAACTTTATTAGTTCCAATCGATCAATTTACATTGATATAGGACAAGTCAAAAACAAAATAAAAAAAAATTAACAAATTAGAAATTGTATGACGAAAACTCCTCAACAGAGTAAAATCCATTTAAAATCAAAATATTTTTAATAGTTTTCATATACAAATTATATCTCAAATCTCTTATCTGCCTAGGCAGTTTATTGTATAAAACCGCGCCAAAATAGTAGTGATTATTTTTTTTTAATTACAGTCTATGAATGGGATATTCAATATTAGTACCATGACGTGTTTCATTACCATGAGAATTATTTAATAATTTAAATTTATTAAGATATAAATTATATTGGTGGTTGATCAGTTTGGGGGTTTAATAGACAACAAGTTTTAGCGTATAACCACCAGTAGACAAAGTACCAACTGATAGAGTGACCTTATTTTAAACTCTACTACAAAAATATTGACCCGCAGACTGAGATATTGTAATAAACGCTTTAAATTTAATAGTCCAGTCAAATAACGAAAAATTCCTATGTTAAATTGCAATAAATGTACACGGGCTGATATTTTAAACATTAGTATTGGATAGTAACAGAACACTCCTGTTAGTTTTTCACCGGGTGGTTTGGGTAAGGGGTGTCCGCTATCTTGAATTTTAGGGGAGAGTGCGCTTATCTCGCTAAATATGCATCTTATGATAAAAATGCATATAACCAATTTTGTTGTGGAAAAAATTTCCAACAATCGTTTTTTTTTTAATATATTAATAACAATCGAGTAATAAATATTCAAAAATGGTCATGTTGAGGGTGAAAATAGTTTTTTCGATTTTTTAGCCAAATTATTCATCGGAGAATAAAAGTGATTATGATTAAACTTGTAGCTCTTGAAATTCTCTATAAGTTTTATATAATATGCATTTTCATATTATGTATGTTTTGTATTTTTTTTTTTTGTATTTTTTGTATATGGCCCTCTGGGCTGGAATAAAGGATTATTATTATAAGTATTTTGTTACGGTTACAGTGGGCGCTCTGTAACCGTACCAAAGTACCTATGAAAATTTAAAATATATGAAATTTGTAGAGAATTTCAATAGCTACAAATTTGATCATAACCGCTTTTATCGTCCGATTAATAATTTGGCTGAAAAATGTAAAAAACTATTTCACCTCCAACATGGCTTTTTTTGAATTAACTCGATTGTTATTATTATATTAAAAAAATTATCTAAACAAAAATTGTTGGAAATCTCCTCCTTAACAAAATTGGTTATATGCATTTTTATAGTAAGATGCATATTAAGCAACTCACCCCTAAAATTTAAGATAGGGGACACCCCTTACGCAAATCACCCGGTAAAAAACGAACAGAAGTGTAATGTTACCATCCATTACAACCCTTTAAAACGCTTTAAAATATCAGCCCGTGTACATTTATTTCAATTTACATTTATTATGTGACTGGACTATAACCAAAATAAATTATTTACGGTTAAAATATATTTTTAAAGATACAAAAAATTGTCTCTATTTAGTACCTTTCAAGATAATATACATTAGACTCACCGTTTAGATTTAAAACGTCTTAAAATGCTAATAGCTTGCTCAGGCATAAATGACAGCCTATTTTTTAAGCGGGATTGTTTGTTTTTTACCAAACTCTTGGTTTTTATAGGAATAAAGTGTTTTATATTATTATTTTTTACCTATATTAACAGATAAATCTGGAAAAATCTTGCAAAAATGTCTACAAGCTTTATATTTTATGAACTGTGTTCGTCAGTTACGAATGTTGTTTTTCTTTTTCTTAGCACTTGATTATTAGATTATTGGGGGATTTAATAGTTTAAATAAGTTTAACTAAAATAACTAAGAGTAAGTTTAGGCCAAAATTAACGAAGATACGAGATACATAAGTAATTTTAGGTCTATCCTGCGAATGCTTGGTGAAAACGAATAAGCCAGAAATATAATTAATTATATGACTACCTGCGCATGCTTAAGTATAATTACGGTTCCCCGTTATACTTACGCATGTGCAATGTAGTATAAAATTAATTATATTTCTAGTTAGATCCATTGAGGTAGAGTGTGGGAGAGTGCCATTCGACCAGGCTGCGCGTGGACAAACTCTGCCGACAAGGGAGCTTTGTTTAGGAAATTTGAGTTTGCGCAGTTACTTCGACTTTGGTTTTTAAACTAACCTAAAATTTAGTTCACATGTGTTTTTCAAGGAATTAAAGTGGGGGAAGCAGGAACTCTGTCTGACCGAGTGGCTATCTTTGTGTATTTCGAAGTGCGCAAGACCGTTAATTCGGAATTTTAGAGAGAGATAAATAGATGCGCGAATCAAAATCGGCACAAGAAATTTAAACGGCTCTGGCACTCTCCCCACTCTACCTCAATGGTTAGATCTTTAATTATTACCAAGCATGGGCAGTATAGGTATACCGCAGTGTATGTGTACCTAAAATTACTTATATTTCTCGTTAGATTCGTTAATCAACAATAATTAACCTTAAAACCTAAATTTGCAGATAATAACGTTACCTTAGGTTTTAGGCTAAACATTTTTTACGTCATTTACAAATGATTTTTATTAATAATATTGCCAGAAAATACTGTAGGCAATAGCAAATTTTTACTTCCTTAAAAATATTACACTTACTAAGAAAATGCGAAAACAATGTGATGATGTGTTCGTTAGTTACGCTGAAATGGCCGTAGGGTATACTATAAAATGCGATGCATCAGAAATCTTCACGGCTTGTGTTTTTACGCTTAAAATTGTTTTCTACAGCAAAGCAGGCCAATTTTATGGTATCATTTGGTCGTTATACAGAATACTGAAAGTAATAATGGTTCAACCCGCCTGTAAACCAGTTATCTGATGGTTTATTCAAAGCAACCCTAATCTATTAAATTGTGTTTGCGTAATGGGAAATTTTGTGGATGTTTAACACTACATGGGGTTGAATATTATAAATAATGATAAAATTTATAGGCCAGCCAGTAACTTTTCGTAAGATTTTACCTCAACAATATGTATTACTTACTATTACAGTATGTATTACTACCTTAACTCAAGGTATATAATATTATTTTTTCACCACCAGCCTAAAAGCACATCTTTATTACTGTTCTTTTTATTGGTAGAGTTTCTCTACCTGTGACGTCAGAGGTTCTAAAAATAATGAAATTGCACCATGGTTAATAATGAATTTTTATTCAGCTGTTTTGGCATTTGACGTTTCACCTAATTATTAAATCACATTGCTATTTACAAGTGTCTTTAGGCACCAAATTTATTTATTGCAAAAAATATTAACTAAATTAGTACCTATAAAATATGTTTTACAAAAAAACACTTCAAAAAGTGAAAATCATTGGCCCATCATATTCAACCATAGATTATACAACCCATAGACTACCGTAAAGATCATATATTACTAGAGGTACAACCCCCATATATTAGATATTAGATATTTAACTCGTAAAACGACAATGTTTTATAGGTTGTATATGCCTTGCTCCAAGCCTTGCGCAATTTGCGCAGCACAAATAATCTGGTCTTTTGTTGATATAACCTTAAAATAAAATTGTTTATTATTTAAAATGACATATTTATTAACAAAATTTAACAAAAATAATTGGTAATTTTGTAAACTACTTTTAAAAATTATAGTTAATTGTACAATTTCAGCAAGACATATTTATATGAGCAGGTAATGTTATTGGTATATTTATTTCTCTTTTTTACTGTTAAATTATTATGTGTTAAAGTTTCTGAGTGTTCTGTATTAGGGGAATTTGTATCAAAGATGGGGGGTACTGTGGGGTTTTCCGGTTTATTAAAATCAGTAGGCAGAGTTGTATTGAAGAGGGAAAAAAAATTAACTAAAGAAAGTAGATTTTTCATTAAATTTTAGTAAAATAAATCAATAAATAGCTAATTAATTGTCCTGGTAGTGAAAAAGAAAACTATATTTCCGCGTCTTGCGGGATTCGCGCTAGCATGCTCATCCCGCAATTTGACGCAGGTTAAACTTCTCTCACTTCGGAAATTATATAGGTACTATATAATATATTTTTCATCTATCAAGTATTTACTTATAATACCTTAGAAACGGTTGCTATAAATATCATCGTAATAACCTAGGAAATATTAGCGGGCAATAAAGTTCATAATGCCCGGTAATTTTTATAATGCCCCGGTAATTTTAATATAATTTAAATTAATACAGAAAATATTGAACAAACTTTATTGTTTTTATTTCGTTTTTCCCATGTTAAATGTATAATCTCATCCCGTCTTAGACCGCCAGAAACATCCATTACAACTATCACTTTATGCAGCAGGAAGGTATCATACGGCTCCTTTCTGATAAGAGTTAAAACTTTTTCACCTTTCAAAACTTTTACTTTTTAGTAACATTTCCCTTTGATTTAACTTTTAAAATGCTACTAATTGACAATATGTTGAAATATTAATGTTTTTCTTTACGATATATCAGACTTCACCTGGGAATATTTTGTCCAAAGGCTATTTGGGGTATATTTTTCTGACTAAAATAAATTAAAAATAATTAAAAATTGTTATTACCAATGCGCAAAAAGGTTATATACCTAAAAGTAAGCCATCATTACTGTTTCAGTAATCATGTTAGTTTGGTTTTTTACTTTCCATTGTAGAAAATTTTCATACTCCTTATCATACAGGGCTTAAGACTTGCCGCTAATAGGTTTTCCTTAGCTTTTTCAGCATTTTTTATAATATTTTGTGGAATTTACATTTTTTCGTTCATTAAAAGTAAAGGACGCTTTAAATAAACAACCCTTAAAAACCCTCAAACTTATTCTATGACAACCGATCAAAGCTCACTAAATACTAAAAATTGGCCAAAATAGTTTAAAAAAAAAACGCAGAAATTTAGCTATTTTTATTTTCTAATTGATGAAATATAAAGTCTTGTATGTACCACAGGCGTTACTAGACTATTATGCCCATCAGGCGAAAAGTATCCCTCGGGCTAGTTGCTTTCGCCTTTCGGGCATTATAGTCTACTTAACGCCTTTGGTGCATAAATAACTATTAAACAACTTAAAAAACAATAAACTAATTAGGAATTTAACCAAAAACATAAAAGATGTCGTGTCAAATTACACAGCTCCACAAAAAAAATACATGGGTATGGTTCGTTGGTCTGATTTTTTTTTTACCTCATTCCAGGCGTGTTTTTTGGCTCTAGCTAATGATTTTGGGGGTGTACGATTTTTTTTTTTGACTTCGGATTTGGATTCAGCGACCGAAAATACATAGGGATACATGGGTCTGGTTCACTGGTCTAATTATTTTTTACCTTATTCCAGGGGTATTTTTTGGCTCTAGCTAATGATTTTGGGGGTGTAAGATTTTTTCGACCTCGGATTCGAATTTAGCGACCGAAAATACATAGAAATTCGCTGGTCTGAAGTTTTTTTACCCCATTCCAGGGGTGTTTTTTGACTCTAAATAATGATTTTGGGGTGTACGATATTTGTCTATTTTGCTAGTCTAATTTTTTTCACCCCATTCCAGAGGTGTTAATTGGCTATGGCTAATGATTTTGGGGGTGTACGATTTTTTTGATCTCGGATTCGGATTCAGAGACCGAAAATACATAGAGATACATGGGTCTGGTTTGCTGGTCTGAACTATTTTTTGTGGGGCTGTGTTATTCTTTCATTTGTCAAATTTTTAGTTAGTTTAGTTTTAATAATTGGGTAAACCAAGGAGCGCCTATGTGCAGCTCTTTATGCAGAGTTTTGATAAACTGCGCATGCTCATGCGCATGCGCTGACCGTTTTTCAATATGTTATTTTAAATAAAAAACATTTTTTTACAAAAAAAAAACACCAAACCAACGTTAACGTAAACCAAGGCTCCCTCATTAAAAGACCAAACAAGAAAAAAACTTCTGTACAGAGAGCTGCAATTAGGCGCTTGTGTAAACCATCCAAAAAATTTAATTTTAAAAATAGGTTTTATCCAATACAAACAGATGATAAGACAATTACCAGCTTTATTTTAAATAGATGAACTCAATAATAACCTCCGCGTGGCTTTTACTTTATTGAGTGGATAATTATTTATTTTACCCACTCAACTGTCACTTGTCAAATTATTTTCTTGTAAATATCAATAAAATTTTTAATAAAAATATGAATTCCTAAGCTATTTATTGGATAAAATCTTGTATGGCACTCATGGGTAAACCGATATTCCCTCTCGAAAATTAACCTGCTTGGCTGACGCCTCAGGTTAATTTTCTCATGGGCAATATCTTACTTTACCCACTAGTACCATAAATAACTATATTTCAGGCATAAGGAACAAAACTTACGCAAGATTTTTTAAGTTCCCCTGTTCCCATTGTAAGACCGTTAGATTTTTAGCAACCCCCTTCGCCTAAAAATCTTACATTTGCACGACTTCTTTGCTTGTTATCTATGGATAACAAGTGCAATACCTACAGCTATTTCAATTAAATTAATTTAATAAGTTATAATTATAATTATGATAAAGATGATGTTATTAAGATCGACAATGGATAATGTTCCGGATGAAAATTTAATTATTTACTTATCTGTTTATGTTCAAAATTTTGTGAAAAGTTTCGCTTTATCCATTTGTTTGTAGTTCATATTTTAAATGCTCTTTTATTTAGAGTCGCTCTATCTAAAGACGATTTTATGGTCTGTTTCATCAAGCAACAGAGAAAATTAAAAATCGCACAGTAAATATTTCTACAACAGGTTTGAATAGTATGTTTGTGTATAGAATATAGTTATGTTTTATAAAATAAACTACGCATTATATTCGCAAATCCAATATTCGAATCTGTTTTGAAAATATTCACTGTGCGATTTTTAATTTACTCTCGTGCTTGATGAAACAGACCATACCCAGGTAGCAAGCGATGTTATATTACAAGAAATTAACATCGCTTTTGGGTGTATTTTTAAACTAAATCATAACATCACATAATATTGAAAAATAACATGTATTTAACATCACATTTGCAACGTAATACGTGAGACGTGTCCAAACCTAGCGAAATGTGAATATATCGCATGTCACATATTAACGTGGCTTTCACGTGAATGTCATGTTATTTTGCTTCTCACCGACGTTCGAAGCAAAAAAATCGATATAAGATGATGTTGATAGAGTAAATTATTTTAAGGAAATTGTATACACATTATACGATTTCCAATGGATAGGGGGCTCTGCCGGGCTTCTCAAGACCACGGACACGGATTAAAGAAATATATTCTCCACTTAATCTGCAATTTCGTATTTAAAATCTATCTGTTTCAATCTATGATGGTTTCAATTACTGATTGATTTTAAATCCGATTTTTTTGGGTTATGGCGTTTTTAATGGTTTTATTTAGAAAACGCTAATATCCTAGGATATTATTTAAATATTAAAGTACCAGTAATGGCATCCATAAGATATTAGATATAAAAGCGCAGGAATATGGATTTATGATGTTACAAACACGTTATTTTCGGGATGTCAATGTGTGATGTTATTAGGGGCGGACTTAGGACATCCCCACCATGCTACATTCTTGTTAAATGAGACTACAATCTTAACATCACATGTTATTTTGCTACCTGGGTAGTATCGATGCAACGTGTTTTAAGAGAATGTACAGAAGAAAATAAGAGCGGAAAACTACCTATGAATAGGACGTTTTAATTTTTTTAATATTTTTTCTGTTTTTACTTTTATTTTCATTTTGGTACTTTAATCTCATAGCGGCAGTATTTTTTTCTACGACTACTTACATACTTTAAAATATCATCATTCTTAATAAATTTTTAATAGCCTAATCTGGCATACTAGCTCTTGTGATGAAATAGGAACATTGGCGACATCTCATTTAATCGTCTATTGGTAACTGAATTATAATGAGTTTAAACAATAAAAAATAACTAACATTCATAACATGACACCACACTTAAGTGTGGTCTCAAGCGTTTAAATAGAAAAGAAATTATGTAGTTAAAAAAAAAGTATTTACTGAAACACGTTTGGAATACATATTCTACACTCGTGGAAACGTACCACTTGCCTGCGGTTCGTGTGTCAAAATTTCAACTCGTGTAGAACATGCGTTATTTCAAAATTGTTACAGAATATACTATTCTGTCCATACTCTTACGATGAAACCACCGCGGCGCGCCGCTAGATGGAGTAACCCTACTTCTACTGTATTTAACATTTCGCTTTTACTCGCATCCATTGCGGCTGGTTTCATTAATATTTCATTTGTTCCGGCAGAGCAATATGATCAAAATTCATATTCAAAAATGTTTTGTTTAGACTAAACATTTAGTAAACAACTTTACAATATTTGGAATATACTTAAGAAAACTTGAGTAATTTTATTTATCTTTATCTTTTGCATAAAGGTCAATTTACCCAGTTTCATTTTGAGTTATTTTTTTACGTTCCCTGAGGAAAGTCTTTAGTAAAACAAATTCGAAATTTTTTTATTGCTTTTTTTACGTTTCTGAACCTTTTATATCCAAAAACTATGATTTCAGTCAAAAAAAAATTGTGTCGGTCTGTCGGTCCGGAAAATTTGTGACCACGATAACTCAAGAACGCTTTGGGCTAAAGACTTCAAATTTGGATGATTATCCAAAGACCATTAGACATTGGTCTCCCGGGTTAGTTTCCTTGATTGCCCTTGCCAATGGTGATCATGCCTACAATTTGGTACACATTACCGTATTGTGGGAGCATAGCAAACTTGCAAAAAAAGCCAGGATAAACGAAAATGGGGTAAAAATAATTTTTTTCAAAAACATATTTTTTTCAATTTATTTTTCGTTTTAGGCAAAAAGAAACTTTGGAAAACTAATTTTTTTTTTAAACTTTTTTATTTTTTTGTTGTTTTTGATTTTAATGAACCTAGGGCTATTATACCCTATAATAGGGTAAAATATTATTTTGTTGGCAGCAGTTTTTTTTTAATTTGCACCATCGTGTTTCAGTTTTTAAGGATCCGTCAATCACAAAGTTTTAATTTTTAAGAAACGTGAAAATTATTTTCAAGAAACGTCAATTTATAAATTAAAACTGTTTAAAACTCTGTCTGTGATTGGTGAATTCCTTAAAAACTGAAATGCGATTGATTTCCAAGTTTAATTTAAGTTTTAATTTTTAAGGCAGCTTAGGGGGAATTCATAAAATCGTGCACTTTGTGGTAAGTCTTTGAAATTTGGTATAGTCTTAGGTATGGTTATAAGGATTTAGGAAACCACCGCAAGAAACTTGTGCGCAACCTCTGGTGGCCTGTTTGCAAAAACACATTTTTTTTGTTTTTGGTCTGTAACTCGGCTTTAGCTCGTCGCCCAAAAAAAAATGAGCAAAATATTTGTTCGATATTAAATTTTCTACAATTTATGTGGATACCTTAAGCGTTAAAGTTGATGAAATATGCATCATATTCAAAAAATGAAATAATTTGCAGTTGTTTTCGAAAAACCGAAAAATGTTAACACATTTTCAACTTTTGCAAATTTTCAACTTTTTTCTGATTGTTTAAACAAAAAAAGTTATTGACATAAACTGTAGAAAATTTAATAACGAACAAATATTTTGCTCATTTTTTGTTGGGCGACGAGCTAAAGCCGAGTTATAGACCAAAAACAACAAAAAATGCGTTTTTGCAAACAGGCCATCAGAGGTCGCGCACAAGTTGCGGTGGTTTCCTAAATGCTTATGAACATACCTAAGCTGTAGACATGGTGGTGGATCACAGAAGAAGAAATTTGAAAATTTACGGCGAAACTTAGAAAATGTCATTTGAATAATATTTTTTTTTCAAAATTAATGGAGAGCCCCTAACACAAGCCAAAAGCTTATTTGGGGCTTTCCATGCCTATGTATTGCATTGCAGAAATAAACTATAACTATAACTATAACTATAACTATTATACCAAATTTCAAAAACTTGTCTCAAACTGCAAGATTCTTATAAATTTTCAATAATTCCTGCTCCGCTAAAGTACATAGTAACCAATCAAGTTTTATCCATGATATATCGATAGCGCAAAAGTTTTAAGAATTCTGGCAGTTTTCTAAAAATGCACTTTTATAGAATATATTAGATATACAGGGTTTGGACTTTTAAATGGACACCCCCGTAACTTTTGAACGGAATCAGATATAAACTTAAAATTTGAAATATATCACAAAATAAAAGCTATCATTTTCCATATTTGTCAATTTTTTATTCACTAAGGCGGCGCTAGGGGGGTAATGGGGGACAATATCCAAATGGCAACCTAGGTCTTGTGATACGTCATTTTAAAGAGCTTAAAATTCTCTATTTAACTGTGTAACTATTTATATTTTACTATTTTTTTTTGAAGATTTTTTTTTTTTCAAAATTATTTAAATTTTTAAGGTTTTGTGCATAAATATTTAAATTTTTCATGAAAAAGATAAATAATTAGTCTTAACATGATAATATACCACGTATTAACTATTTTGGAATTTTTGCGCAAAATTTTCAAAATTAATTTTTTTACCTTAATATTGAAAATTTCCTCAGTTTTGAAGAAAAAAAAATTTCAAAAAAAATACTAAAAATAAATAGTTATACTGTTAAATAGAAAATTTTAAGCTCTTTAAAATGACGTATCACAAGACCTAGGGTGCAATTTAAAATATTGCCCTCAGAAAAAAAAAATAAAAATATGACATAGTTTTTGTTGTGTGATATGCATATTCCAAATTTAAAGTTTATATATCATTCCGCTCAAAAGTTACGAGGGTTGTACCATTTAAAAGACTAACCCTGTATATATCTATCTAGATATATTAGATAGATATAGATTTTGTATACATTTGAAAGAAAAATTCATATTCCATACGCAATAGGGTATTGTAAAAAACACATTTTTCTAATTTTTCAATTGAAAACCTATGGTTGCATAACAAATTTCAGGTTACTTGAACATTGTTTGACCCCCGCGCAACTCAGTTCTAATAATAAGGTATTTGTATAGTTAAATTTCTTACATTATTACAGTTTTAAAGACAAAAAAAGCCCTGAAGATATGTAATGCTACGCATTCCATTATTACTATTCACAGTGAATTTTCCCAAATAACATGAAAAAAATAATTTAAATAAAAATCTTTCTTTTTTGTAAAACAAAAAAAAATAAAACAAAAATGTTTCCAGAAAAAGAATTTTTTATAAAAAAAAAAATAAAAAACTAAAATTTATTTCTTTTTTGAAGTTGCGTTATTTGAGAAAATGCAATATGTTATCCATTGTGTACAGTATATAATGGAATGCGTAGCATTACATATCTTCACGGCTTGCTTTATCTCAAAAACTGTAACAATTTAAGAAAGTAAACAATACAAATACCTACTTCAATATTATAACTGAATTGAGCGGGGGTAAAAAAATGTTCCAGTAACCTGAAATGAACCATGAAATGCATGCATGAAAATTGGTAGGCAAACAACATAGGAGGGGTGCGTATGAAAAATTAGAAAAATGTGTTTTTTTTGCAATATCCTACTGCATAACTCTCCATACCTTTTACTCGACTGCCGTTCTAAAAGCGGAATAATGATACCGATTTTATCCCAGAGTAGGCCAGCACAGTCAACAGAGAATGTAAATTCTACTTTAGAGTGTATACAAAACAAGTGGATGATATGTAGAACATTTTAAGATATTTTTAAAACAATATTTGCTACATACAGAAAAATATTGTCTTAAATCAAGAATATGCGATTTTGATATAATGGAGGGAATATATACTTCTTTTAAGAAACATATTCTTCTTTTAAGCATAACCTTTCATATTTGAGAATATATTCTTCTTTCAAGCATACCATATTCTTATCCCTTCATATTTAAAGCAAAATTTAGCTTTAAAGGAGAATATTATTCTCTTCGTTATATTCAAATCACACATTCTTGATTTAAGATAATATTTTTCTGTGTGTATTAGACATGTATTTCTTTTTCTATTTTGTATTTATTTTTAAACATATATACATAATGTATACATGTTTAAAAGACAGGTATTTCTTTTTCTATTTTCTATTTATTTTTAATGTATATATGATTAAAAATAAATAGTTCATATTAATGTACTCAAGTTGAGTACATACCTAAAATTATTTAAACTGAGAATTCATTTTTATGTGTGTATTATTAAAAATAATAATAAATAATTTTAATTTGTGATTCTTTGAGATTGACGTAAATAGGAAGAATATAGGCTATAGAATATAATAAAAGGGATATTATAGCTAATTAATTAATTAAAATGTAAAAATCAGCACACTTATTAACACTCGTCTCACGGCTATACAAGCTTGTTTAAAACAAAGGCACTAATTAATATAATTAGATCAATTACCTAAGCGCTATTTTAACGAAGTTACATTTGATATACCCAAAGTAAATAAATACTTTAGAATAGCATTATTCATAAATAATTTTCAATGACAAAGTTGCTATTTTCTGGTATATTATAATAATCTTCTTGTTATAGAATAGGCACAAGTGGCAACATCTTAATAATGATTAAGAAAAAAAAATTAATTTAGAGAATGTCGCTAGAAATAAGTGTGAACTTAAACGATATATTAAAAAAGTTATTAAAATTATTATGAAATTGTGTAATCAAAGAAAGAGTATACTCTGAAACACGTTTAAAATGCATATTTTACACTCCTAGAACCGTCACACTCACCTGCGACTTGTGTGTCAAATTTTCCACTCATTAAGAAATAATAATAATAATAATAATAACACTGCCCAGGAAAATAGTTTTCCAATTTTTCACCCCTGCGCGTGATGTGGATTTTTTATTATCAGATTCACCTTTAGCAACCTTAAAAATCCCAATGTACCAATTTTCACGTAAACTACCCTCACCCCTTAGGGGTGGATTTGGAATTTTTTATTATCAGATACACTTTTAGCAACCTCAAAAACCCCAACATACCAATTTTCACGAAAACTACCCTTCGCCCCTCAGGGGGTGAAATTAGAAAAAAAAATATATAATCAGATACAAATTCGTCGACCCTAAATATAGGGGATACCAATTTTGACGAAAATCTTGAAAATATTTAAAAATATTTACCCCCTCAGCCCCACGGGGGTGGAGATAAATAAATGTTATTATCAGATTTAATTTCAGCAACCTTTAAAGCCCCTATATAGCAATTTTTAAATTTTTGTAAAAAAATGTATTTTACCCCATTTGCCGACATGCCCTTGCCGCATCCCAATGTTCACCAAATACAATCCCGAGCGAGAACTTTTCGTAAAATACATGTATGCCAAATTTCAAGTCTCTAGCTTAAAGCGTTCTTAAGTTATCGTGTTGACAAGATTTCCCAGACAGAACGACCGACGGATTGACCGATCGATCTACAATTTTTTTTGCTCGAAATTGATTTATGTATATTGACATAAAACGTCATAAAACGCAAAAATAAGTAAAAACAAAAACTGAAAATTTTTGCATGAATACAAGGCTTTCCCGAAATTTTAAAAATTTTCAAAATGGAAAAGCAAAATATATGTAAGAATATTGCCAACGTTAAGTTTTCCAGAACATATCCTGTATAATAAAAATTTTAAAGGACATATTCTATAAAAAAAATATGTGAATATATTCTGTAAAAAATTGTGTAAAATAATTTTTTTCTGAACATATTCTGTAAAAATCACATTAATTAACGTTGGCAATATTCTGTGAATAAAGAGCTCCAAAAATTACATAATATATGTGAAAATACGTAATAAATATATTATGTGAAACTTAAAAATAACATAATAAGTTATGTGGAGATACATTATATACAGGGTTATTCAGAAATACTGCAGCATATTTGAATTGTGAAGACTCTATTTCGACAAATCTAATTTTTATTTTAAAACTTAAAAATATTTAGTAAAACCCTCTAAATTCTTTGTGAAACGACGCCCATGGCCCGGTTGTCGACTTAAACTTGACCTATACAAACACCATAGCATTGTTGTCAAGTTTTCAACTGTCACAAAAAGTCTTCAACAAAATTTTATTTATTAGATTTAACTTTTCTAAAACTTACCCCGTAATAAGTACATTTCTTTTCTGTTTAATATCAAATTTAGGTAAATTATGTTCTGACATGAATGGCACGGAACACACTGAGTCAGCTTGTTTAAAAACTTTATTCACTGGCCAGAAATTTTTATTAGGACCAGTATCGCAATTCCAAAAAAGTTGAATCAAGTACGATCCTGTGGGCCGGTAAGAAAGGGCATCAGATCACATCACATGAGAACTGTCATCTATCAATAACTGATTTTCATCTATCAGTAATTTATTGAATATGTTAACTTTGCAATAGTGTATTCGGTTAATAAAGGCAACTTTAAAATACAATTGTTTATTTTTCATTCTAAAAAATCAGTGTCAGTGTGTGGGAACAGTATACGCATTTTGAGATTATACATAAAAGAAAGTAATATGGGGTAAGTTTTACAAAAATTAATTATATTCAACATTAATAAACTCCTAAAATTCAAGATTGAATAGGCGTTACTTGAAAATACTAAGTAATTACGATAATTTCGTAAATTTTATTACTTGGCAACGTCGCATATCAAAATCCTACAGCATGTATGCTTTATCCTTGTTATTATCAGTAATCGGAATAAACTCAGTTATGACTCATCAACGTTAAAAATAAACACAGAAACATAGGCTTACGGAATAATTTTGCCGAATTATGAGGGAAATTTTTATAAAGGTTACTAAATCGAAACATTTGAAGACTAATTTTTTACACACAACAATATTGACTATACATTAACTCTAAATATGTATATATATCGGTGTTTTTTCGAAGAAAAAACCGACATTCGATTTTTATCTTTTAAGAATGCGAAAGTTTTTAATTTTTATTTATCGCTAACTTTTTTTCCCACCTAACTCGTTTAAATGGAATCATTAAAAAAATCAAGATAAAAAGAAATAAAAATGTAAATACAGCCTGTTCCAGAACTCGCACACCGAAATTTAAGAGGTGATTCTACATCCAAAAATATGAAAAAAAGTTTCTATAAAGGTTGGTCCGGAAATGAGCCCTAAGGGAGCTACGGCCCTTCGAAGATGACGTATTGAATGGGGAACAAAAAAAAGCACCAATAAAATTTTAATGCCCTGCATGATTCTTCATTTAAAACTGAGCAAAAAAGTATTATACACCAAAACACCTAAATTTAATATAAAAGGAGTAATAGCCTTTTAAAAAGTAACGTTTTTGGTGGCACAAAATGTTACTTCCTCTTAATTGCATTTTTTTGATAACGGTTGCTCCTACAGTGTTACACTATATGATATTTTATATGTATTTTTACTCTAGAAATCTATATTTTTTACAACAAATCCAAAAAACATACACATAGAAAAGTTTGGGGCAAAAATGTTTTAAGCCTCATATATTTTGTCCGTCTGGGCACGCCTCTGGATAAATTAAAAAAATAAATTAACATAAACTTATTGCCCTTATTAATACTAGTATACATGCAAAAGCTCGCCGCTCTAGCTTAAACGGTACCCGAGTTATTAATTAAAAACCTTATTTTTATTACAATTTTAAAGGGCCCTAGATCCCTTAGGGCTCATTTCCGGACCAACCTTTATAGGAACTTTTTTTATATTTTTGGATTGTACCGTAATTAATACGTTCACTGCCAACGGCTAGTTTTGACAGCGGAGCAATGGGTATGGGCAAGGGAAAAATAGAAAGAATTGATTAATGTTGTTAGGGGCGCCAGTTACTTTAGCTTTTACTCCTTTAGGTAAGTAACAACCTAGTGTAAATACTTAAGCTTTTCAGTTTGAGAAAATATAACCTCTAAATAAAATAAGATAATTCATTTGAGAAATTTATTATAAATAAACTTAATGAAAGCACATCAAGTAATGTATTAATATATATAAAAAATATGTGTAATTATATTAAGATATAATTAAAGAAATCTTAATAAAAATTACTAAATTCAGAAATCATTGACTTAAATGTATAAAGAAAACATGAAGTTCAGCAAGCACCAAGAAATGTATGTAAACAACAATCATTTCTTGCAGTGTATAAAAGTCATGCTTAAATTAGAAATCATTTAATCAAAAGTATGATATTTAATAATTAATAAATGAGATTAAATGTTTTAAAAAAAATAAGTACCTAAAAATGAACAAAAGCCAGAAGGGCATATAGTATTAATCAATACTATATCAGATCTGATAAAGTTTACAGTTATAAGAATATTGAAATAAAAGAATTTAAAAATATGAAATATTGCTTTCAAAAGTTTTCAGAAAGAGTACTTAGCTGGTTTCTGCAAAATCCATGAGGTATGAATTCCATCGTCTCCATCTGTGCAAGTCTCCCCTATGCTGATGAATTCATTTCTCAAATGAAAGAAAAAAAAATATAGGCTGTCCCATCTACTTTGGAAAAATTATCTTCCAGGATAAAATGTACGATTGAAAATGTTGTCCGGGATTAAATATGCTTTTGAAAATTATGTCCAATATAAAATTGTCTGCTAGACGGTCATATAGAATTTATCTATGCCGAAAAATACAGAACCATGTTCCAACAGAACATCACTCCATGCGGAGAACTTGTATATCAAATATACCAAAATAAACTTCAACCCAAATTAATGTAATTCCATATTAATGGTATAGAAATGGTGAGTAATTAATGGTCTAGTGATTGTGCTTAATTAATGGTAATAATGGTGGTCTCATTCTAAGTCTTCGATGTCCATCGAAACGTTATAAATGCTTAATTTTAGAAAATATCAGTTATAATATCTTCCGCATTGTTTAAATATTCATTTTCACTAACTTTAAATAAAAATACATGAAGGATTACTTCGATGATTACAGAAAATAAACACTCGTCAACATGAGACCACCATTGTACAGAGTTCATCAAGAAAGAGAGAAAATCGACCTTATCAACCGGTATGAACCCTTCAGGTGAATAAAATCCTATTTCTGAACTATTAGCGACATCTATGCAAGTCATTATCAACTACAGTTTTACCGTATAGGATTCCTAATAAAGGTAACTGAAACGACACCAAAAATAATAACTAATTAAAAGAATGTTTCCTAATAAATCTGTATTAGTGATATCTAACCTCAAAATATTACTCTAAGAAACAAATATAAACAATACTTATTGTTTATCAGCAAAACTAATAAAAATACGAACAGAATACTAAGTGTCCTGTGAACTAAGTATAAACAAAATACTGAATCTAAGTGAGCAGTTCCAGCAAACTATTTTCAACAAATTCTGGATTATCCCGAAGAAATAAACATACGAAATTTTCCAGGAGAAACAAGCTACAGATGAAAGCCAGTGAAATCCAACCCTCAATAGACTCTGAAACATATAAAAACCAGGTAAGTCCATAGACAAATGCACTATAGAGAAATAAGTCATATGATTCTTTATTATTAACAATCATATTCTAATTATGTTTTCTTTATGTTATTTTCAGGTAGAACTATGGAATAGAGACTCATATGGTTAGAATTCAGTTCCTGCTACAAAATAGTCCCAGATACAAAACAGCTCTGTACGTACGTAACCATTTATATACAAAACAAACATAAATTATAACGTAAGTAAACGAATAGTTTAATTAACCCTTGCTATATTACAAAGTGACGATTTATGTCGTTACACATGCCCCCTCCAAAAATAATAAAAATATTTAATATACAAAAAATATTTTTATACCAAACTCTAAAACTATTTAACTTAAATAGCTAAAATATATACTATATTTTATTTAATAAATCAACAAAAAATACAATACTTTATGTAAATCATTTGAAATACTACTTGATAATTAACAATAGCTAAGCTTGATAACTACGTGTATCATCCGCCTACTCTTATGTAGAACATAATTTTGGGACTTTATCGGTGTGTGTCATAAACAGGTAATTGTCATAATCAGGTAATTGTCATAATTAATTTTGTTTTTCTTTTTAGCTAAGTTTTATCAAGATAAAAAAATAGAAATAAGACTTGACTACGCGCATCAGAATCCTCTTCTACAAAAAATATATTTATATATTTTTTTACTACTATATACAAAAGTTTTGGGTACCCTTTAAATATTTTCTTTACATTGATATTTTTTTAAATATCATTCCGAATGATACTAAGAAAATATTCTTATTTAATCAAATCTAGCCAACTGAAATGTCACTATTCGATCCAAAATATTTCTTTAGATCTTTAACATGCCAGTCGCCTCTATGACCATCTGCATTTTCCAAAATATACACTAACTTTGACTTTTTCGCAACAACTTTGCAAAGTATGTACTTTGGAGCAAGTTTTGCAGCAAAACTTTTACTAGCATCTGAGAGTACTTTGTTTCGTCTCCAAACTTTTTCACCTATATCAAAATTTACTTCACGCTTGCGCAAATCATAAGTACGCTTATTACGTTCATAAGCTTCATGTAAATATTTCTTTACATCAACAAAAATCTCTTTAAGATTTCCCAAGTCTTGGCTATACGAGTCTCTGTCACAAGGTTCTAATTTAACACCATCAGTTGATGTCATTTTGCCATAATAAGTTCCTGTGATAGGTACATTCCTCCCAAAGGATGTAATAATGTATACTTTGTAAACCAGTCTGACACAACTAAAAGATAACAAAAACCTTTAGAACTTCTGGGAAATGGTCCCTGCAAATCACATGAAATAACTTGCCACGGATAATTTACTTCCTTTTCACGACCCATCAATCCAAAACGTGCAGAATTACTAACTTTTTGTGATTGACAAATATTACAACATCTTACATATTTTAAAATATCTTTACGCATTTTTGGCCAAAAATATGTTTCTGAAATTCTATGAAAAGTTTTAAAAAATCCCATATGAGAAGCTAATACATCGTCATGACATTCTTTTAGAACTTGTTTACGACATTTTTGAGGCACTAACAATTTCCACTCTATAATATTACTTTTTACTTTTGTCTTGGTCGGTATGAACTTATAAATATTATCATCAATAACTTTAAATTGCGGATATGAATCTGGACTCTTACCAATTTTTTCCCTCAACTGAATATAATATTTATCACTATTATAATCATTTACATTAAAATTAATTAAATTTACATCTGGAAAAATTGATTTTTCTGGTTCTATTCTATCAAAAGCTCTGGATAACCCATCAGCTACTACATTTAATTTACCTCTACGATATACAATATCCATATCATATTGCTGTAATTTTAATGACCATCTAGCCAAGCGACCAGAGGGATCTTTCATATTACTCAAATATTTTAATGAAGAATGATCTGTAATTACTGTGAATTTAACACCTTCAATATATGGTCTAAACCTATCTATAGCAAACAAAACAGCTAAACATTCCTTTTCACCTACAGAATATTTTATTTCACTACGTGTTAAAGCTCTACTAGCATAAGCTATTACTTTTTCTTGACCATCTTGCGTTTGTGTTAATATGGAACCGAGGCCAACTAAAGAAGCATCACATTGTATAACAAATGGTAAAGAAAAATTGGGACTTGCTAAAGCTGGAGCATTTATTAAAGATTCCTTCAACAATAAAAAAGCTTTTTCTGCATCAGTATTCCAACTAATGGCTTGTTTTTTACCTTTGCCCTTTAAAAGTGAATTTAATGGACTAACAATTGTTGAAAAATTCCTAACAAATCTACGATACCACGAAGCTACACCTAAAAATCGTTTTATTTCTGTACTATTTGTTGGTCTAGGATAGTTTATTATTGCTTCTACTTTTTGCGGATCGGTTCTTAAACCAAAATTATCAATTACAAAACCTAAATACTTAAGTGATTTTCTAAAAAAATTACTTTTTTCAAAATTTATTGTAAGATTAGCAGATTTTAATTTTTCATGTACTATTTGAAGTAATTTAATATGTTCCTCAAAAGTTTTTGATACTATTATAATGTCGTCAACATAAACAAATATATTTGGATAAAAGGAGAAAGGAAAAAGTTTATCCATTAATCTTTGCTGACTTTGTGTTCCATTTTTGAGTCCATAACACATTACATTAAATTCAAATAGTCCCCTACCAGGTACGGAAAATGCAGTTTTTTCTTTAGCAGTTTTTGTAAGTGGAATCTGCCAAAAAGCATTTTTTAAATCTATACTTGATATATATTTTGCATCGCCTAATAAACTTAAAATGGAGTCTATCCTTGGTAAAGGATGTGAATCACCTTTTGTAATAGAATTTAATTTACGTCCATCAAAACAAAAACGGTATGTACCATTAGCTTTTTTTACTAATAAAACTGGTGAATTAAAATCAGAATAAGATGGTGAAACTATATCATCTTTTAACATTTTATCTAACTCTTTATGTAAAATTTCTATTAAATAAGGTGACAAAGGATATTGACGCATTTTAAAAGGTTTATTATTTCCTGTATCTATATCATGTTCTATTAAATTTGTTCTACCTATTTTTTCGCTATATAATTCTTTAAATAAACTAACAAATTTATCTGCTATCTTTTTCTGTTCGTCTGTCAAGTCACATAAGCCTACTGAATTATCTTTATTTATATCCTGACTATCACTGTTATTACTGATCACATTCAAATTATTAATTTTATTATTCCAAGATTCATCAGAAAAATCCAGAGTCATAGAAAACAATTGTAAAAAATTCACACCAAAAATAAAATTTGTTTCCAAAGAAGGAACAACCAAGACTTGTAAAATCTTAACTTCATTATCTACTTTAATAGGTAAATAAACAACACCAGTTACCAACTGTTTAGATTTATCAGCTGTAGTAACATGCGGTATAAGACATTTATCAATTTTTAAATTAAATTTTTCCAAAATTTTAATCGCGTGACCACCAGCCACTGAACAATTTGCACCTGTATCAATCAAAGCTGTTATATTTTTATCAAAAATATTTACTTTAATATATGGACGGTTATCTCTAGGTAATTTAATAAAAGAATTTTTATTAATTACAGACAAACTATACGGTTTATAAAAATTTTTAACTTTATCCAACCAATCTTTCCATTCATTCAAATAAAAGCGTTTATTTGTTTCTGTTACACTTGATTTTTGTAAAGAATTGATATTACTTTTATTATAATAAATGTTTTTACAAAAAGTAGTTTTGTTATCCTTTTTTACCTGACTGTCATTATTATTTTTAGCCTTTTTATAAAGTGAATGCCGACTAAAATCATCCACTTTCCTATTTAGTTTTTTGTACAGGAAGGGCAATTTTTAAAAACTACATCTTTATATCCACATTTATAACAAAACTTTGTTCTTTTAGCTAAACATTTGCTAAAAATATGATTTGGTTGGTTACAGTTATAACAAATTACTTGTCTACTTTTATTATTACTACTATTACTACTATTCTGTGTATTATTAAAGCTTTGATTGGTACTTTGACTAATTTGAGAAACTTGACTACTATTACATACTGAACTTTGACGAGTAGAGGAAGATGGGGTAAGTTTGGACACTGTGGTATTATGACTACAATTACATTTACTACTAAAATTTTGATTTATATCCGAACTTAGGACATTTACTTTATTAACTGCTTTATTTTTTGCCACACTTTTACCTGCTATGCTCTTTTGTTTTAATTGATAAGCTTCATCTATTCTTTTACAACTGTCCTTTAAATCTTCTAAATCATTTATTTCTATAAGTGATAATGGTGTAAAATAATGTGGTAATATTCTTTCTCTAATCGTCTTAAGTCTAGTATATAAACTTGCAGCATGAATTAAACGTTTAAACAAGGTTTCCATAGCACCTATAAAAATTGCGATAGATTCATCGGGATTTTGATATCTAGAACGGATATCATCCCATGTTCTATCATCTATGTTAGCTGGAAGAAAATCTTTTTTTAATGCTTGAATTATTTGAGACCACGAATTTAAATTATCTTTAATTGAGAGAAACCATGACAATGCTGGTTCTTTGAATAAGTCATATGCGGATTTAAATAACATTTCGTCTGTAACATTTCTACTTATTTTCATACATTCAACTTGCTCAATAAAATTTAAAACATTAGACTTTCCATCAAAATTAATATTCCATTTATAAACTGGTACTGATTTTAAATAATCATTATCTTTTTTACTAGAAACATTAGGACTAAACTGTGTACTATTATGTAATGAAATATTATTATTTACTTGAGTAAGATCTGAATTTTTACCAGATTTTTCATAAAGATCTAAAATATCTGCTTCTATTTCTAAACAAGTTGCTTTTGTTATTTCTAAAAATTGAATACGTCTAACTTTATTTTCTTCTACTTCAGGAAAACGTTGCAGACGATTTGTTACATGTACTAAATAAGTTTTTAATTTTCTTAAATCAGCTAAACTATAATCACCATGATATTCTACAATTTCTGAAGATATACTATCTAAAATTCTATTAATATTTTCCACTTCACTGTTAAAATTAAAAGTCGGATCTACATATTTTACTTTAGGATCTTCCCTAGCTATGGCTCTACCTAAAACTTTAATTCTAGATGCTCTATTATTTTTTGCTGTTAAATGTCTTATACGAAGTTCATAATTTACCATTTCTGCAGTCAAAAATCGAATTTCCATTTTATCTAAATCGTCCATTTTGAATATTTATTTTTCAAAATTTAAATTCAATTTAATCAAAATATTTATTTTATAATAAAATATTTATACTGTACCACAAATTATTTTTTTTTGTGTACACTGTTCAACAAAGTTTTTGCATACTTTGGAAAATTTCCCAAATATGTCAAAAAAAATACTAAATTATTATTTATCTCAATTGGACAAATTAATAATTATAAATAGTCTCCAAAACTACAAATATTCTATTGAATAAACGATAATTTCTAGAAAAACTGAACCCACGCCAAAATTTCTCTATTCCATGTTATTCCATAAAATTCAGAATAAACATAAAAAACACATATCTGATATATCTTATCAGATTAACTCTAGTTTGACTTAATTTTCAACAAAAAATATTTTATTCAACAGTTATATGTAGTTTTTCTCAAAATGAACTTTAAGTTACACTGAAAAAAATAAGCTTTAGACTTTTATAAAAAATACACTGAGAAAAATGGAGTAAAATTAAAAAAACAAGTGTTCTATCTATCCAAATACCACGTTCTTGGGCGCCAATATTAGTGTACCGTAATTAATACGTTCACTGCCAACGGCTAGTTTTGACAGCGGAGCAATGGGTATGGGCAAGGGAAAAATAGAAAGAATTGATTAATGTTGTTAGGGGCGCCAGTTACTTTAGCTTTTACTCCTTTAGGTAAGTAACAACCTAGTGTAAATACTTAAGCTTTTCAGTTTGAGAAAATATAACCTCTAAATAAAATAAGATAATTCATTTGAGAAATTTATTATAAATAAACTTAATGAAAGCACATCAAGTAATGTATTAATATATATAAAAAATATGTGTAATTATATTAAGATATAATTAAAGAAATCTTAATAAAAATTACTAAATTCAGAAATCATTGACTTAAATGTATAAAGAAAACATGAAGTTCAGCAAGCACCAAGAAATGTATGTAAACAACAATCATTTCTTGCAGTGTATAAAAGTCATGCTTAAATTAGAAATCATTTAATCAAAAGTATGATATTTAATAATTAATAAATGAGATTAAATGTTTTAAAAAAAATAAGTACCTAAAAATGAACAAAAGCCAGAAGGGCATATAGTATTAATCAATACTATATCAGATCTGATAAAGTTTACAGTTATAAGAATATTGAAATAAAAGAATTTAAAAATATGAAATATTGCTTTCAAAAGTTTTCAGAAAGAGTACTTAGCTGGTTTCTGCAAAATCCATGAGGTATGAATTCCATCGTCTCCATCTGTGCAAGTCTCCCCTATGCTGATGAATTCATTTCTCAAATGAAAGAAAAAAAAAATATAGGCTGTCCCATCTACTTTGGAAAAATTATCTTCCAGGATAAAATGTACGATTGAAAATGTTGTCCGGGATTAAATATGCTTTTGAAAATTATGTCCAATATAAAATTGTCTGCTAGACGGTCATATAGAATTTATCTATGCCGAAAAATACAGAACCATGTTCCAACAGAACATCACTCCATGCGGAGAACTTGTATATCAAATATACCAAAATAAACTTCAACCCAAATTAATGTAATTCCATATTAATGGTATAGAAATGGTGAGTAATTAATGGTCTAGTGATTGTGCTTAATTAATGGTAATAATGGTGGTCTCATTCTAAGTCTTCGATGTCCATCGAAACGTTATAAATGCTTAATTTTAGAAAATATCAGTTATAATATCTTCCGCATTGTTTAAATATTCATTTTCACTAACTTTAAATAAAAATACATGAAGGATTACTTCGATGATTACAGAAAATAAACACTCGTCAACATGAGACCACCATTGTACAGAGTTCATCAAGAAAGAGAGAAAATCGACCTTATCAACCGGTATGAACCCTTCAGGTGAATAAAATCCTATTTCTGAACTATTAGCGACATCTATGCAAGTCATTATCAACTACAGTTTTACCGTATAGGATTCCTAATAAAGGTAACTGAAACGACACCAAAAATAATAACTAATTAAAAGAATGTTTCCTAATAAATCTGTATTAGTGATATCTAACCTCAAAATATTACTCTAAGAAACAAATATAAACAATACTTATTGTTTATCAGCAAAACTAATAAAAATACGAACAGAATACTAAGTGTCCTGTGAACTAAGTATAAACAAAATACTGAATCTAAGTGAGCAGTTCCAGCAAACTATTTTCAACAAATTCTGGATTATCCCGAAGAAATAAACATACGAAATTTTCCAGGAGAAACAAGCTACAGATGAAAGCCAGTGAAATCCAACCCTCAATAGACTCTGAAACATATAAAAACCAGGTAAGTCCATAGACAAATGCACTATAGAGAAATAAGTCATATGATTCTTTATTATTAACAATCATATTCTAATTATGTTTTCTTTATGTTATTTTCAGGTAGAACTATGGAATAGAGACTCATATGGTTAGAATTCAGTTCCTGCTACAAAATAGTCCCAGATACAAAACAGCTCTGTACGTACGTAACCATTTATATACAAAACAAACATAAATTATAACGTAAGTAAACGAATAGTTTAATTAACCCTTGCTATATTACAAAGTGACGATTTATGTCGTTACAGGATCTAGAATCACCTCTTAAATTTTGGCATGACAGTTATGGATCACCCTGTATTTAAAACCTCGCGTCAACGCTAGAATCGACGCGACGCCTATGCGAGCACTGGAAATTCGCCGATGACTGGTAATTATAATAGTCAATGGCATAACACTTAAAGGTGTGTCTTTTTTAAAAAAATTATAACTCAATATTAAGTATTTTTTAAAAGTTTATGGAAAACCCTTAGTTTTCGTCCAAAGAATGTGTGATTTGTTTTCTTGAACTTATTTCTAAATAACCCTATATATTATGTAAATCTTAAAAATATAGCAATAAGTTATGTGAAATCTTACATAACTTATTGTGTGATTGTGTGATTTTTATTTGTGTATGTGTTATTCCAAACTTGTTACAGACTATACATAAATTAGACGGTGTATAGTTAAAAAACATTATATCCGACCCCCTCCTGACCCTTCTGGAATATTATATTTGTTCTGTAGCCTCCCATTCTAAAACGAACTTAAAATTTGGCATGGATATAGAGTAATCAAAAAAAACTTCTTTGCTCCCTTGATTATAAAATATAGGTTAATTAAACCTATTGTCCTTGACATAAAAAAAATAATTAAATTTTTCAAACACTGCTTTTTTATCCTTTTACAAATAATTTTACAGTAAAGATAAATTTTGAATTAAATTTTAAGCAGTAGTGAAACTGGCCAATGCATTGCAATGTGCCGCATAAATAAAAAAGCGACATTAAAATTAAATTTAAATTTCATTTTGTACTACATCACATCTCGAGCCCTCTCACAGTTAAACTGTCATGTCGACCCGATTTCGGTCGAGTGCAGCTATTATTTTTAATTCGCTCATGTCGACGGTTGTCAGGTAGTGCCAACCATATCATCCAGTGACCCATCGTCCAGTCTGCTTGTTAAGCAGTTTATTCAGCTATAATTATGATTGACAGAAAACTGGATGGAACAAATCCATTTGTTTTTGGAAGAGAATAAAGATTAAGTAACTAATGTCCTGCTTACCGTTAAACTTATAAAATTATTTTGTATTATTAAGAACATTGTTCCTCAGCTAAATTTAAATGAACAAAAATTGACTAGGAAAACGAAAATTGATAATTAGGTAAAATAACAGCTATGCAAAAAAGATCTACCCGTCGATGCTATTGTCTTAAAATTGCACCTAAATTAAATAATATATAATATATTTATTTACGGTTACCCTTATTATTCAGGCCTATTCACACGTACCATTGAAATTATTCAATATTGACAAAAATTACAATCCCATGCAGTTTTAATACAGTTGACGTAAATGACCTTGCAATTTTCGTCAATATTGCCACAAATCTCAATCTCAATGGTACATGTGAATAGGCCTGATTGACATTAATATTGACGTTATTGTTGACATTATATGCTTTGCTAAGGAAAAACCTAGGATAATAATATATTTTTTTTATTTTGACCTGTTTTTAATTTCTGGTAAGTATTAAGTTAACACATTGAGCGTTAAAAAACTGATATTGATTTTAATCAAATTGGTCATTAGGCTTTGCAAAAAGAGTCTAACTCCTATTGTATTGGCTCAAAGCTTTTCAGAAAAGAAAAGCAAGGTCAAAATATAAAAAAATAGTATCCTAGGTTATTCCTTAGCAAAACATATAATATCATAAATAAGTTAATAATGTCAATAATAACTGTAACCATAAATAAATATATAATTTATTATTTATTTCAGGTGCAATTACTTATTAATAAGACAATAACATAGTAAGGATAAGACCCTTTTTGCATAACTGTTATTTTGCCTAAGGGAACGTTCAAGTATTACCTAACGCAAATTGTACCAAAATTCATACACTTCATACCCCGGTTCCCGCATTATTAAAGGATGTAGAGACTACCCCCCTAAATAAGAGGGGGGTGTTAGGGGGGTAGTCCAAACATGAAATCTCAACTGCCTTTAATAACGCTAGAAACGGTGTATGAAGTATATGAATTTTGGTACAATTTGCGTTACGTAATACTTGAACGTTCCCTAATTCGCTGGGTTCTTTAAAAGCTACTTCTATTTTTAGTTGATATCAATGTTTTAGTAATATTTAATTAATATTGCCTTTATGCCCTCTAAAATGCTCCTTATAAGGAGCATAAGGAGCATTCCTATAGGAATGATTTATGACCTAAAACTATTTTATTGTGCTAAATTGAGTATACATATTTATATAAAAATAATAGGTTCTCGTCTTTTATGTGAACAAACGTCAACCTTTTGGAACCTTATTGTAATTAAAACTTTTTAGTAATTTTATTGAGTAAATATGTTTTTAAAGGAAACTTTATATTCCTATAAGATAAACAACTAAAGAAAATAACAATTAAAACATTATAAGGTTGTTGGTAGTATTTACTACTCTGTAACTATTAAAAAAATATTTTATAGTATTTGACACAATAAAATGTTATACACTCATAAAAAGGATTTATTTGGATATGGCCAATTAAATTATTTGGTTGTGAGTAACAAATTTTATTTGAGTCAAATAAATATTTAGTTGATGTAAACAAATATTTTAATTTCAAAATGATTTATTAATGGGAACAAAATAGTTTATTTGACAGAAATAAAATTTATTTCTCACAACCAAAAAATTTAATTGGCCATATCCATCCAAATATTTTGTTGATAAATAAACTGTTTTATCGGTGTAATAAGTAAGATTTTCGTAATTTTAAACAATGAATGGTAACAGTTCGAGTTATTTGGTTTGGACTATAAAATTTTTTATCTGGGAGTGGTTTAACCCTTTTTTGAAAATTGTATTCAAATATTATATTTCAACTATAAAAAAAATAGTTTGCTGCATGATTAGCTTAATAGTAATTATCTTTTTGCGGCTTTTATTATTCAAACAATGTGTAGACCATAAACACAATCAGACTTGTCATCAGCTGAAACCTTTTTCACGTTTTACGTTATGTTTTTGTGGATCATTTAAACCCCTAAAAATATAAGAAAAAGCGATAAAAAATAATTAGTTTTACGAGGGTAATAGTCCTAGCAGACTAGTTTTTACAAGTTAATAATGAAAACCCTATTAAATATACCATTAAACTTTTAGATTATACCGTAGTTTTATTGACGTAATATATTATAGCTGCTTTAAAAGCTTTTAAAAGCGAATTATTTCTTCTTAAAACAAGTCATTATATCTAAACTTGAGGAAATTTATTTAATTCCCCACTATAATAATTAATTAATATTATTAAAAGAGGGTTTATGAGATATTATAACTGAATTAATTAGAATTATATTCTATTTTTCACCATGTTTTACGGATCTGAATCATTGACAAGCATAGCTTAATTCTTTTGAACTAACTAACAGTAGATACAGTTAGTAGCAATAGTTGTTTTACAGTTTGTTAAAAAAGAGTTATTTAAAACATCTTTTAAGTTTTGGTATTAAAGTTATTATATCTGGTAGGAGAGAGTCGTACAGAACCGGGTATCAGTTGAAAAAAAATCTGTATTGAGTGAAGTTTTACCCAAGTAAACCTTAGTTCAATTTTAACATATTACTAAATGACTTGAGTTGTTAAAAATATTTTCATAGTCAAAACAATTTTTTTTGTTAAAATGAAAAAGTACCCGGTTTTGTCAAACTGGTGTGGTAAAACCGGGTATTAATATAAATGCTTTGTAAATAAGTAATAAAGGAAAAAAAAAGGATTCAAGAAATAGGAAAACAAAAGTAGGATAGGGATAATATTTATTCTACAGAGTTTAAAAACAATAATTGTTATGCAAATAGCAACCAACCAACAAATTAACAAAAAAGGAGATAATATCGCATACTGATGTAAAAATGTCCATACTACATTCTACAATAATAATACTGCATTATAATTTAACTATAGAATAGTTAAGTTAAATTTTTGAAAAAATCAACCAACTATTAAATTAAAAAATACGAGATGTCGTACTTATACTGATCTAGAAATGCCCATACTACATTATAAAATAAAAATACTGCATTGCAATTTAACTAATGAATAGTTTAGTTATATTTTTGAAAAAATTAATCGAAAATTAAGCTATTTTACTCGTAATTCACATATTGTAGGTTGGTTGTTTTTTGAATAACAGGGCCCAATAAAAAAAGACACGCATTATCTTTTTCCTCTGAATATTGGAATTTTTACGGGAACCCGGTTTTTTAGCCATCATAACTATCCGGTTTTGTAAAACTGCACATTAAAGGATCTTATGTCAAAATTTTAGGTTATTAAATATAACCCGGGAAAAAAAGGTTTATATATTTGAGATATGATCGGATCTCTGTATATCCAAATTTCATGTCCAAGAATATATCAAGAGATCCAATCATATATGCTTATATATAAGCAGTTATATATCAAGAGATCCAATCATATCTCATCATATATGAGCAGATATGCTTATATATATAAGCAGATATAAGCAGATATAATCTATTTGTACAAGTGATTAGATATAAAAATATATGTGCATATATCAAGAGATCCGATCATATCTCTTCATATATGAGCAGTTATGCTTATATATAAGCAGTTATATATCAAGAGATCCAATCATATCTCGCCATATATGAGCAGATATGCTTATATATAAGCAGATATTATCTATTTATACAACTGAGATAGGATTGGATCTCTTGATATATAACTGCTTATATATAAGCATATATGATTGGATCTCTTGATATATTTTTGGACATGAAATTTGGATATACAAAGATCCGATCATATCTCAAATATATAAACCTTTTTTTTCCGGGAAGTTAAAATCCTATACCGGTTCAGAGGTAATTTATTAGGCTGCATGCAAAGTGTTTCAAAAACAATATTAACCGGTCATTAAATATAAAATATAAGTCGAAAAATACCTTAGAAGTCAAGTTAAATGCACTTAAAATCCAAAATTATCTACATCGTTCAATTTATGCAATTTATGAATGCAGAGACCATCACTCACAATAACATTATTATTTTGGTGTTAGCGGATAGATGACAGCAACTGTTGGGTAAACCATCCAAAAATAATATTTATAAATTATATAAAGTTAACATTTATTTGATATTTATTTGAATTAATATATTATTTTAATCTGTGTAATGGTCGCATGATAAAAATTATTATTGTATTGTATTTTTTTAATTTATGTTTTATATTTCTTATGTTTTTTATTTTATTTTTTATTCAAAAACTGTGGACGACAGATCCACTTTCATATGAACAATTCACATATTTGTTTAAAGTTAAAGCATTTGTCAAGAATAAATCTCTTATTTCCAGGGATTTGCCTTTTACGTGACAAAAAATTCAGTAAGCTTGACCTGATTTTGGTTTCTCGATAGAAGGGTATGTTTTTTTTAGGACCAACTTAAAAAAGATTGGATTATCCTGAAAAGTATTAGGTTAATTGCATGTCAAGATTATATTATGATTTAAATAGTATAATTAAATCTCCAAGTCTGTTTGGGAACACTAGATTTAAATTTAGCTATCGAGTGTGGTTTCTGCAATGTGCAAGTATCTAGTACAGCAACACAAAATTTAATTAAAAAAAATAATAAAAAAGCAAGGGTTTGGACAATTAACAAAGGATGTGGCAGTGCAAAATTGTGGCATATTGACCAAGATTGTAAATAGTCCAAAATAAATTTATGGTTTCTTTTTGCGCAATGTGAAACGATACAAATGGTATGTGCCGCATGCAAAATTTTCGTGTTTTTAAATTTCAAATACAAAACTTTATTGACTTTTAATTATTTAACAAACAGAGATTTGTAATTTTAGATTTTTTTTAAAAAGCAATATTTTGGCACTTTTATGGTAAAATGCTTTAAAATAAAAAATTTGTAATTCTGGATATTAGTTTAAATAGGCATCTAACCAAAGAAACCTACAATAATGCCCAACATGAAAATTGCCTTTTTTAAAGCAAAAAAACTTAAATTCTTTGTAAAAAGGCCAAAACATTTGAAAATGCATATGAAGCAAAAAATTTAAACATTTTTTACTGTTTTCGTAAAATTTTTAATAAGCATATTTATTTTATACTGCCTGCACAAATCCAAATTTCTGCAAATTTTATGTCAAAAATCAAAAATCACTTAAAGTATGATTCTGTTTGATATTAAAAAATAACACACATTAGCGGAAGGTTATAATGCCAAAAAACAATAAAATCAAAAGATATCCTGCTCAAAATAAAAATCAAATTGCGTGAGGAATTTTTTTAAAAATATTATTTTTAGTGTTATATACTTTATTTATTTTGACATTCCACGCTGTATAACGCATAAATTGGTAAAAAAGTATTTGATTTAGGTAAAAAAAAAAACTGGCTCTGAAGTAAACAAATAATACTCCTCTGCAGCAGCTGTAATGCTGCGAGGATTAAAATAATACAAAAACTCGTTTATAAAACTAATTTTACCTACACATCGCTTTATTTTGTAAATATTGTGTTTCCACGTAGATGCATATAATATTTTAATTATTTAAAACAAAACCTGTTATTAAAACCACTGCGGTTCCATTTTAATTATTTTATATCAAAATAATTCAAATAAAAAAAAAACAAAAAATATTTTATTATTTTAACAGTCAGCCAGTTTTACTGGTTGACTATTTCCACGTTGTATTTTAGCACAAAAACATTAATTTCACTGCTCTGTAAAAAAAAAGGTTTTTTTTACTAGCCGAGGATCTTTTGGTTGCGTCTGGCTATATTTGATGCGCTGTTTTCAGAACCTTTTTCCGTTTTGCTCGATCAGCTGTTTTTTTTTTGGGATATAGCGCACAGTGTTTTTTGCCTATTGTAGTGAAAAAATAGGCTCTAATTATTATTTTATTTTGATGTGGATTAGTTCTCTATTAATGGGACTCTAAGCCATAAAAATGGATTTAAAATATCTTTAAACGAAGCAAGGATCCAAAAACAGCGTCCAAGCCAACTGTGCTAAGGCTGCGATAAAAATGCTATTAAATTGGACGTCAAAACTATATTTATTTTAGTTATTGGCTTTTTTTATTCGAATAATTATAATTGCCATGTGGGGAATACTAATCACATATTCTCCCACGTTTTAAACTAATTAAAATACTTCAACATTACTTTAAAACTCTGTTCGAGGCGTCAAAACGTGACGGCTACTCCCTACTCTGCCAAGGTGGCCAACTGAAAAGGACCAAAGCAACAAACGAGGTTCCAATTCCTGGCTAAACTGTAGATCCCAGTGCAATTTTCACCTAAAAGGTCTGGCACATTAATTTTTTTCTCATCATCTTATGTTATCATTTTTCGAATTTTGAAATCAGACCCCAATGATTTCTCGAATCCTAACATTAGTATTTCAAGATTTTATGTCTTGATCCAAGTAATCAAAACAAGAATTGACACGCCATCATTTATGTGCTTCAACAATGTACTAAGGTAACCTTGCTTTATCACGGTGTCACAGGGCAAAAATGCGATTTATTTTATTTTATATGTTTTCAGTGTAGTTATTTTTTTATTTTTTGTTTTTGGCATATTACCCTATGTTGTAACAATATACTTTTATTTGTATAATTACTAAAAACATTTTATGTTTAAAACGATTTTGTACCTTCCCATGATATAAACCAGTATTTTTTGGGGTATTTTTTTTTCATTGTCAATATTAAAGAATTTTTGTATTTTTTTTTAACCGACTTCCAAAGAAGGAGTTTATCAATTCGACGTGTGACTTTGTTTTTTTTTATGTTTGTTCCCGCATAACTTTGGAATGGATGAACGGAATTTGATGGAACCTTTTGCAACTTAAAGAGGACATTCATGAGGTGGTCCCGTTTTAATTTGACGCTCGGATAATGCTGGGTAAGCCGGATAATTTAGATAAATATAATCGTTTTAACGCAATTTCACTTAAAACCGGCTTGATTTTGTTCTAATGCAAACCAACTTTTTAGAAAATGATTGGATAACTCGGATAAGTTGATTAAGGGGTCACTCAAATATTACGGCAGGCTAAACTTGATTCTGTGGACCTGTAATATTAAAATACCAAAATAAAATTATAAAATTTGTGATTATACCATAAGGCGTTATTTGATTATTACTTAACGCTTAAAGTTTAAGAAAGATTTTCTTTAGTGGTTCGTTTAAAATAAGGTTGGTTGGACTCTTGGGCGCTGAAATAAAAATACTAAAAATACACAGCAAAAAATTTAGCAGCAAAAATAATTGTTAGTATTTAATTAAGGGAGTGGTGAGATTGGCACCTGCTTATTTTTTATTTTTTTACTTTTTAGAGACAGAAGTCGGTTCATTTTTTTTGAGAAAAGTTTTTTTAGAAAGTATTTTAATAATGTATTTATTATGTACGTAACTTAAATACCCTAGGGACTTTTTCAGGGATGTGGATTTTTGGCATCTTAAATACACTAGGGACGTAAGGGGCTTTAAGTATTTATAGTAAAATTTAATTTATATATTATTTTGTATCTGAACGGGCAAAGTTCCTGAAAAAATATTTGTATAGATGTTGTTGATATTTTATATAGTAGGCATTGGACTTTTGGCATCTGACTGGCTTTGCATCTGTCATAATGTTTTAGTTTTCAAAAAGCTAAAAAGATGAAAACATATGTGCATATATTTAAACGAATTTTATTATGTGTTTTCATCTTTTTAGCTTTTTGAAAACTAAAACGTTATGACAGATGCAAAGCCAGTCAGATGCCAAAAGTCCTATGCCTACTATATAAAATATCAACAACATCTATACAAATATTTTTTCAGGAACTTTGCCCGTTCGGATACAAAATAATATATAAATTAAATTTTACTATAAATACTTAAAGCCCCTTACGTCCCTAGTGTATTTAAGTTACCTACATAATAAATACATTATTAAAATACTTTCTAAAAAAAAATAAAAAAATGCTTTAATATTTACAATTAAAAAAAATAACCCAGTGCCACTGGTTTATGTCACGGAAAGGTACAAAACCGTTTTAAACATCAAATGTTTTTAGTAATTATACAAATAAAAGGATATTGTTACAACAACCTAGGGTGATATGCCAAAAACAAAAAATAAAAAAATAACTGCACTAAAAATTTTCAAAATCAAAAAGATCGCATTTTTGCCCTGTGACCTATTTTAACTTTGGTCTTAAATGGAAGCTTAAGATATAAGGAATCAATTGATACTAGTTCCCGGAAGGGCCATTTTTTTTTTTACTATTTCAGAAAAAAATCACACAATTATGTGTTGACGGTTGCCGGTATAACAGACCGCTGCCAAATTGTTTTAAAGAGCATAACATAACATGTTTTATGAAAATTTAGGAAATTATGACTTTTTCCAAAGATAATGAAAATTATTGTAATTATTGTTTTATTCAGGGTGAGAAGTAATCAACAAAAAATACTGTTATGTAAGTCATAATACGGAAACGTATAACATTTGACCTCATATGACAACGGTGCAGAAAACAACCTGATAATTATGGTCTGTTTCATCAAGCAAGATAGTAAATTAAAAATCGCACAGTGAATATTTTCAAAACAGATTCGAATATTGGATGTGCGAATATACTGCGTAGTTTATTTTATAAAACATAACTATATTCTATACACGAACATATACTATGAGATCCTGTTGTAAAAATATTTACTGTGCGATTTATAATTTACTATCTTGCTTGAAAAAAACAGACCATAGTGGTACGTAAACTTACACCACTTATTTTCTTTGACTACTTGGATTTTTTTATAACAAGATCAAGACAGGAAATCTCGATTTCTCCGATTTCGTGGAACACTAAATATGATGTACCGAAATAGATATCGCCCTTTAATAACCGACGATGTTGCTCGATGGAGATGAAATATCATCTAGAGTTTAGATTATCCAGCCGACTGAATCAAGTTTGTACATCATGTGTTGGGGTATTACATAAATCACATATATTTTTTTAATATTAGGTCCCCCCAAATTAATTATACACAAAGTTCTACACTGACAAAAAATGTTTCTTATTTAAAAAGCATGGCGCTTTTTTCCGCTGTTGAGCGCACATGAGCGGCGTAGCCGATAAGAATTAAAATTCCATAAAATATTTTAAATATTTCATACAATTTGCAAAAAGTAAGGTTAAATGTCAAATCATTTGACTGTAGCACGGTTTACTGGATCGCGATGCATTAGTTTAAAAATGCTTGATTCCAATTGGTTGGATCTTTTACGGAATGTAGCAATAAAACGAAATAATTGACGCAGTTGAAAAAAAACAAAGAAAATTAATTTAATGCTTTACACCCCGGCTGAAATATAGAGCTTCACCTCAGATTTTTTGACGTTTCCTCATTCTATAGTTCTATTAGGATACAAAAAACTTTTATTTGAAATATTTTGTCGTCCTTTTTTTTAATGGTAACAAAATTCATAAAAATTCATAAAAACTGAAAAAAAAAACAAGAAAATAAATCTTTTTGCCCTAAAACGAAGTTGAATATTTATTGTTAAATTGTTAAATATGAAGTTAAATAATATGTATAACATTCAAGCGTACAATAGACTTGAACTCTACAGTGAGGTCCAAAAGTCACCCCCTCTTAATTTTTGAACGAGTTGAGATATCGACTTTAAATTTAGAGCTCTAAATAAGATAACTCAAGGTATCTTTTAGCATATATTTGATACCTTTAGTATCATGTGGGCAGGGGGCATGGAAAATTATCGTACCGATAGGAAAAGAGCTGAGATTTTACTAAACTGAGTAATATTGAGGTTAATTTAAAAAAAATTGTAAATTCACATTCTGACATGGTGAATTTGCTTTAATTATTACAGTTAAAACTACTTAAAGATTGAAGGACAAATTTAGAGTGTACTAAAAATTCAAATGAATTTTCATTTAATCAAAATGTCATTTCATAAATTCTCATTTGTTTAAAAAATTAAGTATCACATATGTCAAAGGCACTTTTTAAAGACTTGGCCCTAGAATTATTGTGTATAACTATAAAAATAGCTTAATCTGACTGTAATAAATTTAATGTATATGACTCGGCAAGTTAAAAATAGATTTTTTGTAGCTCATTGCCACAGTTTTGGAGCTTCTAGCACCCAAAGGAACCAGATCGGGAGCCCACCAATTTTAATATAGCTTAGTTTGAATGTACAATAACCTCTGGCGGAAGAGGACTTCACAATTTCGAAAAATCGCGTTTTATTTAATACCCTATCATGCACTCGACTGAATCAAGTTTGTACATTATGTATCTCTTTCTATGGACACAAGCTTTCAAGCTTTGTGCTTTTAGGTAATGTTTAATCAGCGAAAATTATGTGATTGTTGACAATGGATCCGCTTTCATGTCGATAATATGGGTTAACTGTCTGTTACACTTAAACAGATGAAGCAGGCATGAATTTTGGTAAATTATGTGTGGGCTGAATGCATTTAATTAGCTCAAATTATGCGTATGGATTGAGGAAATAGTATATTAAGGGGTTGTTCTGATTTTTGAGGCAAAATTGACGATTTTTGGATTTTTTTTTCAGACGTCCTGTATTATTTTTATGTAAAAAACTTTTTAAAAGTTATTAGACAACTCTTAAAGTTCACAAAAAAAATGTTTTTTTTTTGCCGTCATAAATAAGTGTGCAGCAAGCGCTGAAGTTAGACACCTCAAACAAAACATGGCAAACGGTTCCAGCGATAGCTTGGCCCCCAATGGTCCGAAACACAAAAATCAAAAACAGTCTTGTTAAAAATGACATGCTTTAGTTCGCTAGTGTAGACATAAGTCAAAATTCCAAAAAACAAAAATTCCACGCGTATTTTAGTGAAAAAAACAAAAAAATGCAATTTTCCGACCAAAAACGGGTAAAAAAGGAGAAATAAAAAATAAATAACAAGCCTGAAAAAAAAAAATAAACTCGCCAAAATGATTTTCGACAAAATACCGAAAGATTTAAGTAAATATGTTAAATAGCTTTTTCTTAATCGCTGGAACCGTTTTGAAAAAATGGAATTTTGAGAAAAACTCGTTTAAAGTTTTTTTTTTATATTTTAAAGTATACAAAACAAGCATCAATAAAATTTTAATTCTGTAGGTCGATTCTACAATAAAAACTGAACGAAAAAGTATTCTTTACCGAAAAACTAAATTTAATATTAAAGGAGTAATAGCCTTTTAAAAAGTAACATTTTTGGTGGCACAGAATGTAACTTCCTCTTAATTCCATTTTTGTTGGAAAACGGTTGTTCTTACAGTGTTACACTATCTGACATTTTTTATGTATTATTACTCAAGGAATCTATATTTTTTACAAAAAATAAAAAAAAAAAGATACGCATACAAAAGTTTGGGGCAAAAAACTGATAAGGCCCTTCCGTTTCGTACGCCCCTGGTTAAAATAAGTACATAAAGATAACGCGAACGCTTAAAAGCTTAGAAATCGAACCGCTTACTAGTGCGCTAAAAATATGTTATAAAAAGAGTACTTTATAACATTTTTTCTATTTTTCATTAAAATTAAAAAAAAATACGTACATTTAAATTAATGACTGTTTAGGGATTTTTGTTTTTAGTTGGCATTGCAATTTTCGCTGTGTGTAAAATTTTAAAAAACTAATTATATTTTGATATTTTTTAGTTATGTAGCTCTTTTCTTTTTACAGTACAATATTTTTTTTACAAAAATCCCTGCGGGGTGGGTGGGTAAATATTTTTAAATCTTTACAATATTTTCGTAAAAAGTGGTATAGGTTTTTTTGAGGTAGCTAAAACTAAATCTGAAAATGAAAGAATTATAAGTGCACCCTCGGAGGGCGGGAGGTAATATATATTTAGTATTTACATTATTTCCGTGAAAATTCGTATTTGAGGTTGCTTAAACTAAATCTTAATTTTTTTTCTGTATCCGCCCAGGGGGGCCCTTAGAGGCGGGGGGTGATATCTGTTAAAATTGTTATATTAGGGATTTAAAGGTTGCTGAATGTGAATCTGATAATGAAATCGGGTCTAACTTCACCCCCGTGGGGCAGGGGGTAACATTATTTAAATATTTACAGTATTGTTTACGTTTTTGTAAAAATTGGAATACTAGCGTTTTCGAAGTCGCTGATAATAAAAATCCATATTCACGCCGGGGGGCGTTAAAAAGTTACAAATAACCAAAAACTTTTTAAACTTTGATGCCCATGTTGTGTACAAAAAACCAGTTCCACGCAATATATAATCTTAATAAAAGTTAATAGAGTGAAAATTTATTATAATGAAAGTTTTCCAAATTTTCTTCTTGAACATTCTGATAATGGCCAACTAAAAGTCTGAATATCGGTGTGCTAAATTTTGAATGACGCAATTCTATTCATATCAAATTAGATTACGTTATTCGTTACATAAGGAACAACCAAGGGTATGAAAACCGTGAAATTGCACTCGTTTCGGTGTGACTTTTAGATATTTTTCCTTTGTCTACAGTTGTTTTTATATAATTTAAGTTATAGCTAAATTTTAGTGTGTAGGTAAATATTATTTTAATTTTTTATCTTTATTATACTTTTTTTTACCTGTTTAAACCCAGTTTTTGGAAAATTTGTTGCAGTTTCACCAATGTTGCTAGCACGAACAAAATCATGTGTTTTGTTTTTCGTACCCAAATCTATTATGTCAAAATAAAGAAAATTTTGCTGCAAACAAAAAAGTACTTTCCCCTGTAGGCCTAGGTTTATTAAAACGAATCTTTTAAAAAATAAAAAAAATAATTTGTTTTTTTTTTAACAAAAAAAAAGTAAAAAAAAATCTTAAAAACCGTTTTTGACTTTAATACATTAAAAACGGCCCTCTACTACGCATGCGCAGCTCGGTGTGGCTAACTGTCATTAACCGCACATTCTTATTCACCCTGGCAAGCTGCTGACGTCATAATTTGGACTTTAAACGAAAATATTTAATTTTTAAAATATTTAATTTTTGACTTGTATGCTGTGTAGAATAAAGTAAAAACGAATTTATATTTCAGCATATGTATTTAAAATAGGCCTAGCACTTTCGATCAAAAGATCATCTTCAGAGCTTAGCTCTGAAAAGTAAGATAACAAAAATTAGGGGGCTATGAAAGTAAAAAAACAATTCGGATACTGTTTTCTGTAGGTTTTAAAAATTAACGTACAATTTAAAAACCTAAAAAGAATGTTACAAACAAATTTAGGTTCTTACTACTAAAAAAGTTTCTCAGTGCATGAAATTGACTTTCCTTTCTCCCTCTTTCGTGTTGGTGGTCTTTTCTATCTCCTCAAATAACCACCCGGTTGTAATCAATGGAAACATTTGCATTAATTACAAACCGTTAGCCCATTTCAAAATTACCCACGAAACTTTAAATGATCCAACACTGTAATTACATCAGACTTTAACAAGTTTGTAATAATCGCGAGGTGCTAGTTTGATTTGCAATCCTAATAAAGGTTGGATTTGGTTTAAGGTTAATCGATGTGTTTAATATGGACGGCATACCCAAACTCATTTAATAATAATACCAAGGTTCAAGGAAGTTTGTCAGATGCAAGAACTTCTATACAGTTTGCAGTCTCTTGACGGAAAAAAGGGGATGATTCTAAATTACATAATAGGAAACACCAGCATAGGAACATAGGTCCGGAAACGAAACCTAAGAGAGACCCTTTAAAATTGTACTAAAAATAAGGTTTTGAATTAAAACTCGAGATTTTGCATGTATATTAGTATTAATAAGTGTAATTAGTTTTTGTTAATTATTTTTTTTTAATCTATCTAGAGGCGTGCCTAAACGGGCCAAATGTGTAAGTCTTAACACATTTTTGCCCCTAACTTTTTATGTGTATTTTTTTGGATTTTTTAGTAAAAAATATAGATTCTTTGAGGAAAAAATTATAAAAAAAATTCATTATAGTGTTAGGGAGCGTTCAAGTATTACGTAACGCAAAATTTGGCCATTTGTTTAGAGGATTTAGTTAACTGTTAACCACGCCTTGTGCAATCAAATTTGCAAGGAATCCGTCTTTTTAAGCCTAGATCATTGGTAAAAACGTGATCCAATAAACATTTTATAAGTTAATAATTTTTTAAGTGTTACGTAACATTTTTACTAACACCGATTGCAAGAAATAGTTGTTAATTTTGACAGCAACCCTTCGACTAATCACAAAATTATTTAAAAAACTGCAAAAGATGTCAAAATATTTTACTTTATGACAACTTTCACTTTCACATACGTATAAAGACTACGTTAAAAATACGATTTTTGGAATATTTTTTTGCAGGGAATCAATTTTTTGGTATATTTATGGAAACTACAACTATAAAATTGAAAATTTACAAAAAATAAATTTAATATTTAAAAATGGCATTTTAAATTGGATGTTGTAGATATTAACGCTAATTGTTAGAGCGGTGTGTCAAAATTAGGGAAGGATTTTTGATTTTTATGTTTGACCTTAGTGGAGATCATGTCGATACCCCCAAGCAACAAAGCCGTAACTCATATATTGTCATTTTTCATGACAGCTAAATTTCTAAAATATTTTTTTTTCTTATTTAAGGGTGGGGAAATGATTGAAGTGGAAAAGAAAGCCATGTGATACATCATTTAAAAGCTTATAACATTCTCTATTTAACCCTATAAATATTTATTGTTTATTTATTGTTTGTTTCTGATAATATTCAAAATTAGAATTTCTTACTTTAGTGTTTTTAGGTAAACTTTTGGTTAAAATGGCCTGTGGAGAAATCTGAGTAGTACCACCATGTGTGTCTTTTTTCAAGACCTTTACCTATGAGTATAACTCAAAATAGGTCTAACTTGAGTTACATCCTAGTTGCATGGGAGTGTCGATGTGGTCGACCGGTAGTTATTAAGAGAATTTGTGATAATCATATTGAAATTTTTAGTGAGATAAAAAAATGTAATTTTTACAAATTGTATTACCATTATGGTAATGGTCAGCTAGGGACCTTTTAGCTGGAAGTTAATATACATATGAGCTTAATAATTCTCTGATTGGAAATAACTAAAATATCAACAAGGCCTTGTTTATCATAGCCCTGGAAAGTTATTAAATTTAAATTTACAGTTTATTTTATCGTTTATTTTGGTAGTACACTGCAGTATAGGCCAATAATTTACTAATATTAAAGTTTACTAATTTACAAACCTAAATTCAAAACGTTTAAGGGAGAGATTATTAACGTTTACAATATGCAAGTTTAGTGATTTTCAAGTCTGTAGCTAAAGACCCTTCATATTATGACAGGATTGTCATAACATAAAGTCTCCAGTGTGTAGCGAAATGACAATAGTATATTACTCACCGAGTACGCGAACATAGTTTTTAGTGCACGAGAGTACTAGTAAAAAAAGTACTCGATGTGCACTGAAATGGTTTGCGTCGAGGTGCGTATGCTATTTTTCCTACGACCTAACACCTAAACATAAAAAAAGGTAAAAATTATCTTAAAATTAGTTTGTCAATTTGAGTTTATATGTTTGACGTTTACTATTTTTCTGAAAGGAGATATGTAAAATTAGCTAATTGTCACTTTCCAACCGTTGTCATAGGCAACGGGTGAGAAATAGGCACTAACTACTAACTAGGTCGTAGGAATAGTATATTGTAATCCTAGACGGGAAAGTGGTTGTTTTCTGGGTCGAGAAAAGATATGGACAGGCGAGACCTGTCGAGCCTTCTCACTTCTTAAGACCCAGAAAACCACTTTTCCGGCCTGGATTACGTATTGTATTTATTCTACACAAAAAAAAAATAGTTTAAAAAAGTTTAAAATATTGAAGGTATAAAAAGAGTTAAGTATCAGGTCTAGTGAATTTAATGACAAGTTGTTATCAAATATAAGACCTGTACTAAAAATGCTATAAATAGGTATGATTCAAATATTCTATTAACCAAATTATTGTTTAATAAAATAAAATTAAATGACCAAAAATACTGAAAAATTTGGTTTCCTTAACTAAAAATTGAGCAATAAACAATTTGCGCCAAGTATTTATAATTTTTGTATTTTTTTCTTGTAATATTATTACTATTATCATTACTTTTTCCTTGGGATTTAATGATTTAAATCAGTGCATAAATATATTCTGAAACTGGTTCATGCTGAAAATTATTATTGATCTATGCCGGATTGCCAATTTGAAGTCGTTAAAATTGTCAGCTGCGTTAACCTGCAAAACTCCCTAACTTCTTATGCGTATGATGTGACAGAACGTCATAACCCGGAAATATACTTTTTACCTGTCGTCAAATAATAAATTTATAACTACCTACTTTTCAAATTGTTTTTTGATTTTCATCAGGGCAATCGGATTTCAAATTTTTTAAATGTAGGTATTATATAATATATACATATTATGTCTTGTTGAGTTGCAATTCTAGAAATTAATACTTTTTATGGTGGGTTGTCCCAGAAGATTTCTTCATTGGCCTGTTTAAGCAATTTTAGACACACTAAAAATTGAATTTTAAACAAAAACTAGTTAAACTGATTGTATGTATTTAAACTTGAATTGTCTTTGTATGAAACTAAACTTTTTACGTGTTTTATATTTTACATTTGGGAAAATCCCAGTCAGTCTATTTTTGCTCGAAAACGGGTATATAACGCAATCCTGGCGGTTATTAAAGTGCACTTTCCGAATCGGCTATCATCGTTCATGCAAAACCCCGGAATTCTCTGTAAGATACATTTGAAAATACGCGGTACCGGGAAAGAATCCCCTAAGTCCATGCGCGTGTATGGAAATCTTCGAAACTGCAATGGCCAACCCTATAGTTGACTTCTTCCTGCAAAACAACCTTTTACTGCCAACATGGCTACAAAAAAAAAACAGATCAATTAACACTGCAGTGCATGCCTTTAATCACGAGATACTTTTGGGCTTTGAGAATTCTGAATACGTTTCAGGAACATTTATAGACCCATAAAACAATAGACCCCGATATTCTTATTGAAAAGCTCGAAAGATATGGAGTGAGGGGGGCAGTACTGGAATGGATCAAGTGCTTTATAAAAAACCGATGCCAAAAAGTGACAGTCATTAAAGATGCTCAGGAATTTGTTTCAGATAACATAGAACTAGTTCCAGGAATCGCCCAGGGCAGCGTTATAGGTCCGGTTCTGTTTGCCATATAGATAAATGACATTGTGTCGTCAAGAGGTCTTGAAGACTTGCTCAGTAAACATACAAATAGTATTAATGAATTACAAACTTGTGCTAAACAAAGACAAAACAAACATTATACTCTTTAAGACTTCAAGATCAAACTTTAATACTCCTGAACAGGTGCCAATTGACAAAACAATGATCAACAACAACAAGTGGACGAACACCTAGGATGGAACCAGCCGTTAGAAGACTTAGGTAAGAGATTGGGTAGGGCTATGTTTTCAATAAGAGTTTTGAGACCTTATGTAAATCAAGTCACCTTAAAAACTGTTTACCATGTCAACTTTCAGTCCTTGTTAAAATTTAGAATAATTTCTTTGGGGAAGAAGAAATTTACAATTCAAAAAAAGACTCTCCGAGTCATATGATCATGTTAGGTCTTAAAAATAGAGATTCTTGCAGAGGTCTTTTCAAAAACAACAACATTTTAACTCTTACAGGGGTTTACATCTATGAAATTTTATTATTTATATTTAAACATAACAATTTATTTATCATTTAAAAACAGTAAGCGACAGGCAGCTGCCACGGCACAGGCTCACTACCTTTGAGAATGGCACTTTTTACTCGGCCTTGACTATGTTTAACAAACTTCCTGTAGATATTAAAGCTACAAGGAATCTAAAGCATTTTAAAAATTGGTACTTTTATATTTGGTAAAACTTGAACCATACAAAAAGTTTTTTGTATTGTATTTTAAATGTAATTTTAATGTAAATTATTTATATATTTTAATTTTTCAAAATGTTTACATAATATTATTATAAAAACTTTTATTATTAGGTTTCAGGTATTATTATTATTATTATTATTATAACACCCATTAGTCCAACAATCGCGCGTACGTTGCAGTCACCTCGTCTCGTCTCTCACATTATGACATTGTCATAACCTTTTATTGAAAAATTTTAAAAAGCATTTAACTCAAATTCAGCTTTTTTGGACTACCGGGGTGTTTCCTCTGTACCTTTCATTTCGTTTAGCCGTGTCACCGGTAATACATCACTAGGAAACCGCGCGAGCTTTTTGTCAATTTGCATGCGTTTGTAATATATATCACTGTTTCAGTGACACATTTAGGACCTACACACATTTACTATCTAAAACATTTATTTCGCGAATTACAAAACAAAAAACAATAAAAGTCAAAATTGCTGCATTCATACTATTGTATAAATTCTAACTGCATTTTTATCTAGTCAGTTAGTTAAATTTAAATATTATTGAGAGAAAAGTATGCAAAGTAATAACTACTAATCCGTTATCATAAAAAACCAGGTATACCTAATAGTCGGAGAGCTGGTGACTTTTTTTCACGGTTCACCTGGGCAATTTTAAATAAAAATTTCGTGGACCCCTACATTTTTTGGACTAAAAAATACCTGATGACATAAGAAATCAATTTCCATTTGAAAGAAAATCTTAAAAGATACACTTTTTTAGAAAGATAAAAAAACGTTTTTTTGAGTAATAGGGTGTGTCAAAAAAATCCGATTTGCGAAATCGAAAATGCTCTCTGGCTCAAAAGTTGCTCCTTAGTAAAAAACTGTGGCTACTCAAAAATGAGCCAAATCGATTAATGTTTAGAGGTAGCTCAAAGCACTCAAACTTTGAAAAATATAGGTACCTGTTTTTCGGATAAAAAGTGATTGTATATAAAATTAAGGAAATTTTGGAGGGTTTCTTTGGTAATATTTAGAAACAATACTAATTGTGAGAAAACTAAAAAAATTATATTTCCCCTTCCCTTAAGTTAGAACATAAAAAAATCGCCAATTATTTGAAGATTTTGCGAAAATTTATTGAAAATGGGCATATTTAAAAGGACATAACTTCCTTAGGAATGATTTTTTGACCAAGGTGCATATAAACTTTTTCTATGTTTTTGATGTTAAATAACCACTCATTGCTAAAATATTATTTTTTTGCTTTATATTTTTTAATTTTTTTATTTTTGGTGCTTCATGCGTAAAAATTTACTTTTAAATGCATTTATCTTTAAAACGGTTAAACCTGCGATGTTAAACCACAGAAACTTTTTTGTGTATTTTTACATAAAAAAGTATTCCAACCAAAAAATAAAAAAAAGTACACCGAAAAAAGTTTTAGGCAAAAAACAGAAAATCCACCCGGTTTCTAATCGAAATTATTTTTTTTACTCAACTTGAGGAAAAAAAATATGTTTTCTGTATAGTCATGTAGGTTAACATGTATATATGTATATGCTTATATACTAATATATAATTTTGCAGATTTTTTATTTAAAACTATTTTTTATGCACTTTTAAAAACTTGCAAAAAGTAAATTTTCGAGAAATCTTCAAGTAATTGGCGATTGTTCTAACTTAAGGGGAGGGGGGGATATAATTGTTTTAGTTCTTACATTTAGTATTGTTTCTAAATATTACCAAAGAAACCCTCCAAAATTTCCTCAATTTTTATCGGTATCAGTTTTTATCCGAAAAACAGGTACCGCTTTTTTTTTAAGTTTGAGTCCTTTGAGCTACCTCTAAACATTTATCGATTTGGCTCATTTTTGAGTGGCCACTGTTTTTTACTAAGGAGCAACTTTTAAGCCAGAGAGCGTTTTTGATTTTGAAAATCGCGATTTTTTGACACACCTTATTACTCAAAAAAACGTTTTGTCTAAAAAAGTGTATCTTTTACGATTTTCTTTCAAATGGGAATTGATTTCTGATGTCATTAGTTATGTTTTAGTCCAAAAAATGTAGGGGTCCACGAAATTTTTATTTAAAATCGCCCAGGTGAACCGTGTTTTATTTCATTATTTTCTCCCGGTTGCATGTTATATATGTCTTAAAGTAGGTACATTTAAATTAAACTATTTTCAAATTGCTAGACTCCGGATCCGGCTTCTTTGGGTGCTAGAAGCTCCAAAAGCTGTGGCAATGAGCTACCAATAAATCTATTTCTAACTTGCCTAGTCATATACATTACATTTATTACATTCAGATTAAGCTATTTTGATAGTTATACACAACAATTCTGGGGCCAAAGGGTTAGAACAGTAGTTAAAAAGTGCATTTGAAATATGTAATACTTAATTTTTGAAATAAATGAGATTTTATGAAACGACATTTTGATTTAAATGAAAATTCTTTTGACTTTATAGTAGTGACAAATGTCAAATGAACTTTTAAAAGTATGTTTTTACCCCTTGGGCCTGCTAAATAATTGTAATAAACTGTGAAAATAGACTAATATAAACGTAATAAATGTAATGTATTTGATTTGGTAAGTTAAAAATATATTTTTTGTATACCCCATTTCACCTCTTTGGAGCTTCTAGTACCCAAAGAAACACGATCTATGACCTGGGGATTGACAAATAGCTTAATTTGAATGTACTTTAAAATATATACAGGGTTATTCAGAAATAGACTAATCTAAATGTAATAAATGTAATGTATTTTATTGGGTAAGTTAAAAGTATATTTTTTGTATATCCCCTTTCACCGTTTTGGAGCTTCTAGTACCCAAAGAAACACGATCTATGATCTGGGGATTGACAAATGGCTTAACTTGAATGTACTTTAAAACATATACAGGGTTATTCAGAAATAAGTTAGAGAAATTTAAGAGGTGATTCTACGTTAAAAAATATGAAAAAAAGTTCCTATAAAGGTAGATCCGAAAATGAGCGCTAAGGAAGCTACGACCCTCTTAAAGGTACATCTAAAAAGTAGTTTTTATTTAATATCTCTGGAATTCCAGAACCCTATGAACCACAGTAACGAATTTTTGCACATGCCTTAGCATTGATAAAGGATATCATTTTATGTAATTTTTATTTAGAAATAGGAACTAAAAAATGCACTAATAAAAATTTCAATAATGCAGGGTGATTCTACATTAAAAACTGTGAAAAAAGCTTGTATACATTTAGGTTTGAAAATCAGTTATAGAGTAACGCTTTTTAAGGGACCGTAGCTCACTTAAAAGCAATTTTTGGACATTTGTGTATGGGAGGTTTTTTTTGTTGTAGTTTTTAATGTAGAATCTGTCTGCAGTATTGAAATTTTTTTATCCAATACATACAGATAATAAGACAATTACCAGCTTTATTTTAAATTGATAAACTCAATAATAACCCCCGCGTGGCTTTTACTTTATTGAGTGGATAATTATTTATTTTACCCACTCAACTGTCACTTGTCAAATTATTTTCTTGTAAATGTCATTAAAATTAATTAATAAAAATATGAATTCCTAAGTTATTTATTGAATAAAACCTTGTATGGCACTCATGGGTAAACCGATATTGCCCTCTCGAAAATTAACCTGCTTGGCTGACGCCTCGGTTAATTTTCTCATGGGCAATATCTTACTTTACCCACTAGTACCATAAATAACTATTGTGCATTTTTTAGTTCTTATTTTTGATGCTCAGAACGTGAAATTGCCTTTTTATTTGCAATTTTCTTGAAAACAGTAGGCCCTACAGTATTACATAAGTACCTTTTTTTTGCACTTTTAATTAAAGATTAATATTTTATTGAGAAAATGTCAAAAAATCTACGGGCAAAAAATAGACATCCCCCCCCCTCATTTTGCACGTTAAAATTACTGAATAAAAATTACATGAAATTATAGGCTTTATTAATGTTAAGCCATGTGCAAAAATTTGTTACTGTGGTTTATAGGGTTCCAGAAATATTAAATAAAAACTACTTTTTAGATGTACCCTTAGGAGGGTAGAAGCTCCCTTAGAACTCATTTCCGGACCAACTTTTTTTCATATTTTTTAAGGTAGAATCACCTCTTAAATTTCTCGAACTTAGTTCTGAATAACCCTGTATAAAATACAGCCAGGAGAAAATTATGAAATAAAAATGGTCTCCAGCTTTTAGACTATAATATTATTAGGAGATATCAGTTTCGCATTTCTGGCGCTCTACAGTATCAATAGCATGGTCTGAGCCAATCAAACAAATTGCACCAGACTTTATGCCTTTAAAAATAAAAATCCAATAGATGTATATTTAAACGCCATTGTCTAAATGTTGACCACGAAATAAACCTCTATTAGCCTCATGTAAGGGGTTCTATATGCCCGAAACATACACAACCCTAGTTAACGAGAACAAAACAATGGTTTATTCCTCTAAATTATTGGAATAAAAGCGATTTTATAAGCAAATTTTATTTCTACAGGAATACAAAAGTGTTTTTAGCAACAGCTTTATCATTCTCTTTTTTTTACATCAAAACATGATAAAAACAAAGTAAGTAAACAAAAATTATAAATTTTGGTTATGTTGACATTCAAAAAAAGCCAAATGCTTCAGTGTAAATCGGACTTTGTGGAGTATTTAGCGGCAAATTTAAAATAACTATACCTTAAAAAAATAAACTTTAGTAGATGAACTTTAATTTATAGTCCATATAAAAACAAAAATGCTGATTTTCTTTTATTATGAATAAGTAATGCACTTAAGTTAAAGTTTAAAACAAAGTTTTAGACTTTGTAATCCTGCTAGCATACAAGGTTTTAAAGAGGAAGGAACTGTATAACATATGACCTTAATTTTAATAATATTTTGCAGTTATGTGTGAAATAAATTAGGTTGTTGCTTTTTAGAACTCTTTAAGATAAATTAAGCCGTGAAGATATGTAATGCTACGCATTCCATTATATAATTATTTACAGTAAATGGTATATTACATTTTCCCAAATACTTTAAAAAAATTTTCAACAGAAAAATAAAAAAAATTAATATTTGAAAAAAAAAACAATTTTTTTTTAAATAACATACTTTTTTGAAAAATAAAAAATAAAAAAAAAAATTAAAAATTAAAAAAAACTTAAATAAGTATTTTCAATTTATTTGAAAAAATAGTTTTTTCAGCGCAGCGCAGGCACTGTGAATAAAATAATAATGAATAAATAAAAAGAAATTTCCATTCTACAAATAAAGAAATTTATTATTGGGTCCATAAAAAGCAGGAACTATTCAAATGAATTACAGATATTATTTTAGTAATAAGTAGGCCTATTAACCCAAATAATAAACATTTATAAATTTTACATAACACTGAAAAAAAAAGATCCGGTTTGGACAACCAGATCTGGCTTTAATCTTTCTTTCTGGTTCCTGCATCCTTAAAATCCAACTGGCAACCACAACAAGTTGTACTGTTGCCTTTACCAGCTTTCTGGTAGCAGCAACCAGAAAAATAGTCGGTCTGTATCTAACTATTCATATGGTTTGGACCCAACCAGATGTTTTTTTTCAGTGAATATACAATTAACTTTAAAACATTAATCGTTAGCGCTATAGCCTAATGACAATATATTTAAATGCATTTAAAATATATGATTTTAAAATATAAAATTTAAACTCTTTTTAAAATGCTATTACTTAAAATGTTTTTAATTCCGGAAAAGCCATTGTACATGTTTTGCCAATTTAGGTTTAATTCTATTAAATGCAGGTTAAGCCGGAATTTCCTGTAATTGAAAACTGTGAAAATGATAAAAATATTTTTCTTATTGCAGGAGTTTTATTTAAAAACAAATTGAATTCATACAATCTATAATAGCACGTAGGGTAAAACCCCCAAAATGTACGCCGCGTTACATGGGAGGGGGGTCAAAAATGGCCAAATTTTGCGTTACGTAATACTTGAACGCTCCCTTATTGGCACTTTAAGAAATTTTCCTCAGAATATTTCTATTACCTAAAATTTCTGAGAAAAATAGGATAAAAGTGTTAAAAAATCATTATTTTATCCCTCTTTTGTTCTAAAATCATGGGAGACAAAAATATTCCAAGGACAAATTTGGATTCGGCGACTCAATATTAGTTAAAAAATACTCAACTTAAAACATAGAAACTTTAAATTCATAGGTAGAATAAATAGGGATATTATGAAAAAAGAAATTAAAAAAAAAATGGATAATGTGACAAAACTAAGTAGGGGTGGAGGGTAAGAAGAAGGGTGCATAATGGGACAAGCTTATCGCCACGTACTCATGCTAAAAGTTGTCAAAAATCATTACTAGGGGGTCAAAAATGAACTAAAAAAATGTTACGTATTATGGTTCTTATGTAATAAAGTAACATTTTTATGATGTAGAACCATTAAAAAAACAAAAAAAAAAAAATACACAATATTTTGTTTTATAAATTATTTTTAAATTGGCATAATTGCATGTACTAAAATTTAAAAAATAAGACGTGCTGAATTTTTTTTAAGGTCAAATTTGGATTCTACGCCTTTAAATTGATAAGAAAAATATATTTTTTGGGCTCGGGAAAAAAGTTTACACTGTGTACTTTAATTTTATATCTTTTTCATTTATTTACTTTTTAGGAACAAACTAAGCAAAATAAAAAAATATTTGTATAAATATTTTTGTAGAGAATTTTATAATCTACAAATTAAGTTCTATAAAGTTTTTAAAAAAAATTGACAGTTTTGGCACAAATGAGCAATTAAGTAAACTCTGCACTTTCATTTTAACCTTTTTATTTTTTTTTCGCGTACTTACTCTGACAGTAGCTTCTTGATATATAGATTTTTGAATTCCTCGAATTTTTTTTAATATCAACTAAAATTTTCAAAATTCTACTCTTTTTTTTAAGGTTTTGAAAAAAAACGTCATTATTACCTGAACTTATATCTCAAAAATTTTAGGTGCTAAGGTCAGATTCGGATTCTACACCCTCGAATTAGTAAGAAAAATTTACTTTCCGATTGGGGCAAAAAAAAAAGTTGCGATTTGTTGCATAGTGTAATTAGCGGAGTGCTAACGATTGGGGGTTTTACCCTAGATAGGTTTATTAGTTAGTTTAAATGATTCCGTAGTAGTATGTAGTAGTGTAGTGTGTAAACTACCTACCTACCCTAAGAAACCTCTAGTGCTTTACTACAAACTAAACACTATCACGCAATCGCGTAAAAAATTTGATTAAAAAGTAATGGAAATAATACGTTATCAGGTCCAGCTGTAACAGACATTACATTTAACTGGAATCACACATTTTAGTCAATCTAGAAATGTTTCCTGTATATTAATAGTGACAAGGGAGAAAAGTAAAATCAAGATTATTAATGACTTTTGGCTACAAAAGAACAAACTTACATAAACAGGAAAAGATAAAATACATTACAAAAGGATTGTGTTTATAAAATAAATGATCCCAATTCATTATTCACTTAATTAATGAATTTATAGTAAAGTTAAGGGTAATCAAGTATATATACAAACAAAAAACGTCTTATAAATTAGTTCTGTGTGAACAAAATCGACTCTATCGAGATTTTCTCATATTTAAAATTTTTTTAAATAATTTTTACCCCCTTTATTAAAATCAACGGAAAAATCATTTTTTTTGCATTTTCGGCTTGAGAATGTCATGAAACGTCGAGAAATATGAAAAAAGTGAGTGTCAAAAAAATGTCTGTACAGACAACGTAAACATTATAACTTTTGAATGTAATGTACGATTTGAAAAATTGTTCACCAAATGATTCTAGACTATTTGCGTCACATCAAATATGGTTAACATTAGAGTAGGGCAAGGGGGACAAAATGGACAAAAACTAACATTTTTAGCGATATCTCACTTATTATTTATAGTAGTACATTTTTTTGCATATATTAAAATAATTGTTAATTCCCTACAAAAACATATGTAATCATTTTTAATGTAGGACTATTAGTTTCCGAGATATAGGCATTTTAATAAATTTTGATATATTTTTACCTCGATTTTTACATTTTTTATTAAATGTCAAATTTTGACACTAGTAAAATTTCAATCATAGGTAAAATTAATTTCAATTTCTGATAATGGTGCGGCAGAAAAACAATCCGGTAAAGCTACAAAGAAAAAAAAGGAAATGATCCAAAACAACAGGAAAAATTAATTCAATTTGAAATCTTATTTTATAAACTTTCTCCCCGGCTAGAAAAGGTACCCGTTTCACATTTTTTTCTATTTGCATTTCAAAAACTTTTTTTTGGGACAACTAAACGAATTTCACAAAATACAACTTAGGAACACCGACAATAGCACAATTAACCTAAAAAAATAATTAAAAATAGATATATTAAGCAAATAGAAACAATATTATAAAATACTCTTTTTGGTAGTTAGGATATGTAAATAGGATGAATGGTGAAAGGAATCCGGTAAGGATGTTAGTAAGTGAAAGTGGAATTGTAAGGAGAGAGGGACGGCCTAGGAATAGGTGGAAGAGGGAAGTAGAAGAGGATATAAAAAAACTCGGAGTTAATGGATGGAAAGAACGTACTAAAAACAAGAAAGAATGGAGAAAAGTGGTTCAAAAAGTCATGGGCCTTCTCGGACTTACGTTTTTGGTACACTTGTCTATTGGAAAACTAGTCGCAAGTGGCTCTTTTTCCAAACTGACTCGTGCGCCAAAAACGACTTTTGTGATATTAATGTTTTGGTAATAATGCAGTAAGTTATACTTATTGATAAACTTTGGATTTTTTGTTGTGTGATAAGGTGCAACGTCAAGCATATTGCTTTTTATAATCTATGCATAAAAAAACACTTAAGTTAACCACCTCATGAATATCTTATTGCCTGATCTTACTATAGCTATAAAAAAAAATAAATAGAAATAAATGTAATAAAGATAATAAAGACAATTTAAAATAAGTTCATAATTACCCTTGGGTCACACTTCCACCGGTCTACCTTATGTAGCAATTTAAGATTTATTTGAAAAATAATAAAAACTATAACTTATTTTTATTTTACTAATATTAATAAAAATATATATATTGTTTAATAATGACTTATTTAAAAAGTTTTAAAGTTAATTTTAAAATATGACTTTACTTCATTATTATACGTACAGAAAATATTAACTTTTTGACTAATTGAAGAGAAAATTAAAAAAAGACGGTAATATTTGCATTTTAAATTTTATATCTGAGATGTAATGAAAAATTCTAACAATTTCAATATTATTAAAAAGAAAATTCCTTTTTGAAATAAATGAATTATCTTATTTTTGCTGAGTTCCATAAATTAGGAGTTTAATTTTAATATACTCATTAAAAGTTTGAGATTCAAAAACAGAACGGCATATTTTAAATTAGGTTTTCTTTAAACGTCACCACCACCAACTGTAACAAAAGTCTCTACTACTAATTTTAACGGTTTTACGATTTAAAAATAGCGTTAAAAATGGCACATGTGACAGAGACAGCATTATGAGTGTGAGTAGGAAAAAAGTTAAATGGCTGCCATCAGGATGAAACCAAAAATTTGTATGCGTAGAAGGCCAGTGCGCTATCCCTTCCTTTAAATCATTGTCACTCGCGCAGAATTGAAGTCTTATCCTTTCCTCTAAATTAATTATTTATTTATTTATTATTTATTTATTTATTTCTGTAATATATTACATAAGCATGGAGATCCCCAAATAAGCTTTCGGCTTGTGTTAGGGGCTCTCCATTAATTTTGAAAAAAAAATATTCGAATTTTGACATTTTGTATGTTTCACATAAATTTCCAAACATCTTTTTCCGCCTTCTCCACCTCCATTTCTACAGATTCACATTCTCCTTATATATCTTCCCAGCCATCATTCCAAAAATAAATCTGCTTTTTACATTAATTTTTTTATTAAAAAAAAATTCTTGAAAATTGACTGGTTTTAAACTTAAAATATCTCTTAAAGTTTATTATAAAAATGTATAAATTTTATTTAAATTTAGATATATGTGAACGTAAGTATTACGTAACCCAAAATTTGGCCATTTTTGACCCCCACCCCTCCATGTAACGCGGCGTAACATTTTCGAGACCCCCCACCTCTCCCCATTTGTCAGGTAACATTTTTTTTTTATAAAAAGTAAAAACAATTGAAAGAAAATTTTGCTTTAAGGTTTAAACGGGGTTTTAACCGGTTATTGCTTCCTTGTTTTAACCTAAAACCGGTCTGATGTAATTTCCGCAACCGGTTAATCGAAAACCGGTTTTTGGCTATGGTTTTTCATGTCTAATTTGGTTTTGTTTAGAGGATTTAGTGAACTGTTAACCACGCCATGTGAAATAAAATTTGCAAGGAATCCGTCTCTTTAGGCCTAGATCATTGTTAAAAACGTTTATAATTTTTTAGTGTTACTCTACAGATAGGAATTAAAGTTTGTATATTTTTAGTCAATTTTATCAAAACTATATTATATTTTATCATACACAGCGTGAAAGTCGCCCCTTTAACTTTTGAACGGCTTCAGATATCAACTTTTTAAAACGTTTAAATAACATAACCCAAATAATTTTTGGGTATATACGGGGAGATCCATAACTGGCATGCCAAAATTTAAGAGGTGATTCTAGATCCAAAAATATAAAAAAAGTTCTTATAAAGGTTGGTCCGGAAATGCGCCCTAAGGGATCTAGGGCCCTTTAAAATTATAATAAAAATAAGGTTTTTAATTAATAACTCGGGTACCGTTTAAGCTAGAGCGGCGAGCTTTTGCATGTATACTAGTATTAATAAGGGCAATAAGTTTATGTTAATTTATTTTTTTAATTTATCCAGAGGCGTGCCCAGACGGACAAAATATATGAGGCTTAAAACATTTTTGCCCCAAACTTTTCTATGTGTATGTTTTTTGGATTTGTTGTAAAAAATATAGATTTCTAGAGTAAAAATACATATAAAATATCATATAGTGTAACACTGTAGGAGCAACCGTTATCAAAAAAAAAAGCAATTAAGAGGAAGTAACATTTTGTGCTACCAAAAACGTTACTTTTTAAAAGGCTATTACTCCTTTAATATTAAATTTAGGTGTTTTGGTGTATAATACTTTTTTGCTCAGTTTTAAATGAAGAATCGCCCTGCAGCATTAAAATTTTATTGTTGCTTTTTTTTGTTCCCCATTCAATACGTCATCTTCGAAGGGCCGTAGCTCCCTTAGGGCTCATTTCCGGACCAACCTTTATAGAAACTTTTTTTCATATTTTTGGATGTAGAATCACCTCTTAAATTTCGGTACGCGAGTTCTGGAACAGGCTGTATTTGATATGCTTGGGGATACAATCGAAACAGGGGGCAAGGGGGAGCATTTTTTAAAAGAAAAGGGGGTCTTTCTATACACTATTTTAAAGCTTATAAAACTCTCTATTCGATTATATATATACACGGTGTATTTGAAATAGGGTCGGAAATTTTAACTGATGATTCTACATCATAAAATATGACAAAAAGTTTCTATAAACATATGTCTAAAAATGCGTCATAGAGGAGCTACGCCCTTCTGAAAGTGGCTAAAAAAATCGGTTTTTATTTAATAACTCAGGAACCCTTTGAGATATATCAACGAGGTTTTGCACGTCAACTAATCCTACCAAGGCCCGTTTTTATGTGTTATTTTCATGTACTTATTTCAACCAGGGGTGTGCGAAACGGGGAAGGCTTATCAGTTTTTTGTCCCAAACTTTTTTCTGTGTAACTTTTTTGCAATTTTATTTTTGAAATATGATTCCTTAGGTCAAAATACATAAAAAAGGTACTCTTGTTGTAATACTGTAGGATTAACCGTTTTCGAGAAAAATTCATTTGAAGGTGAAATTCTACGGTTCGAGGACGAAAAATTAAATACTAAAATGTTGAAAACCAAAATTTTAATGATACAGGGCGATTGTACATTAAAAACTAAGAAAAAAACCTCATATACAGGTACTTCCAAAAATCAATCCTAATGGAGCTATGGTCTCCTAAATATGCACCATTTTTAAAGCGCTATGGTAGCTTTAAAATCGTTTTTTCGACCTACATGTATGGAAACTTTTTTTCTTAGTTTTTGATGTATAATAACATTGCATCATTAAAATTTTGGTTTTCAACATATTAGTATTTAATTTTTTGTTCTCGAACCGTGGAATTTCACCTTCAAATGAATTTTTATCGAAAACGGTTAATCCTACAGTATTGCAACAAGAGTACCTTTTTTATGTATTTTGACCTGAGGAATCATATTTCAAAAATAAAATTGCAAAAAAGTTACACAAAAAAAAGTTTGGGACAAAAAACTGATAAGCCCTCCCCGTTTCGCACACCCCTGGTTGAAATAAGTACATGAAAATAACACATAAAAAACGGGCCTTGGTAGGATTAGTTGACGTGCAAGGGTTCCTGAGTTATTAAATAAAAACCGATTTTTTTAGCCACTTTCAGAGGGGCC
>OY294046.1:39716871-39767067 GCA_958510825.1 Brachypterus glaber
AATGGCGTTGCAACAGGTTTTTCTTCAAAAACAAGTGCTTTTTCTTACGACCACCTATGAAACCAAATTTCACACGATTAACAGAGTAAGAAAGTATCATATTTCATAGGCGTGAGAAATAATATTATACATATGTGGGAAATTTTTTCAAAATATTTACCATTCTTTTAACCCTGGAACCTAACTGTGGGGTCTTTATCTTACACCAAGTCTTGGCTTAAGATAATATGATCTTGAATCAAGAGAATCATAATCTTAAATTAGATTATAATTATCTTTATTCAAGATTATATTACCTTAAACCAAGACTTTTGACGTAAGGTGTAAGATAATATGATATTGGATAAAGATAATATGGTCTTAAATCAAAATAATTACATACTTGGTTTAAGATAATATGATCTTAAATAAATGGTATAAGTGGATTTGATTTAAGGAAATGTCCTTCAATCTAGGACCTCAAATGCCAAGATCACGGCGGACTTGATCCAAGACAGTCCTGGCGTTGAACATATCGAAAGCCATGGCGCGCTATGGCGGCCTTGGTTCAAGATCTTTTTGCTTTGATTGAAGATATCCTTTTGTGAGAAAAAAGTTTTTATAGACGTTCGAGCTAAATTTCTTTTTAACGCAGCTAGCGTACTTTTAAAGGGCATTTTTAAAATATTTATTACTTCATATCTCAGTAACGGTTTAACTTATTAACAAAAAATCCAAAATTTTACTTAACTATAGAACCAATAAATGTAAGCATTTAATGTTTTATTAAAATTAGGTTTTTGACCAGGGGCGTAGATAATGGGTGCCTCATAATTTATATGTAAAACTATAAGCCCGCCCTTGATTAAATATTTATTTTTTATCTCATAAAATGATATTATTTATTGGTTGTATACTACAGTAAAAATTTCAAGTCAATAAGTTAAACCGTTCCTGAGTTATGAATTGAATAATATTCTAAAAATGTCCCTTAAACGTCTTCTATCTCCCCTAAGAAGCTGTTTAACACAAACGTTCATAGAAACTCTTTGTCTCACTTTTTGACATAATATCTGAATATCCAAAAAAAAAAATAAAATATGTCATTTTTTTTTGTTAAAACAAATGAAAATCGTTTTTCTCAAAAACGCATTGATAGATTTTTTTAAATTTGGTCTTAAAAAGATGCCAAAGCTCTAAATAATTAAAATATGAAAAAAAAAAACTTAGGTTATATGAAAGTTGAGCTAAAAATGGTTTCCAGACCGAGATGGATAGTATCATGTATCTTATTGGTCAATAAATATTATTATAACTGGCAATTTTTATCAAAGAAAATTATGTTCTTCTAAAACCTCAAACTTTTAGAAATTTGATTTATGCAAAAAAACTTTTAGAAATTTGATTTATGCAAAAATAATCTTATATAAATCTTTTTTTGTGATTTGTGTATGGTCGATAGTATAACCTACGGAAAAGATAAAAATGCCATAAATATAAACAGTCATTTTATATGGACATTTAGTCATATAACTCACTCTATTTTATTGGGTGCTACTCTATGTATTAAAGATTTATATATTTACCCTTAGACCTACGAGTATTTACACTATGATTCTACAGGGCTAAACATCCTACTGGCTAAACATCCTAAGTAACATAACCTCTGGTTTAGGTCTGTCTTTTCGCGGGTTTTGTGTTGTTGGTGCCAATGGGGGGGGGGGGGGTTGGTGTAGTTCTTCATTTAAACGGGGTTAATACAATTCTGACGAAGAACATACCTTAAAAGCATTATAAACCCTACAGCCAATAAAAATACAGGGAGTACGCTTAGCTTCGTATACTTCGGACGTATAAATAGTTCCATGTAAACTGACTATCTATACGTCCGACGTAACTTAACCTTACTATTTGGTTTATGTCGGCTTTTTCACCTGTTTGGTCTTTTCATGCTAATAGAAGGGCGTAGGACTTAGTTGGTCATGGAATGGCCCACCAGGAAGTGTGGCAACAAAGCCAGTACCACGGCCTGGAAGTGAAGAACGCCGTGGTGCAAGGAACCGAAAATCGATTGTTTGGAGTACGAGGTTGAGAAAGTATGTAATACGACGATATGCGTATCCCTACATAACAGAGGGGGCCGGTCTTTACCTCAAAAAAAAAAATTACCTCGCAAGCAATTACCTCGAAAAACATTCCTGGAAAAAATTTACCTTGTAAGGACGTAACCTCGTAAGTTTTTACCTTGAACGGGCATTACATCGCATGGACATTACCTAAAAGGACTTTACCTCGAAATGTCATTACTTTGACAGATTTTACCTCGAACGGCTTTTCCCTCGAAAAGTTTTTTATTTTGTATTTGTTTCTTTCAGACTATTGTATATTGTAGTGTTTTGTTTATATTTTATTATGAACTAATTCAATTTTTTTACAAAATTAACAGGGGAAATTATATGTTCGTAGTTTTAGTACATATTTCAAAATAAATCAGTTAACGTATATTAAAAAAATTAGCACTTTTTGTACATACAGACTAATTTTTTAGGAAATGTTTAAAATTAGAGCACTAGATAGGTAGGTGGGTAGTTTGAATGGTTCCGCAGGAGAGTACCGATATAGCCATAATTTCAGACCGAAATTTTCCTAGAAACAGAACATGTCGATGCTACAGCGAAAACATTGTTGAAATCAAGTCTGTTATACACCAAACATTTGCGCTGGCTATTAGGGTTAAAATTGTTTGACATCAACTATGACAATTTCAATATTTTTATCCAAATTTTATAATAAACTAGTTTTTTTTTAAGGTTTTTTGTTTATAAATTGCATAGAAAATGTAGTGCATTCTGTTTACAAATGGTTCTGTCGAAAATTATAGTTCTAAAATGTTTATAACTTATTAACATGTAAGTAGTAATATTTTTGTATTTCTTCACTTTTTTTTACCTAAAATAAATTCATAAGTTTGTTGTTAACCAAAGCAACAAAATATTATCAAAATGCACCATGGATTAGCTCTGTACACGGGAAATATAAAATGACATCATTTTATAGTTAATTCATCTTCTTAAATAGCGTTTATATTATTACATGTTTACATGTTTGTTTAACCTCGTACTATTCTACTTAATTAAGCATCCCTTAAGTCCAGTACTTGTGTGGGCTAGTAGTAGAGGGAACCACCGGCTTATACTGACTTTCGAACCAGTTTCTAGGGAGTGGTCATAAATTATTTTCTGTTGTCAAACTTTCATGACCAATAGAATAACAATTAAAATGAAAAATTATTTTATTTAAACTTTCCTCTTGATGACGCACTTTCGTCCGCCATTTTCGGTTTAAAATTTTGTTTATGTAGGTACTCTCTTTGTGTAGTGTGTGAACTACCTACCCACCCTAACAAACCTTCATATCCAGTGCTCTACCTCTAACAAGGTATTTTCTTGCGAGACAGCATCATATCGAGGTAATTTTCGTGCAAGGTAATGTACTTTTGAGGTAAAATTTTTTGAGGTAGCGGTGTTGGAGGTAATTTTTTCAAGGTAAAAATTTTCGAGGTATTTTTTTCGAGGTAAGCTTCCTATACTTGTATATAAATATCGCTACTAAAATCAACAGAGGTATGTATGTATATTAAATCAACTGTTTAAATATTTAATATTTTGATTATTAATTTAAATTTTATCCAATTGAAAGTAGTTAATAACAATGTAAAATAATTGAATTATAATAATAAATAATTACAATCAACCTGTTATATTATGCTTAGTAACCACAGGCACAAAATTTGTGTTCTCTATAGTAATAATTACCTACTGAATAATATTATTTGGTAGTAGCTATTTTCCTAATAAGTGCGGAAATGCTTCTTTATGCATGCGTTAGGAACAATACTTTTCCTACGAGCAGGGTTAAAACAAAATATACTTTTATATTTTATCAAAAATCAATTAACAGGTAAAAAATTTAAACATTTTTATAATATTATAAATAAATATAACAAGAAAAACACTACGCAATTAAGAAATTAAACAATATTTATGCTTGCGGAAAAGGCTTTCTTTCCACATGCATATGCGTGCGGAAAGAGTGATCTTTCCGCACGCTCGTAGGAAAACATTATTACTTATTATTTTACTAGCCATAAAGCCTGTTTTTATAGGAAAGCCCATGGAGTTTTCAATGGTGACACCTTCGCCAATTTTGTAAATGATTTTTTAAACATTTTTTGTCCTACAGGCATCCCTGAATTTTATTTATACTTGAATCATCATTCTTATATTTTGGGTATGTAACGCCAAAGTATATTAACTTATTTTAACGACAGCCTATTTGATATTTTAGCCTGTACGATAAATTTTCATGGGAGGTATCTCGTCGTCGCGACCCGTCGCACTAATCAACATAAACCCAATATAAAACCAATATCAGAAAGGTTACAATTTAGTTGAAGAAGTTTTAGAGTAAAACTAGATAAACAGTTGTAAGCAACTTAAAAAACCAAAATATGTATATTTAAAAAAATAAATAAATCAAAACAAAAAAAAAAATCTTAAAAAAAAAAGTTTTAATATATAAACATACTAATACTGTGTTTGCAGTCTTATGTCACATATTAAAGAAGATGATTCTACATCAAAAAACATGAGCAACCACTATGGGAAAAGAGATCGGAACGAACCCTAATAGGTTCACTTCATCTGGGTTTACTATGTTCTTCTGTATTCTGTACTTGGTCTGTTTTTGCTCTGGTCTTCTAGAAAACAGTCCAAAAACCGCAAACTAATGGCAGAGAACGAAATAATTAAGTAAAACTAAGATGAAGTGACCCTAAACCCTAAGGGAGTTAAAACTCTAAAATTTTAATAAAAATAAGGTTTTTTATTAATAACTCTTGTACCCTTTGAGATAGAGCGAAGAGGTTTTGCATGTGAACTAACCTTAATAAGGTCCATTTTCGTATGTTATTTTCATGTACTTATTTATTTATTTGCCCAGTTTAACCCTCCATAACTTTTTTTTTCAAAAACAATAGGGATTTTTTAAAGCTTTCTGGGAGTACGAAGATGGGTAGACAAGCCTAAAATGGAATACCGTTTACAAATAAACGATTACACAGGCCCACAAAAAAAATATTCTGTGCTGGGGTTGAGAACTACCTATTCTTATGTATTTTGGGAGGCCGAACATAAATCTGTCATAAAAAAGGCAATTCGTGTGCTCATTTTTTGCTACACTGAAATTGCAGATGAGATTTTTACAATTTTAGACAGTTTTTTCAGTGTAGTAAAAAAATTACCAATAAGTTGCCTTTTTTATGACAGATTCATGTTTAGTATCCCAAAATACATAAAAATAGGTGTGTCTAAATCCCAGCACAGATACATTTTTTTGTGTGCCTTTATAAACGATTACACAGGCCCACTAAAAAATTGTCTGTGCTGGGGTTGAGACCTACCTATTCTTATGTATTTTGGGATGCTGAAGACGAATCTTTCAAAAAAGGGATTTCATTTGCTCTTTTTTTGCTACACTGAAATAATACGAGATTTTTACCATTTTAGACAGTTTTTGCAGTGAAGCAAAAAAATGAGCTCATAAAGTGCCTTTGTTGTGACAGATTCGTGTTCAACATCCCAAAATACATAAGAATAGGTGGGCCTCAACTCCAGAACATACACTTTTTTTGTTTTGTGAGTCTGTGTAATTTTAGGGAAATAAAAGAATTGGCTAAGATAAGATAAGATAAGATAAGATAAGATAAGATAAGATAAGATAAGATAAGATAAGATAAGATAAGATAAGATAAGATAAGATAAGATAAGATAAGATAAGATAAGATAAGATAAGATAAGATAAGATAAGATAAGATAAGATAAGATAAGATAAGATAAGATAAGATAAGATAAGATAAGATAAGATAAGATAAGATAAGATAAGATAAGATAAGATAAGATAAGATAAGATAAGATAAGATAAGATAAGATAAGATAATATAAGATAAGATAAGATAAGATAAGATAAGATAAGATAAGATAAGATAAGATAAGATAAGATAAGATAAGATAAGATAACATAAGATAAGATAAGATAAGATAAGATAAGATAAGATAAGATAAGATAAGATAAGATAAGATAAGATAAGATAAGATAAGATAAGATAAGATAAGATAAGATAAGATAAGATAAGATAAGATAAGATAAGATAAGATAAGATAAGATAAGATAAGATAAGATAAGATAAGATAAGATAAGATAAGATAAGATAAGATAAGATAAGATAAGATAAGATAAGATAAGATAAGATAAGGTAATATTTAAGCTCTGGGAAGTAGTTTAAATATCAATAATGGTGTGAATCCTACCCTGCTAGGGCGTACCGATGTAACTTATATTTTACGCTTTGCAGAAGCTTGAAAAAACTTCAATCTTCATTCCAATTTTATTAAAATGTGTTTCAAATTACATTTTACTTTCTTTGATTTGATAGGGGTAAAAACATTTGGTAAAGTATTGTGTTATTGATCTAGTTTAAAGTAAAATTCAGTAAAATAACAATCGGTAAATAATACGAAAATTTTGATTAGTAATAATACAAAGTATTAAAATAGGATGCGATTATTTTATCAGTGTATGGTAACAAATTCTCAGTGCATACTTATTTATTAAAGTACAGTGTGATTCAAAAATAAGTTACAATCTTGATGATGCAAAAAATTGACTTAAAGAGTTCAAAAACATTTCTTGGGTACATTTTTTTTAATTAAAAAACCCCCAAGCCCATCCGGAAAACGCCGTCCATCAAAATAGACAACAGCATTTAGACAGAGAACACGATATATCGCCGCCAGTCACAGTGTTCACGGATTTACCTGAATTCAATTTTAAGGAAAATAATTCTAGAATAACTTTAATGATTAAAACCCTGGTTATTTATGTGTACTTGCACCAAGAAATATGAATTTAGTTTTTGGAAAACTAAGTTTTATTTAAATATCCACCAATCAAAATATAGTGTTTTTAAGCAACTATTAGGATACCTACTTGGTGCAAGTCCTCATAGGGAATAAATATCTGTAAGCCCCCTTTTAATATACTCGTAATACAACATTTTTAAAGTCATACATGTGATTCTTGGTTTGTCATTGATATGCTAGATACCTGCAGTACCTATGTTAACAATAATTTTATAATTATGAGAAAATGACACAAATCACATTTTTTATGCAAACAAAAACTAAAGTGTTATGGTCTGTTTCATCAAGCAAGAGAGTAAATTAAAAATCGCACAGCAAATATTTTTACAACACGTTTGAATAGTATATGTTGGTGTATAGAATATAGTTATGTTTTATAAAATAAACTACGCAGTATATTCGCACATCCAATAATTTTAAAAACTTGATAACATCGCAGTATTAGCGTACAATAGAATATTTATTTTATTTATTTATTTATTGTTGTACATTGCAGAAGAAATCCAAGTAGTACAATACATAAGAAAAAACAATTTTGTAGAATTAACTAAATACTTAATAAATAACTAATTACGGATAAAAGTTAAATAATTAAACATTTTTAAGATATTTCTTAAAACCTATTAAGCTTGTGTTAAAAATATCAATATTACACTGATTTAAATTTCTAAATTCGCCGATGACTGGTAATAAATTAACATCAGTGGCGCACTCATTACAGGCTCGATTTTAATAAAAAAATATTTCTCAAAAACACCTTATCCAATTATTTTGTTCTTTCTATGGAAATTTCTATTTAATCTTAAACTATTCATAGAGTTTTTTTATAACTTATTTCTGAATCATCCTGTATCTAGAAAGTCCATCTTACCTAACTGCACATATACATTTGTATATTTTTTTTTGAACGACCGGGACTAAAAAACTATTGCGGGACTAAACCTACTGGAGTCAGTTTCGATAGGCTGTAGAATTATTTCATCCAAATCCATATTTTTAATTACTTTTTCTTAAAAACTACAGCCGTATTGGAAAAAACAATTGAAAACGCAAACTTTTCATCTCGCGAACATCGACTGCTTTTTTTACTTGGCTGCGCCTCATAAAAAAAATCTCGTGCACTAAAAAGTAGGTTTGCGTACTCGCTGCGTAATATACTATTCAACACTTCGTATTCTTTTAATCCTGCGTTCAAAGTTTAATACCATATATGTTGAAGTATAAAATTGGATTCTTATAAGAATGGTTAAAAGGATATTACCAAAATATTTAGAATTCTTATGAATAATACATAAGGAATAAACCTAATGCTTTTGTCCCCTAATAAAGAAAATCCTACGGGTTAACAAGACGGACCATATGGCAGAAGATGCATTAAAATAAGTGTCTTCCTAATGAGAATAGAAAACAGATTCTTATGTCTCGAAGGAATAAGGAACATAAACTTCAGTTAATACCTTATTTTAAGAAAAAAAAAATGGTTTTGGTAAAATCCTAATTTTATGTTATTTTCTTTTCAGGGACGATTTCAGTAAATAATAATGCTACAGATAAGTTACACTCAATTTGTGGCGTTACTACCAATAATATTAAAATAAAATTTTTACTCATTATGAACTTAACCCTTTATGGGCCGAATTAATTCTAGTAGAGTTAGAATATTAAAAATCATACTTTGTATTGTACTTATACTAAACAAGTAAATATTCAATTCTCAATTGAGAGAGGGAGAGGGATCTTTTTAACTTTTAGGTGGTATTAAAATATTTCTCTATTGTGAATAATAAAAGAGCTATGTCCATAAACAACTTTTTACATTTTGGGGGATACGGGGAGGGGCTGAAAAAAATTTATTATTACACATTTTGTGTAATTTTATTTTTTCTTTTACGTGGTTTTTAAATTTTTCTCTTATTATAAATAATAAAAAAGTTATGTCTAAAAACAGTTTTTTAGACTTTGTGCGGAAAGGGGGGGGGGCGCTGAAAGAAAATGACAATAATTTTTTTCTGTAATTTTGTTTTTTATTTTATGTTGTGGTTTTCAAAAATTTTCTTCTATTGTAAATAATAAAAAAAAATACAATCACAACAAAAACTTTACCTCCCTTTTACCACCCTTCCTGTTCAAAATAATATAAAAATACATCTGCATACCGAATTTCAAGTCTCTAACTCAAAGCGTTCTTAAGTTATCGTGGATACAGACAAACAGACCGACAGATAAACCGACAGAAAGACATCATTTTTTTGGTACATTGGTCTAAATTGAATTTAGTTGGGTATGTTACCTAAACGTAACAGGGGGCCATACCTAAAATTTCCCCCAGACAAAAGCTTTTTACTCTTTTTTGTTTTAATTTTACATTTTTTTTTATTTAAAAAAATAAAAATTTAATTGGAAAATTTATTTTTGATGAAAAAATTATGTTGATATCTAATTTATTCGAGCCAAAAATTCAGTAATTCTACCGTGGGACACCTTGTATATCTAGATTTATTTTTAAAATGTGGTTTATGTCTCTTGTTCCCTTAAGTCCTTTATATCGTCCTTGCTCAACCGTTTAGAGTTTTTTCGTAATAGCGACCTTCATAAAATAGTAAGAAGACAAAATGTGAAAACACAGGGCCGGATTTGGAGTATTTTTTATAACTAAGCCCCAACGTTTATCTAAAAATGATGTGAATCAAATACACGATAACACATGCCGCATAGAGTCCTAAAAAATGGGTACACTAAAGCAAAAATTATTTTGTATAAAAATTATATTTGAATTTTAAAGCCTTATTTTTAACCATCTCGTATTTATATTATTATTTAAATAAGTTAAGTTAAATAAAATACTCGAATAAATTTTGACATTTATTACAGGAAAAAAATTATAAATAATAAAAAATATGTTCAATAAATATGTTTAGCTCTGAAAATTATAGATAACATACGGCAATAAATAATAAACGCTTTTATTAAATATTTATTGATTCATTTATTAAATATAGAAACAATATATTAAAAATATAAAACAAGTAAAGTACTTGAAAAGAACTATTATATTTTGTAAAGTTATTAAAAATATACATTTTAAAATTTTATATTATCCGCCAGCAAGATTTAGGCTTAACATGAACAATTATGGCTTAGAGTTACCAATTTTAATCAACAAAGTTTCCAAATTTATGAAAAATGAGAGATATCTTAAAGAGATTTCTCGAAATGAGACAAAAAAGGAAACCTGTTATATATTCAGTGTCACTCAATTGACCGAGAAATTTTTGATGCCATAAGGCGTTATTTAAAATTTATCAAGTAGTAAGGATCTACACAGATAAAATTCACACAATGTAAAAATAAGTTATGTAAAAATTCACATAACTTATTGCTGTATTTTAAAGACTTATATAATTATAATGCATCTTTACACAACTTTACATAACTTATTAATATATTTTTAAATTTTATATAATATATTATGTATTTTTTCATAACAAAACATAAATACATAACATAACATAAATGTTTACAGAATATGTTCCGTACAATTTTATTTCATATAAATTTTTACAGAATATGCCCGCAAAATTTTATTTTATATATTATAAAATTATACAGAACATGTCCTGGAAAACTTTGGCGACATTTTTTACATATTTTTTATCACTGTAGTGAAGAACAAACAAGCCGTCAAGATATGTAATGCTACGCATTCCGTTATACACAGTAAATGGTTTGTTGAATATTCCCAAATAATTAAGTGAAAAAAAAAATAAAATAAAACTTTAAAAAAAGTTTTGAAAATTTTTTCTATATTTTCTTTTTGCAAAAAACAATTTTTTTTTTATTTTGAAAAAAGTTTAACCACCCATAACTTTTTTGTTCTTGCGGGGATTACTTTAAAAATTGGTAGAATTAATCTATATAATAAAAGTAATTTTTCCTGAAAACGTTACGTTAATCGGAATAATCTTCCAGTTTTTTTCGATTTTTTTAAAAGTAGATAACCCCCCTAACTTTTTTGTTTTTAAGGGGATTACTTTCAAAAACACTAGCACTTCATAAACAACATTATATCCAAGAATTTTTTGTCTAGGATGAATGTTGACAATTTTTGAAAATTCGAAACTACGGTATATTATTCTAGCGCAGGCGCGCCAGCGTCTAGGCGTTGTGAATAATATAATAAAACACATATATCTCCTCTCTCGTTGCTGTAGGTGGCTAAAAAGTCCTTTATAATGAATCTGGCCAATGTGGTCGGACGTCCTTTAATGGACCCTAAGTCTAAATTAATTGCTCCGCGGTTAGCCGTCCTGCGGAACTTCGGACAGTTTTTGTGTAACCGTAGAAGCTGTCACATAAAGAAATTTCTTCATTCGCCTGAAACATTTATTTTAAAACAAGCTGTGAAGATATGTAATGCTTCACATTTCATAGCGTACTTTACTTCGAAGTGTACCTACCGGGTGTTTCAGGAAGAAGTAATTTACTTTTTTATTTTTTTTAGGCGGGATCGTGAAATTTGCAGGAGCTAGGTACATTATGTAGAATTCAGGATTTCTTGACATAGTTAGAATTTTTTTTGGCACTTCCGGTTTTGTCGGAAATGAATCGAACTTTCGATTTTTAAATGACACTCTGTATATTTTTACATATTTCGATTCAGAAATCAATTCTGAGAACAAACATGTGTCACTTAACAAATTTTTCACAGGTCATGTCATGTTATTTAAATTTGCATTTTAAATCTTTTGTGTTTTAATGCGAAGTTCTTCCAAATAAACTATTCATTAGGGTGGTCGCGAAAATTCAAATTGAATATACGACGTTTGACACCCTAGATCCAGGTTTTCTAGGAAAAAAGTTAAATTTCATGGGAATTAGGGACCCTATAAATAAGTGGTTAATTTCATACGTAAGAGATAGGTTTTTAACGATCAGTATTGAAGAATTTTTGTCGGAATTATTTGGGATTGATATAGGCACACCTCAAGGTGGGACATTAGGTCCTCTACTATTTTTGTTATATGTTAACGATCTGCCAGATCATATTATAGAAGGAATATCTTTTATGTTTGCTGATGATAAAACAGTTATAATTTTTGGGAAAAATGTAGACGAACTAAAAAATAAAATACAAGTAAATAGTTTTATAGATTATTGTAACAAAAATCACCTGATAAATAATCTTAGTAAAACAGTAGCGGTAGAATTTACACCAAAATTGAGAAAACCTGTTCTAAGCAATATAAACCTTTCTGAAATAAAACTTCCCATCAGTAAGTCCGCAACATTTTTAGGCACTATACTTGATGAAAAATTAAATTATCATCAGCATATCGATATGTTATGCACAAAACTTAATAAAACATTTTATACTTTTTTGGTTTTGAGATCTTACCTTGACTCATATCAATTACTCAATATATACTATGCCACAGTATACAGTTTATTAAGCAATAATATTATTATATGGGGACAATCTGTTGATTTATCGAGACTATTTATCACACAGAAAAAATTTATTCGCCTGATATTCAGGTTAAAATATAATGAGTCATGCGAAGAAACATTTAAAAAACATGGGCTACTAACACTAACAAGTATATATCTGTACAAAATACTTACGTATATGCACACACAGACAGATAACGTAGTTAAAAATAGTCAGTTACATAGATATAACACCAGAGGTGGATATAAAATATGCTTAAAAAAACCTAGGCGTGAACAATATAAAAAATCTCCATTATACGCGGGAGGTTATTTATATAATATATTACCTGATAAGATAAAACAAATACCAAGAATAACAATTTTTAAAAATAATTTTAAAAAATTCCTTATTTCAAAGTGTTTTTATTCGTTGGACTGTTATATTAACAATAAAGAAACTCCTATAATACAATTTTATTTATTTATTTATTTTTGTCTGTTAATTTGTTCATTGTTATATGCTATGTAATTATTGTGGACCTATTTTATTCATATGAGCTGTTATTCTTTTTTTTATTTATATTTATTTATATTTTTTATTTATATTTTTTTATTTATACTTGTCATTTTAATTGTACTTATTTTATCTTTATTGTTTGTCTGTCCTATTTATTTAATGTATTGTTTCCTATTCATTTATTTATTTTAGATATAAGAAATACTGACTTGTCGATATGTAATATTACATCTTTAAAGACCAATAAACGAACTGAACTGAACTGAACTGACTGCTACCTACACAAAAATTTGTTGCCCTTTATGGTAATATGAATTATCCAAAATTTGAAGTCAATCGAAATACGTTAAGGCACCGCACAGTGGTCCTAAACTTACACATTTTACGAGCTTCTTTAATTTTAAATTTATAAATTAGCAGATTTTGAAATCTTAAACTTTTATCAACTAAAATTGTTGCCTAATTTGTGACTATTGCTTACGTAAAATTTAAAGTGGATCACAAGTCGTTTAGAGTTGGCACAAGAACCTTAAACCTCAAAAAATCCATAATTTTACTAGCTTTTTTTATCCATTTTCTACCCTTGTATCCACATGGTGTAAAAATGTTAACGGGCCCTAGTCTGAAATTGTAGACCTATACATGTATATTATATATGCAAAATTTTAGGAGAATCGGAAAAATTAGGAGGTCGCGCAAGAGCTGTAAATGTTTAAAAATGGACCATTTTAACTCTTTTTTTACTTTAAAATTAAAAAATATATATATAAGATTTTAAGATTACAAATATTTTTATTTTTTTTTTTGCTCTTATACTGGTTTTACTTTTTTTTTAGTTTTTATTTAACTTGAATTTCTAGATTGTTAGTTTGTTACTATGTTAGTTTGGTTGTTAAGCAGGACACCTTAGGTTAATGATAGAAAGCTGAAATTTGGTATAGTTATTTATCTTCGAAGACAATACAATATAATAAAATAAAATAATTCCCCCAACCCCCCCCCTCGTTGGGGAGGTATACCTCTTTTTCAATTCTTACCAATATGTTTGTGTATATTTTGTACTGAAGGTTTTTGCACTCACTAGAGCTAAATACAATATTTAAAAAAATGACCCCCACCCCCCTAGGGGCAATTTAAATATTTATAAAGAGTCGTTTAAAAATATATTCTATTTTTTTATACCTAAACTGGATTCTCGTTAAGCTCTTATATCACTTTCAGATTTCTAGTTTATATAAATATATAATATGTATAAATGTATAATTATATACCGGCTAACACAAGAAGTATTGCCTACGAATTATCTCTGTAACTATAAAAGATAACTTTTTGAAATATATATGAACCGTAAATACCCCCATTTTGGCATCATCATTATAAAAAATATCACTTTCTGTCTAAGCGAAAAATGGCGTTATTTTAAACTTTTTTTTTAATTTGATGAATTTTTTTAACGCCAGTTTGTGCTAAATTTTTAAATGGGACGACCTATTTTTGATTTTGCTAAATTAAAAATTCAGAATTCAGAACAAGAAAAACGTACAAACACCCTAATAGGGTTGGCCCTTTTCGGGGAAAATGGCCATATTCCGTTGGGAGCTATATTGAATCTAGAACTAGAAATCTGAAAGTGATATAAGAGCTTAACGAGAATCCAGTTTAGGTATAAAAAAATAGAATATATTTTTAAACGACTCTTTATAAATATTTAAATTGCCCCTAGGGGGTGGGGGTCATTTTTTTTTTAAATATTGTATTTAGCTCTAGAGAGTGCAAAAACCTTCAGTACAAAATTTACACAAACATATTGGTAAGAATTGAAAAAGAGGTATACCTCCCCAACGAGGGGGGGAGTTGGGGGGATTATTTTATTTTATTATATTGTATTGTCTTCGAAAATAAATTAGTATACCAAATTTCAGCTTTCTGTCATTAACCTAAGGTGTCCTGCTTAACAAACAAACTAACTAACAAACTAACATAGTAACAAACTAACAAACTAGAAATTCAAGTTAAATACAAACTAAAAAAAGTAAAACCAGTATAAGAACAAAAAAAAAATAAAAATATTTGTAATCTTAAAATCTCATATATATTTTTTTAATTTTAAAGTAAAAAAAGAGTTAAAATCGTCCATTTTTAAACATTTACAGCTCTTGCCCGACCTCCTAACTTTTTACGATTCTCCTAAAATTTTGCATATATAATATACATGTATAGGTCTACAATTTCAGACTAGGGCCCGTTAACATTTTTACACCTTGTGGATACAGGGGTAGAAAATGGATAAAAAAAGCTAGTAAAATTATGGAATTTTTGAAGTTTAAGGTTCTTGTGCCAACTCTAAACCACTTGTGATCCACCTTAAATTTAAGTTTAAAAACTTTAGTACCACTATGGGGTGCCTTAACGTATTTCGATTGACTTCATATTTTGGATAATTCATATTACCATAAAGGGCAACAAATTTTTGTGTAGGTAGGATTCGTATATTCAATTTGAATTTTCGCGACCACCCTACTATTCATGGTATCAAAATGTTCGCAAGAAATTTCTCTCTTAGTTTAAACTAATGAGCCATCCTCTTACCATTTGAAAAAAAAAATACTTATGGACCAAAGTATGATTTTCGAATTTTTAAGACCAAAGTATGATTTTCGAATTTTTAAAAGCGCACTAAATTTAGAGTTTTGAAAAAAAAAGTAAAATAGTATTTTTTAAGTTACTAGACCAAAAATGAAGCAAATAAGCTAAATCAATACACTTGATTAAAAATTAAAATTAAAATAAAAAATAACATGACCTGTCAAAAATTGACAAGTAACACATGCTTGTTCTCAGAATAGACAATATTCTCTGGGTGCAAAGTGTTACCAACTAACCAGTAGTTATAATATACTGGCATCTGTTTTGACATAAATGGTGGATTTCCTAGAAAAAGAACTATATAAATGGTGGATGTGCAAAGCGATTTGGAATTGTTTATTTTTTTTTGTTCTTGTTATTTTTTCTAGTTTAAACTAATTAATTTGTTTGTTTGTTTGTTTGTTTGTTTGTTTGTTTGTTTGTTTGTTTGTTTGTTTGTTTGTTTGTTTGTTTTTTTGTTTGTTTTTTTGTTTGTTTGTTTGTTTGTTTGTTTGTTTGTTTGTTTGTTTGTTTGTTTGTTTGTTTGTTTGTTTGTTTGTTTGTTTGTTTGTTTGTTTGTTTGTTTGTTTGTTTGTTTGTTTGTTTGTTTGTTTGTTTGTTTGTTTGTTTGTTTGTTTGTTTGTTTGTTTGTTTGTTTGTTTGTTTGTTTGTTTGTTTGTTTGTTTGTTTGTTTGTTTGTTTGTTTGTTTGTTTGTTTGTTTGTTTGTTTGTTTGTTTGTTTGTTTGTTTGTTTGTTTGTTTGTTTGTTTGTTTGTTTGTTTGTTTGTTTGTTTGTTTGTTTGTTTGTTTGTTTGTTTGTTTGTTTGTTTGTTTGTTTGTTTGTTTGTTTGTTTGTTTGTTTGTTTGTTTGTTTGTTTGTTTGTTTGTTTGTTTGTTTGTTTGTTTGTTTGTTTGTTTGTTTGTTTGTTTGTTTGTTTGTTTGTTTGTTTGTTTGTTTGTTTGTTTGTTTGTTTGTTTGTTTGTTTGTTTGTTTGTTTGTTTGTTTGTTTGTTTGTTTGTTTGTTTGTTTGTTTGTTTGTTTGTTTGTTTGTTTGTTTGTTTGTTTGTTTGTTTGTTTGTTTGTTTGTTTGTTTGTTTGTTTGTTTGTTTGTTTGTTTGTTTGTTTGTTTGTTTGTTTGTTTGTTTGTTTGTTTGTTTGTTTGTTTGTTTGTTTGTTTGGACTTTTTACTCATTTCTGGACCTTTAAGAAGGTAGTTTATACCTTTAGGGTCCTTTATTTTTCTACGGTTGGTAAAACAATTCGCACCCAGTGAGTACTGTCAATTGATTTCTAAAATAAAATATGTAAAAATATACAGGGTGTTGAATTTAAAATCTAAATCTTGATTCATTTTCGGCGATACCCCAAGTGCAAAAAATTTCTTACTATGTCGAAAAACCCTAAATTATATATAATATAGCTCTTGAAAATTTCACCTTTCTACCTAAAAGAGTAAAAATAGATATAGCAATTCTTCCGCCTAAGACAAAACATCTTATATACAAAAAAAACGCATTTTCCGTAATATGCAGTTTTTGGGATCCTCGTTTTATAAGTTTGGGACAAAAAAGTGATAAGCGCCTTGGTTTCGCACCACCCTGATTAAAATAACTACCTAATAATAAGATGGGAGGCTAGATCAAAGTCCAAACCTTGTTGCTATATCTAGATAAAAGAGTTCCTGAATTATTAAATATGCTATATATTTATAAAAAAAATCATATACTTTTTAATGTAGCATGTAGCTAAATAAAAATCATCCTGTATGTAAAGGTTTGTACCTGTAAAGCCAAATTCTATTTGAAATTATTTGCCTGTTTTAACAAATATTAATTATAATTTACTTAGCGTTGATATTTGAAATGAGTAAAAATGGCTTGAATTTAAGTTACAAATTAATTGGCAATTATCCAATTAAGGAATTGAGTTACGCAAATTACTTTCTCCGAGGAAAGTCTTGCGTTAGTAAAAAAAAATAGAAAACATTTTTATTGCTCTTTTTACGTTTCTTGACGATTTATATCCAAAAAAATATGTCCGTCGGTCTGTGTGTCCAGAAAATTATTGACCACGATAACTCAAGAATGCTTCGAGTTAAATACTTCAAATTTGAATCATAGGTTGATTATCCAAATTTTTAGGCTCGGTTTCTCTTTGGTAAAAATCGGGATGGGGTAAGGGGTTAGAATAGGGTAAAAACTAGCGTTTGCAAAAAAAAAAACTTTTATGTTTTACGAAGGAAGAAAGTCAAAAAGAATTTTAAAAATGCGCGTGTAGAAACGGCAGAGTCCGGTGAATTTTATTTAAATATTCAGCTAGACACAAAGCGTTAATGCTTGATTTTTTCTTTAGGTTTTTTCTCCGCGCGATAACTTAAGAACGAACAGCTTGGTCGATTTCAAACTTGCACCAAAAATTGACTTTTATAGGGATACTACCCAAGTTGTTTAGGAAAAGTTCTTTCACAAACGAAAAAGTTATGGGACCTAAACTTAAAACAATAAAAACTGACAAAAATACACTGCCCAGTAAAAGAGCTTTCCCATTTTTCACATCCGAGCGTAAAATGGATTTTTATTATCAGATTCACTTTTAGTAACCTTAAAAATATACCAATTTTCACGGAAACTACCCCCCGCCTCTTAGAGGGTGAAATTAGAAAAATTTCAATTTCAAAACCCCAATATATAAATTTTCAAGAAAACTACCCACTGCGCCTCAGGTGGTGGAGTAAGATTTTTTTTTATTATCAGATACACTTTCAGCAACCTGAAAAACCCCAATATACCAATTTTCACGAAAACTACCCCCTCCCCCTTGGGATGAAGTTAGATTTTTTTTATAATCAGATTCACTTTCAGCATTCTGAAAACCCCAATATAGCAATTTTCACGAAAACTACCCCCGCCCCTTTGGGGTAAAGTTAGAATTTTTTTATTATCAGATTCACTTTCAGCAACCTCAAAAACCCCAATATACCAGTTTTCACAAAAACTGCCCCCCACTAGTTAGAAAAAAATTATTATCAGATTCATATTCGTCCACCACAAAAACCCCTACCCTAACAGCACAAATGTTCTAAGAATATTCTTAGATATTTTTAAGAATATTCTTTTCTTCTTAGAATATTTTTAGAAGCAAAGGTGCTGTTGGGGTATATACCAATATTAAAGAAAATATTAAAAATATTTAATAATATTTACTCCCTCACCCCTCGGGGGTGTAGTTAGAAAAAATTTGTAAGGACAGAAATTTTTAATTTTAAACAAAATTATAAAAATATTAATTTATTATTCCATCAATCTATTTTCTAATCATCGTACAGAGTGATATTGGTAGACTGACAGTTTCGGGCTGCTGGCCCTCTTCAGTACCAAGAGTCAACTCTGCACGCTGATTAAGAAAACGTTTTTAGACTTTACTCGCAAAAGGAATATAGCCATTAGATTAATGTAGACTTGTGCGCCATCTATTTTTAGATGTAGACAACTACTCATACTTCTCCTAATCTGGAGACTTTGAATGGTAGCAAGTTGAAGACTTGTGTGTCTCAAGCACATAGTACCACTAACGGGTGGTTAGACGTAAAATTAGTAAGGACAGAAATTTTTAATTTTAAACAAAATTATAAAAATATTAATTTATTATTCCATCAATCTATTTTCTAATCATCGTACAGAGTGATATTGGTAGACTGACAGTTTCGGGCTGCTGGCCCTCTTCAGTACCAAGAGTCAACTCGGCACGCTGATTAAGAAAACGTTTTTAGACTTTACTCGCAAAAGGAATATAGCCATTAGATTGATGTAGACTTGTGCGCCATCTATTTTTAGATGTAGACAACTACTCATACCTCTCCTAATCTGGAGACTTTGAATGGTAGCAAGTTGAAGACTTGTGTGTCTCAAGCACATAGTACCACTAACGGGTGGTTAGACGTAAATTTCTGTCCTTACTAATTTTACGTCTAACCACCCGTTAGTGGTACTATGTGCTTGAGACACACAAGTCTTCAACTTGCTACCATTCAAAGTCTCCAGATTAAGAGAGGTATGAGTAGTTGTCTACATCTAAAAATAGATGGCGAACAAGTCTACATCAATCTAATGGCTATATTCCTTTTGCGAGTAAAGTCTAAAAACGTTTTCTTAATCAGCGTGCAGAGTTGACTCTTGGTACTGAAGAGGGCCAGCAGCCCGAAACTGTCAGTCTACCAATATCACTCTGTACGATGATTAGAAAATAGATTGATGGAATAATAAATAGAAAAAATTTATTATCACATTCAATTTCAGCAACCTCAAAAAACCCTAAATAGCAATTTTCAAATTTTTCTAAAAAAAATGTATTTTGCCCCCCTTGCTGCACCCCAATGTTCACCAAAAACAATCCCGAGCGAGAACTTTTGGTAGCATACCTGTATGCTAAATTTTAGGTCTTATCGTGCACACAAAATTTCCCGGACAGACCGATCGACCGATCGACTGACATTTTTTTGCTCGAAATTGATTTAGATCGACATAAAACGTGATAAAACATAAAAATACGCAAAAAAAAATGAAATTTTTTGCACGAATACAAGGCTTTTCGAAATTTTGAAAATTTTCAAAATGGAAAAGCAATAGAAGGAAAAGTGTCATGAACTTCAAATTTTTAGAAAACATAACTTTATTAGAAATATTCCAACAAATTTTAGAGAAAAAAACATATACAAAAATATTATTTAGTATATTGTATTTTTAATAAATAAATATTATTTATCAATATTTTCTATCTTTAAAAATTAACAAAGAACTTCTTTTTCAGGGGAAGATAGCAAACAAGTTAATAATCTAGGATCCACACACTTAATAAGGTTTCTAAGTAAATATTTTTGTGGTTTTTGACACATTTTATTTTCTTTCAAACAAAACATACTATTTCCCTAGGGTATATTTGGGGTTGTTTTTTCTGTATTAAAATGTCATCCATCACACAACACAGCTTATTGTGCAAAATGTTGACATGGGAAATGTACTTAAAATCTTGCTGTTATTATATATAAAATCTTACACATTAAAAATATTAAAATATATAGACAATACATAGTATATAGCAAATATATACAAAGTGGTCCAAAACTGAACCACCTCTTAACTTTTAAACGAGTGGATATATCGTCTCTAATATTGGAACACGTAAATATGACATATGAAGAGTGCAACTAAAATAAGGGCCTAACCCACAAAATTATTATTTTACAGGAGAAGCAAAAATGTGATTAATTTTTTTACCAATGATATTTATACTTAATATTAATTATATTTTAATAGTGTTTGATTGTTTATATCGTTTTATGTAGATTTCAACAAAAAAAAAACTTGAAATAAGGGCCCAAACGATAGCCTTAATTATCAAAAGGGCCTAACCCACACATTTCTTATAAGCGTGTTTTTGCATAAAATCTTCTCTTTGCTAGTCTTAAATAGGTTCATAAGCCTTTTTTAATTAATAATAGTTAACAGTAAATATTTGGGTGGAGCAAAAAAAGCAAATTATTAAAAAAGACTTACCCGCACGTTTATTATAAGATTGTTTTTTTTTTATAAAATCTTGTCTTTTCTAGTTTTGAATAGGTTCATAACCTTTTTTAATTAAGAATAGTTAACGGCAAATATTTGGGTGGGTCAAAAAAACAAATTATTAAAATTTGCACCCCTAATTTTATTTTCCAATTTTTTTCCACTTCTATTAATATATTAGGAATTTTTATTAACTAGAGCGATAAAGAACGTTTGGAGTATTCAAGCAAAAACCGCATTTCGAAAAAAAATGAGGGGCCTAACCCTTATGTTAATTGCATTCTTCATATGACCATCTTTTTAAATATATTTTATATTTGTAACTTTTAAAATGTGGTTGGGGGGCATAGGGAGGAAATTTTTTAAATGCAAAGAGGGGTCGTGTAATACATGATTTTAAAGATTAAAAAATTCTTCCCTAAACCCCCCTGCTCTAAAATTTAAAAAACTTACATTTAAATTGATGACTGATTTAGGGATTTTTGTTTTGGGTTGACGTTACAGTTTACACTAGGTTTAAATTTCTAAGAACAAATGATATTTTGATATATTTTACAGTCATCTCTTCCTTTTTCACTAATTAACCAGTCCAAAATTTTAACGCGGTAAAAAATAACCCAAACACAAAATTTTGTAAAAAATTAAACTTTAAATCGACATTGACATTTGCACGCAAAACGTCAAGGGATAGGCTTTTGTATGTTGCCAACCCAACAGAAAAAAATGTAGAGACCTCTTATGGGCCTATAAGAACACGCAAAATGCGTGTGATTATGAGCTTAAGAGTCGCAAAATAGAAAAAAGTTAAAAAGCAGGGTTAATTTTGGCCGCACTCTATATTTTAAAATAAGTCTGTTTTCTTAACATGTTGTATATGTATTTATTTGTCAATAATTTGGTTTTCATTAAAATATGGAATTATAAAAGGAAAAGATGTTAGTTAGTAAAAAAAAATATTATTGAGTAAAGAACGTCTTTATTTAACTAAAGGATAAGTCTGTTATTTATACGAAATCATTTCGTTTAATTATACTAGTTAAATTAAATTTTAAAGATTAAATTAAAACCGGCTTAAATTTAATGAAACAATTTTTTTCAGTGTTATAACATTTTGTTCTGGATAACGCTGTAAAAGTCAATACCTCCATTACGCTATATCGCAGTCTACATTTAGACTCCAGCAGATAAGAATTTCAGTTATCTTAAGTAGTTTAAAGTAATACTATACGTCTTTACGACTATTTTGAATGTTTAACAAGCAATTCAAATCTGCTACACTTCTACGTAACTATTTGGAAATATAAAATTTAATATTTTGTAAAATTTACATTTAATGGTAATGTTATTACAACTATAGTTTTAAATTTTTATCGAAAAATGTGGTGAAATATGGTAATTTTGCTTTAACATTTTAAAATTTTTTAAAATTTCGGAAAATTTCATACAAAAATTTTCAGTTTTTTTGCGATTTTTTGCGTTTTATATTACGATTAATATCGATATAAATCAATTTCAAGCAAACAAAAATTGTTAGTCGATTTATCGGTAGGACAGTCGGTCGATTGATAGGTCGTTCTGTCAGGAAAATCTTGTGGACACGATAACTTAGGAACGCTTTAACTAGAGAATTGAAATTTGGCATGCAGGTATTTTATTACCAAAAAAAATAATTTTAAATATTTTCAATATTTTAGTAAAAATTAGTAAAATTGGTATAATATATTATAGGGGTTTTTGGGGTCGTCGAATATGAATCTAATAATACTTTTTTCTATTTTCACCCCCTGACGGGCTAAGGTGGTTTTCGTGAAAATTTGTATTTGTTTTGATGTTACTGAAAGTAAATCTGGCAATAAAAAAATTCTAACTTTACCCCCTGAGGGGCGGGGGGTAGTTTTCTTGAAAATTGATATATTGGGGGGTTTGAGGTCACTAAAACTGAATCTTAAAATAAAGGTTTTCTAAATCCACCCCTTAAGGGGTGGGGGTAGGTTTCATAAAAATTGGTATATTGGGGCTTTTAAGGTTGCCAAAAGTGAATCTCATAATAAAAAATCCATTTTACGCGCGGAGGTGAAAATGGGAAAGCTCTTTTACTGGGCAGTGTATTTAAACTTTTGATTTCTCAGATAAATAAATTTATAGATTAAGAAACAATCAAAACATCTAATTTTTATGGTATGATGACATTAACAACACAGGCCTACAAAAATCAGTTAATCTGAACAAGACTATAGTTTTCTTACATATTTTTGTGTGCTGAAAACGAATTTTATAAAGAACATTTTCGTGTTTCTTTATTTAAAAAAACTGCAAAAAAGAATATACGGCGGGCTAGCTAGCTACACTCAGAGAAAAATCGTTGTAAAATCAAAAAAAAGTCATATGATTTAAAATAAAACCAATATGTTTTTGCTCCGACAGTGTTCTCTGTTAATTCAAGAAGATATTTTTTAATTTTATAAGCAATTGTAAAAATAAATATATTCATTGTAATTTGAAAAATGTTTCCTTTTAAATAATTTGTAAACTAGAAATGATTTGAATACAAAAACTGGTTATTTTAAAAAGAATTCTTTTAATATATTGATATTTTTCAACAATAAAAAGGGAAATATTATAATTTTATTAAGAAAACATTAAAATAAGAAAGTAAGGGGCAATACTTTTACTTTAAAGTAAAAAACGTTTTGGTGTGAAAATAATTTTTTTTAAATTAATATTATTCATAACTAAAACGTAAAGTTTTTACTTGTAATATTTTAAAAGGCAATTTTTTTAAATTAAAATAATTTCTTATTGATTTTACAAGATGAGATTTTTCTGAGTGTAGAGATCTTGAAAGTTCTCCAGCACGCAAACTACTGAATGTTTTTGTGCCCAAAGACACTTTTAATCAGACAGTCAAAAACTATAACAAATCCAAAATTCAGGCTTTTCCGTGAGACCGGTACACCGCGGTTTTTCAGATTTTCAAAGTGTCTAGCACCTAAATTATTGATTTTTGGGAGTTGTGCCCTTAAAAAAATTTAATCAGAAGATAGAGAACTATAACATATATGAGTCATTCTACGAACCGGCCTATGCCTTTGCAACCCGCCAATTTATGCTGGTTTTAGCTTATTATATAAAACCTTTTCATATGTTATTTGGTAACGTTCAAAAACTTATAAAATTTAGATTTTAAAACCTTTTAATTTTTTAGTATGTCTTAGTTTTTGTGAAAATTGTGACTTTTTTGGTCGAAAAAAAATGTAAAAAACGAATTGTCGGGAAACGAGCACGAAAATTTGGAAGCAAATAAAAATACTAAAACCACTAGTTTTCCAAAATATTTTGAAATATTAAAAACTTTGTACTATATACATAATCCAATTAAGTTACAAAAAAGAAAAAGTTAAATAAAAATGGTATGATTTGGGCTATTTTTCTAGGTCATGTAATTTTTCGTATTTTTTTAGGGTAACTTTTAAATGCAAGTTGTACACTCAGAAAAATCTCATCTTGTAAAATCAATAAGAAATTATTTTAATTTAAAAAAATTGCCTTTTAAAGTATTAAAAGTAAAAACTTTACGTTTTAGTTATGAATAATATTAATTTAAAAAAATAATTTTTACACCAAAACGTTTTTCACTTTAAAGTGAAAGTATTGTCCCTTACTTTCTTATTTTAATGTTTTCTTAATAAAATTATAATATTTCCCTTTTTATTGTTGAAAAATATCAATATATTAAAAGAATTCTTTTTAAAATAACCAGTTTTTGTATTCAAATCATTTCTAGTTTACAAATTATTTAAAAGGAAACATTTTTCAAATTACAATGAATATATTTATTTTTACAATTGCTTATAAAATTAAAAAATATCTTCTTGAGTTAACAGAAAACACTGTCGGAGCAAAAACATATTGGTTTTATTTTAAATCATATGACTTTTTTTTGATTTTACAACGATTTTTCTCTGAGTGTATGTACATATGTAGGTACATTATGAATATTTTTTTAAAGTTTGAGTGATTTTTTTGTTTAAGTACATTAAGTGCTATATGTATTAGTAAAATAAATATGTATAATTTTTACATTATCTTTTTACCGTCTTGCATTATGCGGAATTCTGTATCAAGATATGTTAGAAAAAAAATACAAATTTTTATATTGTTACGCGTTACACAGGGGGCAGGGGGGGGGGTGTTGGTAAATGTGACAGTTTGTTACACAGGGGGGGAGGGGTCATTTTTTTTGAAAAATTGCGTTACGTAATATATGGACAGCCCCCAAGGTATATCTTACCTTGCAAACTAATATTTTTAATTGGCATATCTTAACCTGACGCCAGTCTAAAAAATTTAACTTAAAATATTCTGTTTTTCTGGGAAATAATTACACGTAACTTAAAAATTGTAAAATTTTGACTTGTCCTTTGAAAAAATTCTTTTTTTATTTTTTTTTATTTTTGAAATTAAAAAAAAAAATATTTTTTTTTCAATTGTTTTTTTTTAGTACAAATCATGGTGGGACCAGGGTCGCAAAAAGGCAAAAAATAGTAATTCATCAGAAATGTAGCTTTTGAGTGATTATTTTTTGTTTTATTAAAAAAATATATATTTTAAAAAATATGAGCAAAAAATATATTTTGTTGCACTCTTTCGTAAATAAAACAAAATCTTATCGGTATTTATTTATTTTTTTTGTTAAAATTATTGCTATATGAAAAAAAAATAGTTTAAGATTATAACACCAAAAATTTCTACACAAATGTAAAATTTTAAAGAAATTACAAATTTTAGACATTTTGTTATAAAATACCCGATAACTCCGTAACTAATGCAAAAAGTGCTCTGCTGACCAAAGATACGTTTAGCTTAGACAAGCAAGATTCCAAAATAATATATAAGTTTGATAAACTTTGACTTTGCGAAAATTAGAAAAAAAAATTACATGGCCAACGTTCGTAGAATGAGTCATATATGCCCTTAAAAATTTTTAATTAGAAGATAGAGAACTATAACATATAAGACTAAACTAGCCAAATCTGACTAAAATAACTTTTACATAAGAATAGACCGAGGTACTTTGGAGGTCAGCGACCTTCTTTATATTTATTTGCGCTCAAAAATACGAAAAATATAGTCTAGTTATTTTTACGATTTTAATCGTATAAAAGATTTTCGAGTAAAAAAAATAATGTTAATCCAGCAAAAGCGCTTAACGTTCAAGTATTACGTAACGCAAATTGTACCAAAATAAATACACTTAATACCCCGGTTCCCACGTTATTAAAGGCTATAGAGATTTTATATTTTGGCTACCTACCTCCCCCCCCCAACACACCCCATATGTGACGGGGTATCCAAAACACAAAATCTCTACAGCCTTTAATAACGCGAGAAACGGGGTATGAAGTGAATAATTTTGGTATAACACTTGAACGTTCCCTAAACCCGTATGAATGTTGTGCTCAAAAATTTTAAAAAAGACAAACGACAATCTATGTGTACCTTTTCCGAATGTATACAGACTAATTTAAAATTTAAAAATATAACAAGTGAACAACAAATTCATAAATAGCAAATTTATCATAATTGATTGCTATATCTGTATGTAAAAATATTTTGTGAATTGAGCAACTTTACATAAAATCAATTGCATACATTAAATTTTTCAATATACCGTACACGTATGTAAATTTAATCTGAAAATTTATTCTATTCAATTGGCCTAAATAAATATTTTCATATATCATTTATTTGCCTATTTTATTTTATTTTTACTCCTGCCAATTTAAATATTAATACGTCCAATATTTTTATAATATACCAGGGAAATAGTTTCTAAAACAAAATAATATTTGATTTTGTGAGTGAAAAGTTTGTATAAGCGTGAGCACACTCTAAAAACAGCATGTAAAATAATGTAAAAATACATGAATTTACATAGTACGGAATAGTAAATTTACTATTCTGGACTATGCATAATTCATGAATTTATGTAAAAGAATGTAAAATAATATAAAATAATGTGAAATAATGTAAAATAATGTAAAATAATGTAAAAGAATGTAAAAGAATGTAAAAAAATGTAAAAGAATGTAAAATAATGTAAAAGAATGTAAAATAATGTAAAAAAATATATTTACATTGATTTACATATTTTTACATGATTTTACAATGTCGGACTATGTTATTTTAAGACTCGCGTGTGCTTGGAAAATAACCAAGAAGCCGTCGCATCATGAGACGGACCGTTTAATATTGTTATTGTTAGAGAGATAGCGACGCATGCTGCTAGGTTAAAGTGTTAAAAGTGTAAAAAAGGTAAATATTATTTATGTACGGTCTTTAAATGCTTTATTTGTGGCCTAAAATTTACGTTCATTATAAATTACGATCTTTATCAACCAATAGATCTTTAAAGAAAGATGTAAGGAGTTTATACTCGTATTAAGGGTGCAAATCGTTTGGTTTATTAAACCAAATGAACTTTACGCTACGATATTTCAAAAAAACTTTTTACGGACTATGTAATTTAATGTAATTTATTTTTACCGTGCATGTTTGGACTTAAAAGTACCTAATTATTTATTCTAGTGTAAAATAGTTTTGGAAACACAAATTAAACGACATAAAATAGAACATTAACAAAAATCAGCTGATTTATAATCTTTTCTATTTGATATTGAAGGGCTATTGCCATAACAAATTGTAAATTAATTTATGGGAGGATTGGTGTAGTGGACTACCGCGTCGTACTTGACGCCGATTTGTCTTTTTCAGATAATTAATAATTGAAATTTGGCGAAGGCGTAAGTGAAGCGGACACTCCCTATAAATTGGTTCAAAAGTCAATTAAAGCCGGTGGTTCCCTTTACCACACAAGTCCTGGACTTAGGGGATGCTTAATTAAGTAGAATAGTACGAGGTTAAAAAAAATGTACAAAAATGTAAATGTAAATTGAAATACAGTCGACCTGTTAAATGTATATCTAATATGTATATATGTTATTACATTTTGACACCGTTTATAGTGGGAACACATACTATAGAGGGTCTCTAACTTCTAAATGTAAATAGATACCTAATGCAATTTTGTTATGTATACGGTGGTTTTTTGCAAATTTTAACTTTTTGTTTCCGACCCCTGATTTTTTTTTTTCATATAATATAAAAAAAATCGACAGTTTTTTTTTAAGTTTTTTCTAATTATTTATAATATTTCTTGTTCTTTTTTATATAAAATAATGAAAAAATCTTGCTATTAAGAACACTTTAATAAATAAAATAAATATATATGAACAGTTCCAACGTTTCGAAGGTAATATGTCCCTTCTTCTTCAGGGTAAAAATTAAAAATAGAAATAAAAAATTATACAAATTTAAAATCTAATTGTCAAAAAACTGATAGATGAAAATTAATTAAAAAAGGTATATACACCTTTACACCTTTACCTATTTTAATTAATTTTCATCTATCAGTTTTTTGACAATTAGATTTTAAATTTTTATAATTTTTTATTTCTATTTTTAATTTTTACCCTGAAGAAGAAGGGACATATTACCTTCGAAACGTTGGAACTGTTCATATATATTTATTTTATTTATTAAAGTGTTCTTAATAGCAAGATTTTCATTGTTTTTTCTAATATATTGTACTTCATAGAACGTGCCCAGAGCAGTAAATAGAAGTATATATTTTATATACAGCCTGTTCCAGAACTCGCGTACCGAAATTTGAGGGTATATTAAAAACCCTCTGGAAAATATGAAAAAAAAATTCAAAAAAAATCCATCTTCGTTCAATTCAAAAATAAGAACGCTTTAAGTGGACCAATACTGTTGCTGATTATAAATTACCATTAAAGGTTGAATTTGTAGCTATGGAAGCAAATTTAATTATTGCAGGTACATATTCTGTAGGTTGACATGGTGATTAATGTGACATAAATATTTATTAATGTCAAAAAAATATCAAAACTTTCATGATGTTTACTTCAGAAGAGTATTGCGAAATGCTAATTTTATATGGCGAGTGTGGCCGGATGTGCTTCAGCTACATCTGTAGAATATTCTATTCGTTCTCCCAATAGAGAACATCCTAGCAGAAATGTTATTTTAAGATTGGTGCAAAGGGCAAGAAATTCTGGAAATTTAACTCCAAACAAAAAAGAGATTGGAGGCGCTCCGCGAACTGCAAGAACTGTTGATAATGAAGAAGCTGTCATTCAGGCTTTTGAAGAAGAACCTCACACAAGCCTTAGTATCGTGGCTAGAAATCTTGATATGTCTAAGACCTCTGTTCAACGAATTCTAAAAGATGAAAAAATGCATCCCTTTCATTACACTCGAGTACAATGCTTGACACCGGAGGACTATCCTTTACGAGTCGGATTTTGCACATGGCTGTTGCAGAAACATCGAGAAAATGAAAACTTTGTAAAAAACATTCTTTTTACGGATGAGTCTGGGTTTCAAAGAGATGTTTTTTTTAATTCAAGGAATTCTCATGTTTGGGGGCAGGAAAATCCCCATGCCTTCAGGCAAGGAAATCCCTAACGAAGGTTTTCCTTGAATACTTGGGCCAGAATATTGGGAGATGCTATAGTAAGTTATTTTGAGAAATAAACCACCATAAAATGCTTAAAATATTTGTTTTTAGGTTGGACCCCATGAGTTTCCTGGCAGATTGAATGGCGAAACCTACACTAACTTTAGTTTTAGTTTTTGCAATTCGCGAAGTGTCTCCAACCACTTTTCTGTTTGCGTTTAAACTTCCGAAATTCCTTGCCCTCTGCACCATTCTTAAAATTACATTCTAGCTAAAATGTTCTCTTTTCGGAACACCGATAAAAATTTTTCCTATGTTCATTACTTTGAAATAAATAAATAAAATTCAGTTATTGTATTTTTATTTTATTAATTTGTATTAAGAATTTATAGCCAGTAAATCAGTTAAAAGATCTGAATTTCTAATAAAAAAAAACACTACATTCAGCGCGCTGAATGGAGTTGCAGCTGCAGTTTGTTGCTGCCGTCTAAGACGGGTATCATAAAACCACCGCCGGATGGAGTGACCCTATAAAAATAGAATATTTGATAGCCTCTGTCGGTTTTGTCAAAATATAATAACCTAAAAAGATTCTAAAGTTGAAAGTCTTAAACAATGCACGAGTCAACCATTAAAATGCAACCATAGTTACTAATAAGTAGGGAAAAACTAATTTTTAGGTAATTTAATATCAGCAACAGGATTGGTCAGATTAAATATCTTCCTTTTTAATTAGTATTGAAGATGGATTTTTTTTTTAATTTTTTTCATATTTTCCAGAGGGTTTTTAATATACCCTCAAATTTCGGTACTCGAGTTCTGGAACAGGCTGTATAGTAGTAAAATTTTTAATTATAGTCACTAAATTACAAAAAGCCGTATCTCCAACGCAAAAGGTCGAATATTTGTTTTCTAATGAATTATTGTTTTAGGGTGAAGTCAAGCTAAATTCCATTTTTTTTGCATTTTTGGATTTGGAATGACATGATAGTCCTTGAAGAAGAATTTTTATTTTTTTTTGTAGACCAGTATAATAGACCCAACACAAACATGATTAAAGCTGTGTAGGAAGTTGGATATGATATTTACCTGTGCAAGAATTTTCACCCTACGATCAATAATAATATTAATTTTTGCCTCCTTGCCTTCCTTGTTGCACCGCAATGTTAACCATATTTAAGGTCACGCAAAATACAAAGGTCCTAAATCGTTTATTGAAAGATTTTTTTAAATCGGACATTTAGTTTAAAAGTTACAAGGTTTAGAGACAGAAAACAGACAGACCGATATTTTTTATCACCCACTTTTTTTACATTTTCTCGACGTTTCATGACATTTCAAATCCAAAAATGCAAAAAATATTGAAATTTCGCTCGACTTCACCCTAAAACAATAATTCATTAGAAAAAAACATACGACCTTTGGCCTTGGAGATACAGGTTTTTGTAATGTAGTGACTATAATTAATCATTTTACTACTATATATAAAATATATTCTTCTATTTACTGCTCTACAGGCACACCCTATGAACATAGTACAATAAATTAGAAAAAAAAACGTAAAAAAAACGATCGATCCAGTAGATTTTTTTTATATTTGCCTAAATTGCGGCTTATGGTGTGTTTAATTAATTTATGAAAAAAAAAAAAAAACAGGGATCGGAAACAAAAAGTAAAAATTTGCAAAAAACCACCGTGATATATTATATATGTATACTTTTATCATTTACATTTATGTATTTTCCCTTTAGGGGTTGAAAAGAAAATCATATACATATCCCTAGGGCCCTAGAATAAAGTTGTGTTTCTATCTTGGATATATCAATACACATTTTAGACGATTCCTTACCTATTTTATTTTAATAACCAAAATAATCAATAGATATATTTTCGAGTCACGTGTCTCGGGCCTATCTAACTTATAAAGAAGTTATACAACTTGAATTAAACATGAAACATTTTGAAAAGTAGGTAGGCATCAGCGCACAATTCCAACGGAGATTTATTCCGGAAGATCTCCAAGATTTATAAGTTTACTGAGTCATCCGCTCTGTTCTAAGACAAGGCATATTTATATTTTTATCTGTGTTACAAACGACCAAGAAAAGTAAAGGAAAATATAGGTTATGTTGAACTTTGGTCCAACCCAAAATAATTCTACACCAAGTACTGACACTGACAAATAAATCTGTTAAGTACTGTCGTTACCCAAAATGCTTTAAATTGTTAATATCTATACAGGGTGTCTTAGAACTTGCGTCCATCCTTGAAGGTACATATACTACATCAAAAAATATGAAAAAAAGTTTACATAAACATAGGGCCGCAGATCGGTCTTGATGGACTTACGACTAACTTATTGAATGTAGGTCTTTTAAATGGGGACTAAAAAAGCGGTAATAAAACGCTGCAGGACAATTCTACATTAAAAACTAAGAAAAAAAAGTTTATTACACCCTGCCCAAAAATAAATATTAAGTGAGTTATGGACTCTCTCTCTCTCTCTCTCTCTCTCTCTCTCTCTCTCTCTCTCTCTCTCTCTCTAAGCCACAAACATTTCGCACGCCTATGCACTCCTCCGTTAAAATATACAAACTAAAATAACTTTAAATAATTGACCTTAATAATACTAAACTACATGCAAAAACCTTGTCCCTTTAGTTTAAAGGGCTCCAGAGATATGAAATAAAAACCTCATTTTTTGTATCCCCTTTAATGGGCCATAACTCCCTTAGCACCGATTTGTGGGTCTACTTTTATATAAACTTATTTTCAATTTTTTTGATGTAGTATATGTAGCTTCAAGGATGGGAGCGAGTTCTGGGACACCCTGTATACCTATATAACAATAGAGTTGACATAAAGCCTTTAAAAGGATAAAATAATTTTTCCGTGCCAGATTATTAAAACTGACCATTGTGCGACGGGTATATGAATAGGTTAGACCGAACTGCCCTTTACCACACTATATGAGATTTTCTAAGCCTTTGCAAGGCCTTGCTTATGATTTATTTCAGCTTTCTTGAATGATATAATTCTAAATCCCCATTGCGCTTATCCAGCATGAGCAAGATCAACATTAAGATGACTGCAGATCAACGTTAGACATTGTCATTTTTGTATGCCGCTTGCAGATTTACTGTACAATAATAGTATATTTTAAAACTAGATAGAAAAGTACATTTTTTCGTATCAAGTGGAAATTTTTACACAGTGTAAAACATTTTTCTCTCGAGTACAGTTTTTCAGTTTTTCCTGAGACCAACAGATATGATTAGATAGATTTCAATTTATTTACCTACAAAATTAATATAAGTAATAGAGTTATTATTTATTATCTTTTCTACAATAAAAATATATGAAAAAAATTAAAAAAATATTATAAAGATTACGGAAAAAAATCGCAAAGTTTACTAACGAAAAGAAATTGCACTGGTAAAACGTTTTATTTGTTTAGTTAACATACTTGTTGAATATATTTAGCCATTAAAAGCCAAGAAATTAAACTAAGCTTTTATTAATCTTATTTTTAAATAAAATAGTAGGTAATGAACGGTTTTTCAGGCCACGAATTTAAGTAATAACTGATTTTCTGGTATGGTCGTAGGAAAAGGCTTTTATTCACAATCATTTAAAAATAAGCTAATTACATACGTAAAAGTTGTAAAATCAATTATAATTGATTTTATTTATAATTAATAAATAATAAAATAATTATAAATGATTTGATTTATAATTAGTGTTAAATTCTACTACGTAAAAAGTTTGAAACTCTAAGGAATGGAAATGTGCTCATTTTCATCCTTTGGTCGGGAACTGCCTTGTGACTCACTTTATTTCACTTTAATTCAGATTTTTGACAAAACTTAAATATATTAAAATGTTACGGAAAAAAAACCTTTTTTTTTTAATAACTTCAGATGCACATTTAAATTGTAATATTATCGTATTTCTATTAAATTTACAATCAATTTAAATGTAATTTCTGAAAGATGACTGATAATTATAAGTTCTTATAAGTGCTGCCACCGCCGGTAATTTAACGAGGTAAATACATAAGGTTATTTTTATATTTTTTTAGACAAATATTTATTATTTATGTCGAATGAGTATTTATATTCAATATATTTATGTGTTTTAAAATTATTAATATTAAATAATAGTATGGTTATGGTTATTAGGTGTTATCAATTGTTTGTTATGAATGTTTAAAACTCACCAATTTGTTAATGGTATCTATTCGTATTAAAATCAATTGGGTAACGTCGAGGTGCGTATAATATTTTTCCTGCGACCTAACACCTAAATATTCAAAAAACGCAAACATTGTCTAAAAATTAATTTGTCAATTTAAGGTTATGACGTTTACTTATTATCTGACAGCACATATGTAAAATCAGCTGATTTTCACTTCGCGGCAGCTGTCATGGCAATGAGTGGAAAATGAGCACAATATAGTAACTAGGTCGTAGGAAAAAGCTATTTTTTGTTTTGTTTTCTTGGAGATCGCCATCTATACATGCACTGATAATGCAAAAATGTGTAACTCACTTTACCAGTGTTTATAAATTTAAGATGGTGTCAGTTTTGTCGTGGAATATAAAATATACAATTGTTAATAAAATAGGTAAAAATTGTGAATAAAATAGAAAAGAAACCTCGGAGTTTACACCCCTTGGTCAGCTAACTTTCCCTCAGGAAATGAAACATTTTCCACCTAAGTATGTAATATACTATAGTTCTGTTAAACCAACCTTGCCAATACGAAAAAATAATCGATTGTACCTAAGCATATGTCAAAATGAAAAATGTTAGGTTCTTTCTTTTTCTTTCCCTAAAAATGAGTACTGAACGAAAATACTTTAGTATAGTTATAGCCTTATAAAATAAAATATGTCGATGTGGATATCATTTTCGATTCATCACATAAACATTTATTAGAAAATATTTATCTTGGATTATTTATTAATCTTTTATTCTTGTTTGTGGTACAGTGTAATTAAATAAATATTTTTTAATTTATTTGCTTTTAATTTACATCGGGAAAATATTATAAAAACTCCTTTGTTGATAATCCAAGATACAAAAAGTATTTAAAAAATCGATATTTCATTTGAAGTCAAAATAAAAGGAAAAAGCGTCATTGTTAGGTATTGTTTGATTTTAATCATTTGACAGACGAGGGATATTTTTCGATAATTTTAGTCACAAAAAAAAACAAGAATTAATAATCGGGATAACCTGAAAAAAATGTGTTATTTTATAAATTTTTAATTCAAGTATAAAAAATATGAGAAATTTTGTTTGTGGTAATTTGATACGGAAAAATTTAGAATGAAAAACTAAAATAAACAGGTTTTAAAAACATATAGTATTTTCAGAATCATTCGGAACCGCTTTAATAAGCTATAACCGCTTATAAGCTAAAACTTTTTATGAAAACGCGGGTCAGTAAATCAGCTAGTTCAAACTATTTTTATGTTAAATGGGGAATTTTTTTTTTCTTTTTGCGATAATTAGTTAATTAAGTAAAAAATGTTTCACTTATGTAAAGTAAAAACCCTTTTATTTATTAATATTTCAATACAAAAGTATAGGCAAGGGCGTAGATCTTTTTCTTCTATGGTGGGGGTAATACCCAGGGCCGGCTTTTCAAGCCTCAAATTTGGCGCCTCTAACAAAGGAAAAAACACCCTAAAATAAAGCTTTGTGCGCCTACAAAAAAAAAATTGCCCCCCAAAAAATGCCCAAGAAAAAAAGCTTTGTCCCTGACGGTTTCTACCAAACTTGGCGCCCCTACAAAAAAAAATGACGGCGCCCAAAAAAATATCCTAAGACAAAAGCTTTGTTCCTGACGGTTTCTACCAAACTTGGCGCCCAAAAAAATACCAACAAAAAAAAAACTGTGTCCCTGACGGTTTCTACCAAACCTGGCGCCCTGCAAACAAAATTAGCGCCCACGCCTATGGGGGGGTAATTACCCCCATTACCCCCCCCCTCATCTACGCCCTTGAGTATAGGTATAATAAAAAAAGTCAAGAAGGTTTGTATACAATATTTGTACATCAATCTTATTTTTTAGCTCTTTTTATTTTCCTACTGTACTGGGTTACATCTGTGTCATGTTTAAGAGCCCAGCAATATTCTGCCAGCATATGCGTTCTTGTCTTTTGTTTTTATAACTTATAAATTGACTTAAAAACCTTATAAAATAGTGTAAATTAGCAACTTTAAGTGCATATAGAAAAAAATCCTGACGTGACCCAAAAAATCTGATTACAGATTCGAAATCTACGACCCAAAATTTGTTAAAAAAAGTTGGTCCGATGCCAAAAATTGTTTGCTGTTCTACCGTGTAATTATAATAAATGACTCCAATGATGTTATTGTTTGTCTAGGTACAACGATAGATAATATAAAATAAAAATGTATTATACTTAGGGCCACTTGCACCAACGATGGTTTAGCTTTGAACTTGCATTAAATTGACGGTCGACCAATCAGAACGCAACATTTTTAACTTAAACTCAGTTTAGTCGAGATAATCCCAGTTTAAGAGTTGGTGCCCTTATAGATCAAAAAAATATTTATTATTTTATTTTATTCTTTGAATGGCCTTTTTCTTTTAAAACATTGACATATTTGCCTGTCCCAACTAATAATTCAGTCAGTGTAGATTAACTTTCCAGAAAAGTTTTTCCGTTAAAATAAAAAGTAAAATTTACCTGTTTCGTATTAAACTTTGTTAAAAGATCTACAAATTAAAGTCAATTAAACTATATTTTCCAAACTTCGTTTTATGTTATAAAACTACTCCTTTTTAAAATCAACATGTATTTTAAGGGTTTTTTTTTATCTAGAAAAGCAACATTACTTTATTTTTATCGTCATAAAAAATCTACCCGTAAATTATCGAATATTTTCTGTTTAAATATATATATCCAAGATATATTTTAAAGATTGATAACAGAGTTTGTTTTTACATGAAATAATTTTGAATAAGTAATGATGAACCACAGCGCACAACCAATTAATGTTACTTATTATTTTTAATTCAAATCAAATTGTTTGATATAAATTTAAAAAGTGGATGGCATATACTGGATAAATCGAATACACTAAAAAATTATTTGTAAATTTGCTTAGCTAGAAAGTTACTAAGGGCAACCGATCATATTCCCTTATATATACTCTGTATTTCTGGGCTGGCGGCCCTCATTAGTACAAAATACTCATATCTCTCCTAATTTGGAAACTTTGCATGATAGCAATAGGAAATTTTAATACCTTTCAAATACATAACACACCATCCCCTTTATAAAATAAACATGTAATATATTTACGTCCAAATAAAGTTTACTTTATGCAATAATGTTATAAATCTGAATTCATTTTAAAACTTAAAGGTTCTGAACCATTTAAAAACTAATATCTTTATGTTATGTTATGTTATAATAACCGTTAGGTTATTATAGTGAACATTTTCTCGCAAGCAAGTCATGTTACTATCGTGCGCTCTCTCCAACTCTATAATTATGAACGGCAAAGTGGGATGAACATATGTTCATGTTCGCTATATTATTAGTCTTCGTTAGGTTTAAATCAATTTTCTCAGGGTTGAGAAAGTCTCTAAAAAAAAAACAGACTTCCCACCCGGAAATTAACTATGTCTGAACATTATGTTTAAGCTCACAAAACTTCTTCTTACCAGGTGTATACAGGGTGTCCCATTAACTTTCCTACAGTCATTATCTTAAAAACTGTAAGAGATATAAAAAATCTAAAAAATAGGTCAATTAGATATCTTTAGTATGCTTTCTATTTATGTAATCGGTAAGGTTCTAAAACTCACCCCCTAACCCTCAGCAACCCCAATATTAAAATCTCATGTATCACTATGCATTATTTGAAAGGTATTTTTTATTAAAATTCGTTTTTAATTTTTAAGCTGACTCACGCCGTTTTAACAAAATTCAAGAATTGACTTACGCCCTTTCAACACAACCAAAAACTTTCTTTATTTATTATACTGCTACAGTTGTACTATTGTATTAACAAAAACCAATGTGTCTATCCTCTACTATAATAAAACTGTTTTTTTTTTAATAACAGATTAACCTGGTGATATTAATCTCCTTAAAAAAAATTCATTACTGAAAAAATGGGGCATTTCCGCAAAGAAAGGTTATCATTATTAGATTCAGGGGAGCCAAAATAACGAGAGTATACTTCATTTGTAACGATAACAGATTTCCATAACGTTTTTTGGCAAAACAAAAAACATATAAAAAATCGTCATAGAAAATAACGGTGCGTTTCCGCACATAACGATTAATATTTTCGGATTCGGGGGAACCAAAATAACTAGAATATATGAGGAGGTGACTTTCAAAACGCAGTTTTTGACAAATAACACTCTCCGATATATTTACCAAAAATTAATTTAAAAACTATAAGAGTGTTTATATTACCATTGAACATCAGGTATTATTTATTTTGGAAAGAATAGTTAAATTAAATTAGCGAATTAAATCAATTTCACTAATTTTATTTATTTTATTTATTTTATTTATTTTATTTATTTTATTTATTTTATTTATTTTATTTATTTTATTTATTTTATTTATTTTATTTATTTTATTTATTTTATTTATTTTATTTATTTTATTTATTTTATTTATTTTATTTATTTTATTTATTTATTTATTTCACGGGATAACCCCCTTTTTTAAAAATATATACAATATTTCAATACTTAAATTGAAATTAAAATTTACTATAATATAACAATAATTAAATTATGTAATTATTTAAAAAAAAAATAATATTAAAAAAATCAAAAACTGAGTTTTGAAAGTCAAAGCATAAAAACTGCGTTTGGACTTTTTATCACTAGAATCTTTTTGGATATTGATTTTTTTAATATTTTTTAGGTAAGTATAAGTACAACTAGTGTACAGGGGCTATCCATATATTACGTAAAACCTTAACTTTCTCAAAATGAAAGTATTATGAAAAAAAAATACCTAAACGTCGAGAAACATCAAGATAAGCTAAGAAAAAAAATATGCCTATCCATCTGTATCCAGTGGATACTACCCAGGATAACTTAAGAATGCTTTAAGCTAGAGACTTGAAATTTAGTTTGCAGATGTATTTTTATATTATCTTGGACAAATTCGTATTTCAGCAAAATAAGTTGGGGGGGGGGGGCGGGGGTAAAAGAGGGTAAAAGGGGGGTTAAATTTTTTGTTTTGGACATAACTTTTTTCACAATAGAAGAAGAATTTAAAAACGACTTAAAAGGAAAATACAAATTATCCAAAAAAACCTTCCTATAATTGTTTTGCCCCCTCTGTCCCCCAAAATGTAAATTATTTTTTCTTGGCAATAGAAGAAAACTTCAAAACCACCTAAAGTCAAAAAAATACACAAAAAAAATTATTATAATTATTTTCCAAGCCGGGATGGAGAATATCCCTAAAAAATAAAATCACAAAAGTTATTCATTATATAATTTAATGATGAATTTTATTTTTTTACCTCACTCATTCGAGATGGTTCATATTTTAATTTATTATTTTAGACCCATTTTAAAACTTATTATAATACTTTGTGAAAAAACATGCTGTGACTGACACAACCTCGTTGACTGACAACAAAAAGTCAAAGCTACTATGATATTTACGATGTTAATAAAAATCTGCGTTTTGAAAGTCAAGCTTTGGTTCAAAAACTGCGTTTTGTTATTCCATGGGTTTTCTAACCAAAATTTTAATATGAAATAGCAAACTTTTTATTTATTTTTTTGGGTCAGTAGTTAGAAGAGGCATTTACAATGTTAACACTATCATTATCTCAATTTTCAAGAAATTGTCAAAAACCTCGTTTTGAAAGTCACCTCCTCATATATCGTTTCTAATTATATCAGATTTCCATAACGTTTTTTTGCGAAAACAATAGAACTATAAAAAATCGCCATAGAAAAAAAAATGGTGTATTTCCGAAGAGAATGATTGTCATTTTTGAACTCAGGAGGGTTAATTTAGTTAAGACAGTAAGTAAGTTGTAACGATATCAGATTTCCACATATCTAACTGACCTGCTTTTTAGATTATTGATATATCTAACAATTTTCAAGATAATGCCTGTAGGAAAGTTAATGGGACGCCCTGTATATTATCCAAAGAACATAAAACATTATATTATAAAATTATAATTTAAAATTCACTTTTATGATCCTATAACTAATTTTATAATTTTACTTACTAGAAAAATATTATGATTCATAAAAAATTTACTTTCGAACATAACAGGAGCAATCTTTGTAATAATATAAAATATTTATTATACAAAATATCAAATTATTCCTTTTATGTTTATATTTTATTGTAATAATAAAGCTTGTAGTGTAATTGCTAAACATTTTATTGCATATACCTATACTGGAAATTCAATAAAACCTGGAGTGACTCATACCTTTGCTGCTTTCGTATAAGGGGTCCGCCTTTGCGAAGCTTCGACGAAATTACGCGAGTCGCACCCGAACTGGTATGATCTTCGCCTTTTACCACACATTCGCAACTGAGTCACTGCAGGTTTTATTGGATTTCCAGTTTACGACAATTGTAAATCTGATTACCAGGGCTACTTGGTCGGTTTTTTCTATATTTATATATTTTTTACATAAAACAATTACTTAATAATGTAAGTTTAAAAAAACATAAAAATCAATCATCCTGGTTTATGGTATACACGGTGTATTTGAAATAGCGTCGGAAATTTTAACATGATTCTACATCATAAAATATGACAAAAAGTTCCTATAAACATATGTCTAAAAATGCGTCATAAGGGAGCTACGCCCCTTTAAAAGTGGCTAAAAAAATCGGTTTTTATTTAATAACTCAGGAACCCTTTGAGATATATCAACGAGGTTTTGCACGTCAACTAATCCTACCAAGGCCCGTTTTTATGTGTTATTTTCATGTACTTATTTCAACCAGGGGTGTGCGAAACGGGGGGGGGGGGGCTTATCAGTTTATTGTCCCAAACTTTTTTCTGTGTAACTTTTTTGCAATTTTATTTTTGAAATATGATTCCTCAGGTCAAAATACATAAAAAAGGTACTCCTGTTGTAATACTGTAGGATTAACCGTTTTCGAGAAAAATTCATTTGAAGGTGAAATTCCACGGTTCGAGGACGAAAAATTAAATACTAAAATGTTGAAAACCAAAATTTTAATGATGCAGTGTGACTTTACATTAAAAACTAAGAAAAAAACCTCATATACAGGTACTTCCAAAAATCAATCCTAATGGAGCTATGGTCTCCTAAATATGCACCATTTTTAAAGGGCTATGGTAGCTTTAAAAGCGTTTTTTCTACCTACATGTATGGAAACTTTTTTTCTTAGTTTTTGATGTAGAACATAGAACATTGCATCATTAAAAATTTGGTTTTCGAAATTTTAGTATTTAATTTTTCGTCCTCGAACCGTGAAATTTCACCTTCAAATGAACTTTTCTCGAAAACGGTTAATCCTACAGTAATACAACAAGAGTACCTTTTTTATGTATTTTGACCTGAGGAATCATATTTCAAAAATAAAATTGCAAAAAAGTTACACAGAAAAAAGTTTGGGACAAAACACTGATAAGGTCCCCCCCGTTTCGCACACCCCTGGTTTAAATAAGTACGTGAAAATGACATGCAAAGATGGGCCTTATTAGGATTAATTCACGTGCAAAACCTCGTTAACATATCTCAAAGGCTTCCTGAGTTATTAAATAAAAACCGATTTTTTTAACCAATTTCAAAGGGGCGTAGCTCCCTTATGACGCATTTTTAGACATATGTTTATAGGAACTTTTTGTCATATTTTATCATGTAGAATCACCTGTTAAAATTTCCTACGCTATTTCAAATACACCCTGTGTAAGGGCCATTTTTAAAAACAAAAGAATGTAAATGTTAAATTATTTAAATGAAATATCATTCTATTTTATTTTTTGCAACATAGGCAATAGGTTCAATTGAATTAAGTTTAAAGTTTTTATAAATATTTCAAAAACATAAAATATTTGACATAACTGATCAATTATTTAAAACATATTAAAGTTCAAGCTTTCAAAAAAAAATTCAGGCTTGGAGCGACCCGGTTAATCCAATTCCTTGAAAACCAGTACTAATTGAACAAATTATTAAATTTTTTAAAATAGTATATTGTTTTACTAAGACGAAAAGTGAAGCTTTTTTTACTAGTCTGTAGAATTTAAGGACGACGCAAAGCGGAGTCCGGAAACTACAGACGAGTAAAAAAAGCACTTTTTTCTCAGTGAAACATACTTTTTTTTCTTCACGCATTCTATATATATATTTTTTTAAATATTAATTTTTTAATTTAATTTATTCAGTAATAAAGTATGTTTTTTTTATTAAAATAGGCCAATAAAACTCTTTCGAAATAAACTTAAACCTTCCTTAGCTCATTTTAAATTTTTTTCGTAGGCTAAATCGTACACTTTTCGCGATTTCGATGGTAAAATGTCTAATGTAGCATTTGCAATTTCGGAGAGATTTGTAGGTGTATAAACCATATATTCTTCTTCAATCATTTTTAATTAATTTCACACAAGGTTTTTGCACAGAATCTCGAGTCAAGCATAAACAAAAAGTTTGAAGTATGGCTGTTATCAAAGTCAAAGAGTACTGCCACCAGTGGTGGTTTTGCTAGCTAACTTTTTTTTACGGCGTACAACAATGAAGCCATTTTTTTACTGTAAAAAAATAGATCACTTCTAACTAGTGTGTTCAGTTATAAAATATGAACATTTTAGTACGCTTGCAATATCTCATTTCATTCAAAAGTTACGGGGGATGTACCATTTAAAAGAATAACCCTGTATCATATTCAAAATACAACTAAGTATTTTAATAAACGCCCCATTCGCACATTTTGATTAAACTTATGTTCGGCAAAGAGATGAGTTTGCAGATAATTGCGTAATCTTTGTTGAAAATTTACTTTCCATTGAATAAGGGGAATTAATCGGAAATTACCTCGAGATGACCATTACAAATTCTAAATATAAATCACCCTATCAACTTTACTGCAACTAGGAAGATTATATCTCCTAATTAAGCTTATTAACAAGTGGTGGAGTTATGTAATGCTACGCATGCCATTATGTACTATTTACAGTGGATACCATATTTTATTTGTCTAAATACTTAAACGCAAAATAAAACATTTCTGTAGAGAAAAGAATACTTTCCCTGTAGGCCTAGGTTCGTTAAAAAAAAGTTTGAAAAAAAATTATTTTTTTCGAAAAAAGAAAATATAATTAAAATAAAATACAAAACAAAATTAAAAAAATCGTATCCGACTGCCAAACTTCTTTTTTGGTATTTTTGTTATTGTCTATTTTCGTTGTTTATAATCTGTTTCACACCATAAGCTTATTACCTTCTAGCGAAGATAAAGATAAAAAAAGTAATCTTGGTCTAGATGTTAGTACTAGAATTTTAATATTATATCTTGCAGTTGAGATGAATACATATTTTGGTTGCAAATTAGAGTGCCACAATGTGATGTTTTTTTGATAAATAACATCAGGATAAGGCCCTTCAAGTTAAATATGTATGTAATTTCTGAGACCAGATTTGTAAAGAACTTTCACTTTCGGGTTTAGACCGTGTTAATGGATTTTCACTTTCCGACGTTTCGTCTCTTACTACTAGAGACATCTTCAGGGATTAATCTGAAATCAGTTTCAGATTAATCCCTGAAGATGTCTCTAGTAGTAAGAGACGAAACGTCGGAAAGTGAAAATCCATTAACACGGTCTAAACCCGAAAGTGAAAGTTCTTTATATCTTAATGGCCGTGAAAGCTTAAAATCTAAAACCAGATTTGTATTATCGACAGTAATATCACAAGAGGTAGTGAATTTTATTATGGTCCCATAAAATAATTTTGCTCAGTAATCTTTTGAGTATATTTTTCGTTATTAATTATGTTTAGCGAAAAAAAGAAAAAAAATTACTTTAGAGCAAAATTATTTTATGAGGCCATAATAAAATTTTCTGAAAATTTTACTAACTCTTGTGATATTACTGTCGATAATCTAAATCTGGTCTTAGAAATTATTGTGATATTTAGCTCGACTCCAAACGAACTAGCAAAAAATGTATGTTTTATTCGAATGTTTATTGCATATAATTAAGTTTAACTAGAGCACCTCAAATTATTTAGTTTTCCGTACCAAGACATGGATAACAATATTTTTAAATTTTTGAGAAGAAATTGTTTGAACGTTTATCTAGTGCTCCCACGTTGCAAGATTTTGCCCAAAACATTATAATTTCCTATAAAATAATTGTTGTTTTTTTCTACAAAGCATTAGGCATAAGAAAATAAATAATCAGAAAAAACTGTTACATTATGTTCTTGAAAAATAAACTGCTCCGTGGCTTAATAATTATTATAATTAATTAAAACTTAAACAATAAATTGTGAAATAAATCTGATAACATTGCTATGTTTATCATTTTAATTTTGCATGTTTTGACATAAACCGAATAAAAGAACTACATAGTATTAAAAGTTGATTTAATATAAAGTTCTGTTAAAATTTGATATTTAATATGAAAAGTGACAAAATAAGCTTATTAATTGTTTGCATCAGCTAACAAGAATGTTAAAATATGGTTTTAAACGTTGCCGAAGTCGTTGCAGAAGGTAAGCTTTTTCTATATTTGCTTTGAATTATATGTTTTAAAATTCAAAGTTACTAGACGGGAGTATGCCCATTAAACGTACGTCGGTTGTATTTATATAATTTTTTATTAAGGTCTAGGTACCAAGCCAATCTTTTTGGATTTTTTAAACAGCCCGCTAGAAATAATTGCGAGGATGGCGCCCACATTTTTTTTGTCAACTTTTTATTTTATTTTTGTATGGAATCAGTTGATACTTGATATCACTGAGCCTTATTGGGTTAACTCGTTTATTTTCGGGATGATTTCTATGTGATTTTCGGTAATATCAACTTTGAACCATTAGCGCCAAGATTATTTTTTCTAATTTTTATTTTATTCGCAAGCTTGGTATCACTGAGCGACTGTTGCTACGTTGCTAGATTTTGCATAAAACAATGTGATTTTAATTTTATAAGGCATTCAACAAAAATAATTATATACGTTATTTTCTTAAAAAACAACCTGCTACGTAGGTAAATAAAACTTGAAAATTAAATTGTAAAACACATCTGACAACTATGCATTGTTTATCATTTGAAATAAATGATAAATTACTGTTAAAATTTAATATTTAATGTAAAAGAGACAAAACAAGCTTATTAATTGGCTGCATTTGCTGAGAAAATTGGAAAAATATGACTTTACACTTGTCAAGGTCTTTGAGAAAGGTAATATTTTCTTTATATTTAAAAAAATATATAAAAAAATCCGTGGTTCTGATAATTTCTCATGTAAAATTATCGGTATAATTCGAATCTAATTAGTTAAAAGTCAAAAAATAAGGAGATCACGGTTCTCAAAAAAGGTCAAATAAAATAAAAAATTGCCCAAGAACTTTGAAAATAAAATTTGATTCCTGGCCCTTTTCTTAAATAGGAAAAGCAAAAATTAAAAAATTTCAACGACAAAATTTTTTTTATCGCACTTTTTTGTTTATTGAGTATTATAAAATAGATACACGCTGATTTATAATTTTCACAATTCACCAATATTTGCTACAGTTTACTTTTTTCTGCTTAAACTTTTTACCTGTAACTCAAAAATTAAATTTTAAATATCTAACAAATAGGACCCCCTTGGGGGGCCTTAAAGAGGACGGAAGCCTAATTTTTTTAATTTTCCTGGGTTTATCTTGTATGCACTATTTATATACCAATATAAGCTATTCTAGTAGTATATTAAATATTTCAATAATATTTTATAACAACTCTCATATATAATTACTATTAAATTAATTATTATTTTTTTAATGTTATAGTTTATCATATAGTTTGCGTTAAATTTTTATGTTTATTTACCCAGCTTTAGAAAATAAAATATTTTTAATTTTATTTTTTCTGTACTTTTATATTTCAATTTTGTTTAATTCAAAATATAATTTCCACTTATTCCTCTGCTTTTAATTTATTGACTTTCCACTGGAATTAAAAAATCCCTTTAAACCTTTCATAAAAAATTGATTTGTAAAGTAAGTTTTAAAATGTTTTTTCTTTTTCTTCCGATCGTCTGATATCTCTTTTTTAAGCCGAAAGTAGAGATTTTAAAGTTTTAGGCATAATGTATTATAGTAATATTATGTACATAATTATGTATGTATAATTATTAGATATAGTAAGTCTCTTATAAGAGACTTCTTTAACAACTTTCAGGAGAAATATAAACTAAATTTGGCACGTACGCGTACATAATAATATTATTATTATATATCTTTTTTATTATAATAATATAATATATAATAATATATATATATATTATATGTTATATAATAATTAACCCCCAAACCGACATTTTAAACACTGTTTTACAATGTCTAGAAAATATTTATAATATTATAATATTTTTTGTACATTAAAATTCTAAAAAAAAAAATCTGAAAATTGGCTCGAGACCAAACCAAACCCCCCTACTTAAAATTTTTTTTAATATACTACTAGAATAGTTTATATTGGTATATAAATAGAGCATACAAGATAAACCCAGGAACATTAAAAAAATTAGGCTTTCGTCCTCTTTAAGGCCCCCCAAGGGGGTCCTATTTGTTAGATATTATTTAAAATTTAAATTTTGAGTTACAGGTAAAAAGTTTAAGCAGAAAAAAGTCCAAACTGTAGCAAATATTGGTGAATTGGGAAAATTATAAATCAGCGTGTATCAATTTTATAATACTCAAAAAACAAAAAAGTGCGATAAAAAAAATTTTGTCGTTGAAATTTTTTAATTTTTGCTTTTCCTATTTAAGGAAAGGGCCAGGAATCAAATTTTATTTTCAAAGTTCTTGGGCAATTTTTTATTTTATTTGACCTTTTTTGCTAACCGTGAGATTTAATTAATCAAATGTTTTCAACATCAGCATATCAAAATCAAATTAGCCCATTATTAGAAACTATTTGCAATATTCGAGATGAAGAAACTTTAGTCTAAATTTCAGACCCTGAAAACCTATCATTATTCACGTGCCTTTGTCAGGTGTCTTCTTTACCTGAATTATAGCTGAAAACCTGGTACAGCTAAAGATGCACTTACATTGTAAATTAATGGCTTAAACTAGATCTGCTTTTTTTACCTGACTACATTAACAGAAAAGGAGGTAATTGCCAACATGTGCATATATGATTGTTTGTTCCTTGCTAGAGCCTGAACAAGTAATTTTTTATGAAGGAGTTATTGAAAGTTATTTTATGTTTATGTTTGTTTTTTAACCTCGTACTATTCTACTTAATTAAGCATCCCCTAAGTCCAGGACTTGTGTGGGCTAGTAGTAGAGGGAACCACCGGCTTTAATTGACTTTTTTTTATTTTTTATTACTAATAACGTGAGTGTTACTTTTGGTACAATGACGAAGTAGGTTAATATAGACCAGCCATTATAGGAACTTTTTTTTTATATTTTTGAACTACTCACAGACAAAATTATTCCATATTTTATTTTAAGTCTTTTTTAATGTTTTATTTCTTTTCCTTTAAAACTTTATGTGTTTTTTATTGCTTATATATCTTATGCTGGAGTGTTTTACTTATAAAGTAAAAACGAATTTGTAATTCAGAATATATATGTATTTAAAATAGGCCTAGCGCTTTCGATCAAAAGATCATCTTCAAGGCTTAGCTTCGTCAGAGCTGATTACAACAGAATGACAGGTAGATTAAAAATATGGGAACATCACAGTTAAAAAGTTGCACAGATTAAAATAATAAATATATAAATAAACAAAACATTTTTGACATAATGACAATTAAAAAGTATAGTCAAATATCTAATTTATATAATGGCTCTACTACAGCTTTTCAGATGAATTAATGATAATTCCTAATTCCGGTTATAACATTTAATCAAAAAAAAAACAATGATGAGTAATCTTTGACGACAATATAACAAATCTTAAAGGCAACATAATAAAAATTTAGTACTTAGTACTTCCTTCTTTAGCTCTGGCGATAGCCTGCATTCTCCTAGGCATGCTCCGAACAACGTCTTTGATGGTCCAAATGTTTCACATAATGTAATCTTGCAAAATGCGTTAGCTTTGGTGGCTGTTCCATTATGCTATGGGGTGGCATTAGTTGGAATATTCGCACGGAGCTTATTGAGGTGAATTTAAGAATGAATGCAGACTGGTACATACGCAACATCCTTGAAGAGCATGTTCATTGGGTACGATAACTTCGTGTTAATGCATGATAATGCCCGTGCATATAACGCAACAACAGTGATTCAGTAGCTTGAGGCTTGAGGCCACTAGATTGGCCACCGATGAGTTCTGATGCAAATTCCAATAAACATATATGGGAGATTCTAAAGCATAAAATCCAGCTACTAACTCAATTGCAGAATTAGGAATTGCTGCACAGAAAGAATGAAATCAAATTCCGCAAGAAACCATCAAAGACCTTCTGCGGATCATGCCTAGGCTATCGCTAGATCTAGAGGAGAAAATACTAAGTACTAAATTGTTATTTAGTTGCCTTAAAGAATTGCTATATTGTCATTATTTTTGCTCTTTCTAATTTAATTTTATATCCAAAATCAGGCAATTTCATTAATTCCTCTACAAATCTGTTGTAACGCTTCAATATGTAAATTATTTGATTAGGAATATACGTAAAACACTCCAGCATAATACATTTAGCAATAAAAAATACATAACATTTTAAAGGAAAAGGAATAAACATAAAAAACAACTAAAAACAAAAGACGCTATATTTTGGTCTGTATTATATTGTAAGTATTTACATGTATTTTCTTATATACACTGTAAATTTTTTTTTTCCGGTACGGATAATTAATTTATTGTCTATAGATACTAGAATTTAAAAAGAAATTATAAAATATAGTATATTACATATCAGAAAACTTCGCATTTCAAGGCGAGAGATTTGACCGATGGCCGAAGGCCGAGGTCAAATATAGATCTCGAGCCTTGAAATGAGTTTTATTAACAAGATATGTATACTATTTTATTTACAATTATTTTATATTAAAAATAAAGACCAAGTTTTTGTATTTTGAAATCTGAAATGATTAATTAATTATTGATCCTGTCATGACTGACAATTACTGATTGTTGACTTACATTTTTGCTTAGAATTCACACATAATCTCACAGAAAACATAACATTTAATGTTATGACAACATAACAACATAGTTTGAAATACAATATTTCTTCATTTTATCAATTGGAATATGAAACCATAGAACATAAATGCATGAAACACTCTCTGAACTGCGTGTGGCACCATCTAGCAACGAGAATAAATCACATAAGCATAATTCCAGTCCTTGCATTTATTTAATTAATGTTTAACTCTATTTTTCGTAAAATTAAGTACTTAAAACGGCTTTATATAAACATAACCTAAAAATTAATTTTTTAATAATACCTTTGTACTTTTCTAATACCTTACGAGGCCGCGAAATTTATAAAAGAGTAGATGTATTTTCATAATGGCCAAGGAAGATTTATAAGAAAATAGCTTTTCAATGAATTTAAATATCAGGGCAGGCCGGGTTTGTTTTCTCTTGGTCAGTAATACAAATTTTTAACTGCTTTTTAATAACAATACACTACTCTCTTAAACACTTATAGTGCAAGTAATGTGCTTATTGTAATATGATTGTGAATAAAAAATTTTACAGTAAAATTACATTTTTGCTTTAATTTGAGTCTTTATAATTGCAATGTTTGCCCAATGGAGCTCTCTACAACTAGTATTATGAAACAAAAGACGTCTACCCTATCTCTATCTCATTTGTGCTACACTTTCCAGCCAACCAAATAAATACTGTATTTGTTTTTCATACAACAAATACAGTATTTATTTGGTTGGCCGGAAAGTGTAGCAGTGAGCGGCATGAACGAACATAGCTAATGTGAATCTGTAGAATAAGATAATTTTACTAAAATTAAGATGGCGCCAGTAATAAGAATAATATAGATACACTTTTCGCCCGGCCAACAAAGAACCAATACAGAATTTGTTTGGTTGGGTGGAAGTGGGAGTGTATGTATGTCTTCTATCCTTTTTGGGTAGAACTTTTGTCCCTGTTTTATCTAACGGGAGAAATTACCATTATATACCGTAATAATATTGTAGTTTTAAAACTTGATTTTAGGAAATTTAATATTACGTTTGGATAATAATAATAGTAAAGTTAAAGGGTCTATTTAAATATTTTTTTGTAATTCCTATACTATTAATTAAAAAAAATATATATATATATATACACGGTGTATTTGAAATAGCGTAAGAAATTTTAACAGGTGATTCTACATGATAAAATATGACAAAAAGTTCCTAT
>OY294046.1:39767267-39816584 GCA_958510825.1 Brachypterus glaber
ACAATTACCAGCTTTATTTTAAATAGATAAACTCAATAATAACCCCCGCGTGGATTTTACTTTATTGAGTGGATAATTATTTATTTTACCCACTCAACTGTCACTTGTCAAATTATTTTCATGTAAATGTCATTAAGATTTAAAAAAAAAAAATGTATTCCTAAGCCATTTATTGGATAAAACCTTGTATGGCACTCATGAGTAAACCGATATTGCCCTCTCGAAAATTAACCTGCGAGGCGTCAGCCAAGTTTATGGGCAATATCTTACTTTACCCACTAGTACCATCGTTTTCATAATAAACGCTTACACCTAAAATTGTTACAGATTATATTGAACTTTATCAAGGTCTCTTTGACATTTATTTGTCAAAAATTATTATGACATTACTTGTCAAAATAATTCACATTAGTTATGCCGCAGCTTACAAATTAACAAAAATGTATTATAACAGCAAGAATAAATGACGGGATAAGTGTACGTGAAATAGCCACTGAATTAAATGTTGCAAACAGCACTATAATGCGAGCAAAGAAAAAACTTGAGGAAACTGGACAGATTAGCAGAAAGCGGGGTTCTGTTCGAAGTAGAATGAGTAGTGCAGAAGAAGATATGCAATTAATGAATTATCTGCGGGAAACCCCTTTCCATACCGGAGTCAGAGCGAGGGAAGAAACTAACTTTCCTGGGTCATAATGCTGAAGAATTACGACAGGCCATCATCGAGGCTTGGCACGCAAAAATTACACAAACCAACTGTTAGAATTACAAAGAAGATTTTTTTATTTTTGATATCTTAAAATAAGTCACTCTTGATGATGTTTTTTTTTCTTTATATTTTTGAAGACACTATTTTGAAGAAAAAAACATTATCCCATGAACCGTAAGAGTTGTACAAAAAGCGCTTAGTGTTTTGGGAGTTTAAAATCAAGCAGGGCAAGTTATAAAGAGTGACTTTTTTTGAGATCAAATCAAAAATAAAAAATAAATTCCTCTTTGTAACTCTATCTGGAGACATACTGTATAAATATCATTTATAATAAAATTTGTTAACCTTTTTGCTTATAAGCATATATGCTTAAAGACAGTTATAGGACTTGCACTATATAATATAGACTGTACTTTAACCTTACTTAATTATTACGGAAAATGTCAGTGTCAATCTTAGTAAAGTACATATACCACAACTAAAAATTTAAAATGTTGGGGTACCTCAGGGTTCTGTGATGTGAGCGTTTTCTATGAAAATGATGGTACCATAAATATATATTTTTCCTTTTCTGTTTTCTAATAGTTATTATTTTTTCTGTTCCATTTTCTTGCCACTCTAATAAAAATTAAATAAGAAAACAATTCGTTATAAAAACCGGTATATCACACACAAGCTATTTATAGCTTCCGTGATATACACATAAAAACTTACATTTAATTTTCTAAGAGATATACTTTTTTAACACACCATATCTCACATATTTAACAAAAAATACTTTTTTTGTTCTGGTATTATTATATTAGGTAGGATAAAATACTGTATAATGTCACTGTGATTAAAATAATGTATGTGTGTATAAATAAATAAATAAATAAAACAAAACATAAGTACACGATTTAAATCAAAGTTTGTAAAGTTTATTTTGAAGATAATAACTTGTTTGAAGTTATATCGTGTCATAATTTGATTAACTATGTTTAGTTTGATTTTCAAATCTTGTTTTATTTACATGTTGTTTGAAAACTAGTTACTAGTTCTAAGCCTTGTTTGCAAGGATAACCTGTAGCAAACTTTGTTTGTCAATTTACACAAAAACTTTTTAAGATCTTTGACAATGTGATCCCTAAAGAACATAAATGACCGTCTGTGTTTGTAATCCGAATTGGCATTTTGTTTCGTAATAAAAACACCGTCCCACAAAAAAGTATTATTAATTAAACAGACTATAGGGGAAGATACCCATTAATGGAACACTTTTAATGGCTTCACATTGTAAATGAAACAAAACACATATTTTTAAATAAAGCAATTAATGTTTGTTAATAATTTTATCAAATCAGTACTTAAAAAAGATTTTTATTTAATTTTAGCACATATTTACAAATTATAATGAAAAAATTGAGGGTTATGTCAGATTATTGTGACAGATATCAGGTTTAAATATTTAACAATAGATGAAGCACTTTTAATTTTTTGGGCCATGTGAACCTGGCCATGAAGATGGGACACTTACGAAATAAAGGTCCTTTCCTAAAAGGGGACCCCCTAGAAAGGTTAGTGCCCCAATTGGTTTCGTTAGTACCCCTTTGGTTCTCGACTTATAAGGTTGGGGAAAAAACACCTGTTCTTCACAAAAGAGAAATAACGATTTTTTCGATTTTTTTTTTGTTTATCACTCGAAAGCATTTCGTTAGTGCCTGTTAGTGCCCAGGATTTTTTTTCTCCATCCTCAAAGGTTAACTCTCAGGGTCACCTCCAAGTTGATAATTTTAAACCGTCACACTAACAAAAGTAAAAGAAATATATTTGTTTTTTTCGCACATATGAGCTCTCTAGCGTTGGTAGAGCTCTAGAGGTTAGTGCCCAATCAAACTATCCTCAGCCTTTATTATGAGGCTCGCCTCAGGGCTCCGAAAAAGTGCAAAAAAAAAGTATATATTATTAAAGCATATACGAGTTCTTTATCGTTAGTGGACGTTAGTGCCCTCAAAAAAATGACTTAATGTCCAAAGACGACGACTCCAGAGGCTTTCAACTTTCCCAGATTTTAAGACCATACCATAGACTATAACACTATATAACTTAAGCCGGGAAAATTATTCTAACCAAACTTTTGATATCTTTCAATCTTTGACATGAATTAAAAAACTTGAGTTGTTTAGTATCAAAAAATTAATTGCCGATTTTTTAAGAAGTGCCATCTAGCAGGAGTTTCGAATCGTCAAAAAACGTCCTGGACAAAAAATTCTTGGATACAAATATTTTAGATGGAAATAAATAAATAAATAAAAATAAATAAATAAATGTGTTTCATGAAAAAAACAAGAAACTTTGAAAGAGTCCGTCCGTCCGTCCAATGTCACGATTTTTGTTAACACATATAATTCAAGAACGATTAATCCGATCGACTTTTCTCTTAATTTTCAGGAAAAATCAGATTTCACTAGGGGAAGATCCCTATTGTTTTTAAAAGTGATCCCTTCAAAAACAAAAAAGTTATGGGGGTTAAACTGTAATAAAATCGAAAAAAGCTAAAAGAAAATTCCTATTAACGTATCTTTTTAAGGAAAAATTAATTTTATTGTAAGGATTATTTGCAGATAGGAAAACTTTTCTTAGCCGGGCAGCATAGGTATAGTAGCCATAGTTCCTTTCCATACTCGTTTCAGTATTAGACCATCTTCAAAGAAAACCTAACACTAATCTAATCTAACTTTCTATGGTAAGTCCCTATAATTTCCCGAACAGACCAATCTTACGACTGACCGACCGATTTTTTTTTGCTCAAAATTGATTCATATATAAAACGTCATAAAAATACCCGAAACAAATTTTAAAACTTTTACACGAATGCAAGGCTTTCCCAAAGTTTTGAATATTATAAAATGGGAAAGCAAAATTAATAATTTGATACTAAGGAACTCAAGTTTTATGTCAAAAATTGAATGATGATCAAAAGTTTGGTTAGAATAATTTTCCCGGCTTAAGTTATATAGTGTTATACTGTATAGGTATTGTCTTAAAATCTGGGAAAGTTAAAAGCCTCTGGAGTCGTCGTCTTTGGACTTTATGTCACTTTTTTGAGGGCACACTTTTTTTGTTCACTTTTTCGGAGCCCTGAGGTGAGCCTCATAATAAAGGCTGAGGAGAGTTTGATTGGGCACTAACCTCTACCAACGCTAGAGAGCTTCTATGTGCGAAAAAAACAAATATATTTCTTTTAGTTTTGTTAGTGTGACGGTTTAAAATTATCAACTTGGTGACCCTGAGAGTTAACCTTGGGGGATGGAGAAAAAAATTCTGGGCACTAACAGGCACTAACGAAATGCTCTCCAGTGATAAACAAAAAAAAAATCGAAAAAATCGTTATTTCTCTTTTGTGAAGAACAGGTGTTTTTTTCCCCAACCTTATAAGTCGAGAACCAAAGGGGCCCTAACGAAACCAATTGGGGCACTAACCTTTCTAGGGGGTCCCCTTTTATGAAAGGACCCTTATTTCGTAAGTGCCCCATCTTCATGGCCAGGTTCACACTAAATTGATAAAAAACTGGTAAAATATTAAGAAAAAAACTAATAAACTTTATGTAATTTTAACGCAAAACTTTAAATTGCATTAAATTATTCAATATTTTATGGTAAAATATATATAATTTTGCACATTTTGCTACAGTTTTCTTTATAAACAAGAGATGACACTACATCTGCTCATTCTAACACTTGATACGGAATATTCATACCGTATCTAGAGCTAGAATGGATTCATTCTGTTTGAAAAGTGTGTGTATTCGCAGGCGTAGAAAAATTTAATTTTTAATCTTTTATCTATATTTGGAACCAAAAGAACACAATCCGTGTTAAACCTCAATAATATTTATTTTAACCAAAACCACGAGCATTTTACGAAAAAACTAACTTGTCCCATTCAAGAACACGGTATTATTGAATGAGACAAAAATTGCTATTAAAGATAACAAATTATGAAAATAACTGTTTTTATTACTATTACTAATTACAACCTATAATGTAATTTTATAACAAAAAAATAGCTGTTAAGGTGTTACTACATTCTTTTTTTACATTTACATTTAAATATTTTTACCAAACTTTGATTCATGTTTTCTTAAATCAATATCAAATATTAGTTTGTTTTGAGTTCTCACTATTCCAAATTGTTGTATGGACACCTAGACACTCTCTGTCCTTTTAGAGTGATTTCTTATTTAAAAGAGATAAATTGAAATGAAATATGTAGAAAAACAGTTGTCCCGTTTAAGAATACTAATAATATTATCAAAAAAAAAATAGGGCAAAAATATCTTTATCTTCCAAACCAGAAAAACATAAAAAAAATGAAAAAGAAATTTTTCATTAAAATTGCGGTAATAAGAGAGACTTTAACAAATTGATAAACAGTTGCAGTGGCGTACCATGCAACAGTTGCATTGCAACTCCTAGAAAATCGGGAAAAAATTTAGTTATTTTGTTGCTGTTAATACAAAAATAATTTTTTAATTATTCTAAATAAAAACAAAATTGGAGAAAGCTTAAGTTTCAAAACAAAAAAGAATCGTTAAACAGTTTTCGAAATATTTGAATTTAAAAAATGACAAATTTTTAGGTTGATCGATTTTTTTGCTCTCAAGTATACAAAAAAATGACATTTGGCACACTCTTTTGTTCTTTAGAAAACGCCTTATATCACACTTGTTTGATATTTTCATATCACCCTAGTCACAGTTGTCCCCGAGCTCGCTTGGGTTAAAAAAAATTCGAACCAAAAGTTAAGGTTGGATCCTTGTAGTAATCGGTTTGGAGATAATATATCCACCAACAGCCAAATCCAGAAAATTCGCTTTTGGCAGATAATGGTAACTCTTCTTTGAAGAGGTACATCTTTTACACCAATGATAATAGAAACCTGTTCAAGTGTATTTAGTAAGTATTTTTGAAGCAGATTTCAAATATCTTTTCAAAAGTAAGCTATCTATTTTTGTTACGGAGAAAAACATAAATAAAAAAATGGAAAATTGAAATTTAGGGTACTTTTAAGCATTTACTTTTATTTAATTTCAGTAAATATATGACTCTAAAGTATAAAAGAAGAAAATCTGTTTCCTTAACTTAATAAAAATGCTAATTAGAACTTAATTTATTAACCATTTTAAATTTGGGAACCTTTAGAAAAATCGATTGATTTTGATTATATTTTATTTTGTTGAGTAGTGTGAAAATTGCAATCCTTCAAAGTTTGACTTTTTAAATCATTTTATGGAATAAGTAAATCAGTGGTTATAAAACGGTTTAGAACATTGAATATAGTTCCTCCATCCGGCGGCGGTTCTAGGGAACCACGGCACTATGATACCAAATGTGTACTTGTTTGGGAATGATGCGAAACTCTTAACAAAATGAGGGACACGAGGGTGTTGAAGGCAATGAGGCAGCAGACTCTCGTGCTAGAGAAGGGGCATGCACTCAATTTACTGGCCCTAAACCTTTAACAAAAGCCACCTGGTAAAGTTTACCAAAAAATGGGAAACCAAAATCATAGTTCGATATTGTAAAGACCAAAACTTAAGTCAGGCCAAAATATTTATAAAATATGAACCTGAAAAACAAGAAAAGTGAACTCAGCATTCCGGAAATAAAAACCAGTCATTGCCCTCTAAGATAACGCTTAAAAATTGACACCTGCTGTATATGCTCAGAAGCACCAGAAAAGGCCGAACACATTATCTGCTTTTGCAAAGTCATTGTTTGCAAAAAGCTACTATATCGAACAGGTATATCCAAAATCTGCAGATATATCCCAAGTAGCCCCAAAAATACTTTTGTCCTTCTTGGGAAGCCTAAAGTTATATGTAAATTAAATTATGAAGGGGATTCACAATAGATCTCATTGGTCGCAGTGACTTGAATGGTACTATGTTGCCTCACAACCCCATTTGTATTGAATTGTATGATGTTTAAATATAACTTAATATTTTAAGGAGAGGCGTTCTTAGTAGTATCTGGCGAGCCTGCCTATTAAAATCTGTTCGAACCCACTATGTTAAGTAACAATACGAAAAATGTAATTTATTATTAATAATCGGTAAAATATAATACATACATATTATAATTTTTTGTCTCCATTTTCCAATTTCATTGCTGACTTTTGACTTATTTATGTGTATTTGTATACATTCTAAAGATTAATAAACGAATTGAATTGAATTTAAAATATAATACAAAACGAGGAAGCCGAGGAAACGTGTAGATTTAGGAAATAGTTAGAATGTAAATTGAATATAAATGAATTTCTAGTCTAATAAATTATCACAAATCAGTTAGTGATCACCGTTTTATTTCACCCTCTGATTAGCTGAAGGACTAGAAAGTCTTCTCCATCCTGCTTATTCAGAGAGTTACCTGATGTAAAATATAACTTACAAGTCTGGGTATATTGCTTGGATTTGTAATAATTATATTAAAAAAATAAAAAAATACAGACAATAAAACGATTTTTTTTTAAATAAAATTATTATGCTTTAATTTGCAAAAACTACTGTGCCAAACAAAATGTATTATTATTTTATAAGATGTTAAAATATAAAACATAATAACTAACGTTAAATTATATTTAATAAAAAATGGAAAAAAATAAATTTAAATTAAAATAAAATATTTAATCTTATTGCAATACATGTATTAATAAATAAAAAAAAACTTTAGACAATAGTCTATGCTGGCTACACATATTTTAAATCATTACTTAAAACAAAGATGGGGTTGTCAGAGTTTTATATAAATAAAACTTAACTTATTGAGAACCACTGCTTTAAAAAAGGACACTACCCAACAGACCGCAATTTCAACAATGATACTGTAAAAATAGCAGTTACTTTTTCAGGTTCTTAAGTTCAGAAAAAAATAATATTTTTAACTGTTAGTAGCGTATATATTTAGTTAAAAACATGAAATTTATTCAGGTTTAGTCGAAAGTATTATATTTGCTAAAATGTAATAAATAAAAATGCTTAAAAGTGCCCTAAATTTCAATTTTACATTTTTTTAAGAACGTTTTTCTCTGTAAACAAAAATGATAGCTTAATTTTGAAAAGATATTTAAAATCTGCGTCAAAAATACTAACTAAATACACTTGAACAGTTTTCTATTATCATTGGTGTAAAAGATGTACCTCTTCAAAGAAGAGTTACCATTATCTGCCAAAAGCGAATTTTCTGGATTTGGCTGTTGGTGGATATATTATCTCCAAACCGATTACTACAAGGATCCAACCTTAACTTTTGGTTCGAATTTTTTTTAACCCAAGGGTTTTCGGGGACTACTGTGTAGTGTGGTATTTATATATGAAGGTTTGCCTAATTTTGTTTAGATATTTACGTTGTAAATTCTACGAATTTTACTCATCTCGTTTTATATGCCATTTTCCACTTTTCATTACAGACTTTTTTGATGTGTTGTTTTTTAATCAAAATATTTCTGTTTTTCATGTCAAAAATAAAAAACTAGAGTTATAACCTTACTATTTTGACCCAGGTCAATATAACTTAATGTGTTTGATTAATGTCTAGATTAAAAAAAAAATACTTAATTTGTGATTTAGTTACCTTACATTTTATAACAAACATCAATATTTCCTCATGAAATGTAAAACATTGTAAAATTTTACAGTCTTATATGGTAGCATATCCAGAGAAATCAAATTTAATTAGTAAACTGTCAAATTTTTCTTGATTTTAAAGATGCTTGCGATTAGGCAACCCATTAAACAGTGTTGAGCTTCCATAATAATATGTTCTATTAAATATAAAACCAAGAAAACTAAAGGTGAATAAAAAACATACTTCCGGTTGACATACATATATAAATTTTTATGCTATTTGGTGTTTTGCTTTTCTCAAAAATTCTGGCATAAGTAATAAAAATTAGAAAATATTAAATTAAGAATTCTTAGTTTAAACTTTATATTTTTTCGGGATCGTAGGAAATATAGTGTACATAACTCGTTGGAAAGTGTATTTCTTAAATTCCTGGGGTTTCCTCACTCGCCTGAAGGCTCGTTCGTAAACCTTCCCACTCGCGTGAAATATGTCACTTTCCATACTAGTTATGTAATATACTATTTCCTATAGCAAAGATAAAGAGAGCTCGTTACTTTGCATAGAGATGTAAAGTTTTAACATACGATCATGAAGCGCAAAATCCCGCTGTGTAGCAATAATACTCCTTAATACATATGCTAGTATGCTGGGATATTTAATCCAAAGTTTTTATCTCGTTGTTTGTCCTTTCTGTTTAAACAAAAATGTATATTAAAAAATAAATATTAAAAGCTGATACAGACCGTAACGTCAACTTAAAAGAGTGACGAGAATGTAATACCGTTTTTTTTTATTAAAACTGAAGTATCGGATTTGTGCTAAATAAATACAATGTTTTTATTCAATATAAAATATAATATTTTTATACAACAGACTGGTTTATAGCAAAAGCTTTATAGTATGGACATAGTAATATATAAGAAAGATAACCCAACCATTAAATAGTCAACTTTCTAGTTTTATTTAATTTCTTTTTTCGTGGCCCTGTCCCTGTTCGCAGACGGGGACAGGAATTTTTTTTAAAAGTTAGTTTCATTTTTTTTTTGTTCTGAATGTTAAATTTATATATACACGGTGTATTTGAAATAGGGTATGAAATTTTAAGGGGTGATTTTACATCAAAAAATATGACAAAAAGTTCCTATAAACATGTCTAAAAATGCGTTGTGAGGAAGTTAAGCCCCTTTAAAAGTGGCTAAAAATTCGGTTTTTATTTAATAACTCAGGAACCCTTTGAGATAAAGCAACTAGGTTTTGCACGTGAACTAATCTTAATAAATTCCATCTTCTTTTTTTATTTTCAACTTAACCAGGTGTAACTTTTTTGTAATTTTATTTTTGGAATATGATTCTTCAGATCAAAATACATAAAAAAGTACTCTTGTTGTAATAATGTAGGATTAACCGTTTTCGAGAAAATTAATTTGGTGAAAGTTTACGGTTCGAGGACGAAAAATTATATAACTTGCTACCATTCAAAGTCTCCAGAATAGGAGAGGTATGAGTAGATGTCTACATCTAGAAATAGATGGCGCACAAGTCTACATCAATCTAATGGCTATATTCCTTTTGCGAGTAAAGTCTAAAAACGTTTTCTTAATCAGCGTGCAGAGTTGACTCTTGGTACTGAAGAGGGCCAGTAGCCCGAAACTGTCAGTCTACCAATATCACTCTGTACTATGATTAGAAAATAGTTTGATGGAATAATAAAGAAAAATTATATACTAAAATACTGAAAACTAAAATTTTAATGATGCAAGGTGAATGTACATAAAAAACTAATAAAAAAACCTTATAAACAGGTACTACCAAAAATCAATGCTAGGTCTCCTAAAAATGTACCATTTTTAAAAGGCCGTAGGAGATTTAAAAGTGATTTTTGACCTAGAAACTTTTTTTCTTAGTTTTTAATATAAAATAACCCTTCATCATTGAAATTTTGGTTTTCAACATTTTAATATTTAATTTTTAGTTTGGAACCGTGAAATTTCAGCTTCAAATGAATTTTTCTCGAAAACGGTTAATCCTACAGTATTACAACAAAAAAACCTTTTTTATGTATTTTGACCTGAGGAATCTTTTTCCAAAAATAAAATCACAAAAAAGTTAAACAGAAAAAAGTTTGGGGCAAAAAACAACTAAGGCCCCCTCGTTTCGCATACCCCTGGTTAAAGTATGTACATCAAAATAACATACGAAGATGGGCCTTATTAAAATTAGTACACGTGCAAAACCTCGTTGGTATATCTCAAAGGGTTCCTGAGTTATTAAATAAAAACCGAATTTTTTAGTCAGTTTCAAACGTGCTTAGTTTCCTTACGACGCATTTTTAGACATATATTTATACGAACTTTTTGTTATATTTTATGGTGTAGAAACATGCCTTAAAATTTCGGATGATATTTCAAATACACCCTGTACAGCAACTGTAACGTCAAAGGATTGCCGAGATGGAAGGCCAACTATAATTCGACCATACAACTATACAACTATAATAATAAATTAAGTGGCAGTAGCTGTATTTTTGAAAACAAATTTAAAGTGTCAGATATCTAATATATTTTTTTGTTTTATTATAATGAAATACAAAATTTAATTCAGGTGCCCATTAACAAAATGAGCAATATTTTAAAATAGAGTACAAAATGACAATTTTTGAGTAGAGCATTAATTCAAGTACCCACTCTTGGATGACTATAATTCTTGCAACGCAAAAAAAGTTTTTGGCAAATTTCCACAAATCTTTGTTTTATTTATAAAGCTCTAAATATCTTACATATTTTACTTCAAAATACAAATTAATTAACAAAATATATAGTTTTATGAAGTAAACTAAACAAATATTTTACTATAAAAACATAATAGGCATAATAGTCAAATGCCCATAAAAAGTTTCCATAAACATGTGTTTAAAATTAATTTTAAAAATAAAAGTAAAAATTAACAAAAATCAATCGTGTGGGCTAAAAAGTGCCCTGGGTGTTATTAGGGGACCTAGTTTCTTGTTCGATGTTCTGATACAAGAAAATAGGGGTTCAGCAAAGCCTACACGCAACCGACTGGGCTCATGGAGACGAATACGAAACTTATCACCGGGGTCGTGTAATATTTCCTTGAATATAAATAATGTAAAATATAAAAAATATCAAAAGAACACTGTTTTGAATTAATTGATTATGAAAATACCTGAAAGAGAAATGTGTACTCAATAAAAAGCTGATTTTTAAATGTAACGTATATAAATATATTAAATTTAACTTAAGATTTACAAAGGTAATATAAAACTGGCATTACAACAATAATTATAACAATTTAATCTAAATGAAAAAAATTAGGGCATATTCCCTGGTGCAAAATAGCAAGATTGTAAGTAAAATTTAGCAAAAATATAAAATTGGGCTCAGCAGAAAAATACAAAAAAATTGGGGTACATCACCTTTAAATTTGAAATGAAAAGGAAGCCAATCTCCTGTCGAACCAACAACCAGTCAGCCAGCGATTTGGGATACCTCTGGAGCTCAGAACACAGCTAATGGCCCCAAAATCATACCCAGCTTGTAGGTGCAATAAGGATTATAAAATCATTCCAAAATTTATAGATATGGCTTCTTATTTTAGCTCATCAAAAGTCAGGTGAGTTTCAAACCCAGGGGTCAAATAATTTAAATGTTATCCTTTATTTTCACCGTTTTTTTTAGTGTTTTTTTTTTAATACTATAAACATGTATTTAAAAATGCAATGTATAGTTACACAACTGCTGTGATATACAAAAATTCAAATTAAATAGCAATTTAGTCCATAAACAGCGTGAATCAAAATTTGGTTTTATTTTTTACCCAAAACTAATTCTATTTTAGTCCTAAATAAACAAGAAGGTATAAAAAGGTCCAAGCTGCTTAAAACAAATCAAATTTCAGTGATTTAGTGTAAAGATTACTGCAATTTACTTTTCCAATTTCAAAGAAAGAAGAAATTTAAGGATTTACTTTAAGGGGTTTGGACGTACTTTTTTACTTTGACACTTATGAATGTTTTGAAACCGATTTTGATCTTAACTCCGAGAAAAATCTATCTAAGTTGATGCTCATTTGTTTCTTGTTTTAAGGTTGGCAGGATAAATTTAATTCCCTATGTAAGGTTGACTATCTTGTGTTTTAAATTCATCATCAATTAAAAAATTATTTTGACATTTGAAACAAAATTCAAATAGTTTTTGAAAAGCCAAAAGAAAATGGTCGAAAGAATTTTTAAGCAAGGAAATTAAAGCAAAATTTACAAAATTTGTAGTAAAACATTTAATGTTTTGTTAAAATAAAGTTATACAGAGCGGTCCAAAAGTCACCCCCCCCCCCCTTAACTTTTGACCCAGTTGAGATATCGACTTCAAATTTGGAACTTTTAAATAAGAAAACTTAAACTATCTTTTAGCATATATTTAATACATTCAGCTCTTAAAATGTGGGCAGGGGGGCATGGGGGCACACTTTTTTTAAATAGAAAGGGGGGTCGTGTAATTCATCATTTTAAATCTTAAAAAATTCTCAATTTAACTCCATATTTTTAAATAAAAAAAAAATTGGTTTAAAATGGGGTTGAAAATGGGTATTAATGTCAAAATTCCTCTAAAAAAAAACAAATATATTTTTAAACATGCCTAATTTCATCATAAAAAAATATTAATTATACTTTTAAACTAATTTTAGTTGACATAAATAAAAATTTATAAAAAAAAACTTAAAAAATCGAATGTTTTAGCAAAAAAAATTGAAAAATCAAAACCTTAAAAACATTTTTAAAAAATTTAAAAATGTTAGTTTAAATAGATAATTTTATAAGCTTTAAAATGATATATCACACGATCCCCGTTTCCATCTAAAAAATGTCCCCCCATGCCCCCTGCCCACATTTTAAGAGCGGAAAATATCAAATATATGCTAAAAGATAGTTTAAGTTGTCTTATTTAGGAGTTCTAAATTTGAAGTCGATATCTAAACTCGTTCAAAACTTTAAAGGGGGGGGGTGACTTTTGGACCGCACTGTATGTATTTCGCAGTGCTCAATAAAAGTTTTATACTAAAAAATGTGGCAGATTATTTTTGGCAAGTTAAAATTATGCCGATCCAAAATTTCACTTAGAAAATAAAATGTAAGGATAATATCCTTATAATTGTATAGTATATTACTAATTTTTATTGAATATCGCCATCTGGCAAATTGTGGGGTGGCAGAATCCCTTAAGATAAGAAAACTTTCAGGATTTGCATTAAATAGGTTTATCTTTGTAACGGGAATCGTAGATATTATTATTTAGTTCGACTTTAGTCAAAGGTATTAACTTAGTTTAAAATCACTGAATTCAGATCTTTAGGTATTAAATCAGATTATTGAAAATACACTCATTATTTTAATTAGATTTAACAGGTACCTGTTAAATCTAACAAGACCTAGGTCTTGTAAACTGAAATATTTTTTGACGAAGTATTTATATTGAAAATAGGGTCTAAGAACGACTTTAAACTTAAACAAGCCGTGAAGATTTGTAATTCTTTGTATTTCATAGTATACTCTTCACAATGTATAGAATATTTCGTTTTCTCTCGATGCCTATACATCCCAAATTATAATTACCTTAAATTCGTGTGCATACTTTATTTTTGCTTTCACATTTTGATAATTTTCAAAATTTTGTGAAAGCCTTGTATTCGTAAAAAAATATCATTTTGTTTGCGTATTTTTGCGTTTTATGAGGTTTTATGTAGATATAAATTAATTTGGAGCCGAAATGAGCAAAAATGTCAGTCGGTCGACTGATCGGTCGATTGATCAGTCGTTCTGTCCGGAAAATTTGTGGGAATGATAACTTAAGAACGCTTTAGGCTAGAGACTTGAGATTTGGCATACAGGTTTGCTACCGAAATTCCTCGCTAGGGATTGTTTTTGGTAAACATTGGGGTGCGGCAAGGGGGGCAAATGGGGAAGTATAATATTTTCTTACAAAATTTTAAAAATTGCTATATAGGGATTTTCGAGGTTGCTGAAATTGAATCTAATAATACAACTTTTCTAACTTTACTCCCGCGGCCTAGAGGGGCTATATTTTCCACAAAATATATAGGGGTTTTTGAGGTCGACGAAACTTAATCTAATATTAAAAATTTTCTTCACTGGGGGCGGTGGGTAATTATTTTTTAATTATTTACAGTATTTTAGTGCTAATTGGTATATAGGGGTTTTTAAAGTGCTTAAACTAATTCTTAGAATAACAAATTCTAACTCCACCCCCTGAGGGCCCTCGAGGGGTGGGGAGTAGTTTTCGTGAAAATTGGTATACAGGGGTTTTAAAGTAGCTAAAACTAAATCATAGAATAATTCTTTTCTAAATCCACCCCTGAGGGGTGGATGGTAATTTTCATGAAAATTGGTATATTTGGGTTTGGACTTTAATAAATGAATGTTTTTCAAAATTGGTCGAAATATTTCTATCTATACTCGTGACAATCTGAGAATGCGACTCTGACGTCACAGCGCGTAAATTAAAAAGCACTCTGTAGTGTAACTGAAACTTATTTATTAAGACTTAATACATAATTATTATATGTATAGAAAATATATATATATATAAACAAAAATCATTTATTAAATCTTAAAAAATAAGTTTCAACCCTACAGAGTGGTATTTAGTTTACGCTCTATGACGTCAGAGTCGCATTCTCAGATTGACACGATTATATCAAAGTAATGTTTTCTAAGTGTAGATAGGTTTTAACACATGAAACCACGGTCAATTTTCACAATGTTGAAAATGATGGACTTTTTCACTAATTTTCCGAGTCTAGAAGAAGAATGAGCCCATGGCGATGCTATTTTTACATTGGGTCAGTACTTAGTGCCACAAAATACATAAGGATAGCGGGATCTCAACCCTAGCACAGAAAACTTGTTTTGTTTTTGTGGGTCAGTGTAATTATTTGCAATTTTGGCGAAGGTGCATAAGTCAAATAAGCACAATTTATTTTTATATGAAGTATTTTTGATACTTGTGTTAGATACCACACTGATAAATCTAAAAATATTAATACAAAAAGTTTTTCTGTCAACTTTTAGGTATAGAGTACAGTTTTTACGATTATTCTAAAACATTATAACGTTATATTAAATACAATCAAACCTTATATATACTAAACAACTTCAAAATATTTAATTTTACAACAACATTCTTGTACTATAGTGCCGGTATTTTATGAAGGAAAATTAATGAAGATATCGGAAATCAGCTGATTTTACCAACATTTTGAAAGTAGGCATTTTGAGCTGAAATTTCCATGTGTATGAGTATCACTACCCGGATATTTGGTATTGATTACGAGGGGCGCGCGAAAGTTTAATTTTTTATGAACATTCTGACAAGGGTGACACTTACTGAGTATAATGACACAAATTTTTAATTTAATATAAATAAGTTTTAAAGCATTTAAAATGGCTTGTGTGCGTCCTTAACGCACTAACCTAGAAACTTGGATTCAAAATATTCCCAAGCTGCAATTTAATCGTGAGGTACTTTTTCGTTCAACGTGCGAAAAAGATATAGGTTAGTTTCAAAAATGCAATGTTTTAAAGCACATTATCAAAATCTCATAAAAATGGCATACAAAAAGTTTTATTTTGATTTAGTGAGTCCATTCCGTGAATGAAAATTGAAAATCCTCAGAGTTATAGAAAACCGGAAGATACATCTTCCGGTTTTATATAACTCTGAGGATGATGTATCTTCCGGTTTTCTATAACTCTGAGGATTTTCAATTTTCATTCACGGAATGTTACAACTGGACTCACTAAATCAAAATAAAATTTTTTGTTACCAAACAAAGTACCAAGCGAGCCCACAAAGAGAAAAAAATATTTACCAAAGGCGTTCGAGAATATAAAATCCAAAACTTTAGTACAGGACAAACATATTTTTAGCATAGATGAAACCAAAAATGCTTCTGGTTTAAAGATTTTCCACAATATTTTCAATAGTAGACCTTTTTAATGGCAAAGAAGTTGACTTTTCTAAACTAAATATGCTCTAACTTTGGTAGACATAGAACATTTCTTTTCAGATTATAAATATACTTTTGGTAAGAGAAGACGAAGCTTAATAGCCGAAAATATGGAGAGAATCTTGATGATATATTTTTATTTTCAACAATAATATTAATTATGTTTAAAAATATGGGTACATTTAGTTTTAGAACACTAACATGTAAATATTTTGTAAAATATACATAATATAATTTTTTGTTGTTTTACCTTTGATATTTGTATAGTAATAACTCTTTTGTAATAAGTCATTATATCCTAAAAGTATAGTTATTCGCCTGTGTCATAATATTGGAATACACCTCGTAATCGTCACGTTACGCCACCATGAATAATAACTCTCACGGGATGGTTAAGAAAGTGTGCCATTAATCTTTAAAAACTTTTTTTTTTTAATAGTAAAATTCGCGTGCCCCTCGTAATCAATACCAAATATCCGGGGTCTGATGAGTATACTTAACATGTACATGTAATTACATGTGATATGTACTTTTTATGTGCACATAAATATATGCAATATGTGAATTTAAAATAAAATGCTTACCATTTGTTGTTGTAAATCGAACAACTGCACTCGTTTGTAAATACCTAACGCGTTTACTTGTTTGCTGTTGTATTTTATGCAGTGTATAGTGGTTGGCGCATATACAACTATTTATTGTTGTATTCTATAACCTAATTAATTTAAATCGATTTTCTCGGTAACTATTTCAGATATTTCAAATATTAATAATACAAATTATAGCTACTCAGTAGCACTGCAAAATATATTTTTTTTTAGAATTTTTGGTTATATAATAGGGGTCGAAAAAAATATTCTAGGTTTTTGGGCTTTAGGAGCGTATTCTACACATATTAAGAAGTATAAAAAGCAAAAAAAATAAATCCATTTTTTGAAACCAAAAAGCAGAACAACCCCAACAAGAAATGTTATTATTTAAACGAAGCACTTTCACTTAATTCAAGTTTTAACCGCTTTGACTAAGTATACGTATTCAACTTCGATCAGGCAAAACATTTAATTTAAGTACTTTTAAGTTAAAACATGCTTGAAGATATACAAATTTTTGAGCCACTTGATCTGAATGTTACATACTTAGTTTAAGTAATAATTTCTCTGTGTAAAAAAAATCATGCATGTTTCACTCTAGGTTGAAACTAAAAAAAAATGTTTACCATCATCAAATAAAAATTCTGAGTATAAATTAAAGCAATTCAGAATTATAAATTAAAGCAATCAGAGCCAAATTTAGTTTTGTAGTGTAACCTCTAAAAACTCTGAATAGTGAAAAATTAACTTCAGGAAAAACCTTGCAGAAATATTAGTTCAGTCAAATAATGAGAAATTCCTATGTTAAATTGCAATAAATGTAGAAGGGCTGATATTTTAAAGGGTAGAGTAGTGGATAGTAACAGAACACTCCTGTTAGTTTTTCCCCGGGTGATTTCCGGGTGAGTGTGGTTATCTCGCTAAATATGCATCTTACGATAAAAATGCATATAGCCAATTTTGTTAAGAAGAATATTTCCAGCAGCTTTTGTTTAAATAATTTTTTTAACATATTAATATCAATCGAGTTATAAATATTCAAAAATGGCTATGTTGGGGGTCAACTTGATTTTTTCGATTTTTTAGCCAAATTATTCATCGGAGGATAAAATGGTTATTAACGGACTTGTAGGTCTTAAAGTTCTCTATAAGTTTTATACATTATGCATATCCATAATTATTTTGTTACGGTTACAGTGGGCGCTGAAAGAGTTGCGCCCTCTGGAACCGTACCAAAGTACCTATGAAAATTTATAATATATGAAGCTTATAGAGAATTTGAAGAGCTACAAGTTTGCTTTTATTGTCCGATAAATAATTTAGCTGAAAAACTGAAAAAAATAATTTTATCTCCAACTCTAACTATTTTTAAATTAACTCGATTGTTATTAACATATTAAAAAAACGATTCAAACAAAAATTGTTGGAAATTTTCTCCTTAACAAAATTGGTAATGTGCATTTTTATCGTGCATATTAAGCAACTCAACCCTAAAATTCAAGATAGCGGACACTCCTTACGCAAATTACCCGGTGAAAAACTAACAGGGGTGTTCTGTTACCACCCACTACTACCCTTTAAAAAATGAGCCCGTGTACATTTATTGCAATATACATTTATTACTTGACTGGACTATATCTACTTCCCTTTAATATATTCAAGATCTGCTTTCTCGTTAGTTGAAATACCTTGCAACCAAATTAAATTTAAACTAATTTCACAAATTGCATATATTCAAACATGTCTGGAATATTGACGTAATAATATATGTTGAAAGGTGCTCCATAGTTTAATTAATTCTGTTTTTTTTTTGTTTTACTTAATATATTCTTATAATGTAAAAAATTAGGAAAAATTAGAGAGTTATAATAAGATTAAATTATAAAATTTAGATGATTTTAACCGAGGGGTAAACCGCTGACAAAATTTTGTACACATTTAGGAGGAAATCTTCAAAAATTTCCTCCAGATTACCTGCAAAGATTTCCTTCAAATTACCTCGTAACCTTCAGAGATTTCCTCCACATTACCTTCAATTTGTACACCTCAATTCCTCTGCGGTTTAACCCTCGATTTAAACTGAATTTGTTACTGTTTTATATGAAATTTAACTGAATTTTTAAATTTATCCTTTAAATTTTCGATAACGACGTAAGATCCTAAAATCAAATTTTAAAAATTAAATATTATTTTAAAATTACGTTTTGAAATTCGGCAGAATTTTACAATTTCTCATATAATTTTGGTACCGATAGCCAGTAAATAAATTGCAGGAAATATTGTTTACAGTGTATACCTGCCTAATTAGTTTTGTTGTTTCGAGAAAAATAAAAACCTAAGATAATAGAACTATTACTTTTCAAATTTGGGGAGCACCTATTACATTTCCTTGCTAGTCATCTCATGATTTTAAAAAAATAGTAATTAAATAATAGATTTTAAGTATTACTTTTGCCAATTTCCCAATAACTTGTGAATGCTTGTATCTATAACCTCTTTTGACACAGATTTTACTTTAGATACTGTTTTAATAAGTCTTATTCTAAATTCTTAATTGACCAAACTTAAAGTATCTAGTTTAAATCGTTTAAAAGTTATTGCGTAAACAAATATTTTACACTGCTTTGATAGAGTTAACGCAGTCCAATTTTTTTTTAAACTTTTAATTTAATAATTTAAGTATATTTCGCATATGTGATAATTAATACAAAATTTTAAAGATAAACCTTGATCAAAGACACTCGAAAAAAATTCTATGGGTTATTCCAGCAGGCTTTAAATAAAATACAGATTATTATTAGCTAGCTTAAGGAGTTCATAAGTTATCGTGCCCATAAGATATCTCGGGCAGAACGACCGACAAAAATAAATTGACCGACCGATCGATAAAAAGTTCGACCGACCGTTTCGCCGACAGATAATTTTTTTTGCTCGAAATTGATTTATATCGACCAAAAACGTCATAAAACACAAAAGTAAGCAACAAAATTGAATTTTTTTGCAGGAATACAAGGCTTTTCCAAATCCGAATTCCCTTATAACGTAAGCAACAGATATTTCATCTTTTAATGCATAACTCAGCAATTGTTAAAGACTTTTTAGTCTTATTTGGACTTTTATAAAAAGATCGACCGGTCGGTCGCGACAGGCCGTTTCACCGACCGACAATTTTTTTTGCTCGAAATTGATTTATATTGACCAAAACCGTCATAAAACGAAAAAGTATGCAAAAAATTTTTTTCTGCAGGAATACAAGGCTTTTCCAACATTTTGAAAACATTAAAATGGGAAAGCAATACCTGGGACAAAAGCTGAAAGTGTACCAGTCGAAGTACACTCTCGGTATTGCAATACATTGTCATGATAGTTTATAATGCAAAAAATATAGGGACATTTAATGTAACGTAAGCAACGAATTCCCTTGTAACGTAAGCAACAGATATTTCATCTTTTAATACATAACTCACCAATTGTTAAAGACTTAAAACATTGTAGCCTTATTTTTTAAAAATTTTCAAATGCGCATTTAGTTTTAAAAAGATTTTATATTCTGAAATAAAACCGAAATTTAAAGTCAAAAAAAAAAAATTAAGTCAAAATCTATGTCACAAAATGTAACGTAAGCAACATTACATAAAATTATAAATTTATAACAAATTAAACTAATTGTACTAATTATAAATATATGTTTTGTTACTTTATTATTTACTAAAAATAAACATTGTCTTTTAATATAACTGACAAAGGGGGGTATCGTATTTTGGACTAAATCACCTGTAACGATAAGACTTAATAAGATAAGGTTATAGATACATAAAAAATAAACACTTTGACAAAATTTCAGCCCTTTTTACACTTCGGAACATACTTTAATTATTTTAATTACGAATTTTGACATATGTCAATGCACGATTTGGCAACATGGCACCTAACGATCGTTCGTATCAAGTGTCATGTTATCTCAAAAGATAAATAACTACTGTGGACCAAGGGCTGTATATTGTGATGTGTAAACTCTGCTTGACTGCAAAATTAAAATATTTTGTTGTTTTGTTGTTAATTTTTACGGATTTAACATGGTGTAAAATACCCAATGTGTATTGAACTTATCGGACTAGTTTTTCAGTAAGATTATCAAGTTGTTTTTGAGGTATGTATTTATACTAATAATATTTTAAAGCAATCAAGCAGCTCCAACGTTATAGTATAGTAATCTAAAGCCTGCAGTCCCAATGGAGAGTGTGACCTTAGACTAGTAATTTTATGTAGCTTTCGACGTGTTAAATACCTATATTTCCATGAAAAAGTTTTAAGAGACTTTTAAGCTGTAGTGCTAAATAAATACATATAATTAAAATTGTACAGTATTTTTATTAGTTGATATTCAGACAAACAAAAAAAAGTCACTTTTTTAAGAAAAGATAGAGGCATTTAGCACCTTTTTTCATAATTTCTTTTCATTATTTTGCACTTTTTAAAACAAAAACATATTGTTCTAATTTAGCCCAAAACTCACATTTAAAACGATATGAATATAAATTTCAATAAAAATATTTGAATAAAATAAGAAGAAATGTCCTGCGAGAATGTCAAATGGATTTATAATTATTTCATTACCTAATTCAAAACTATTGTAACATGAAACAGTGTTAGGTATAAACTACCTTCAAAAGGAGGTCCCTGTATCACTATAATAAATACAAATACAATATATCCTTCTTCATAAATTTAAAAGTTAAAATAGGCGTAAAATGTAACGTACGCAACGCTGCAATTACCCCTATTTTTTTTTTTTCAAAATAAAATCTTTTTTTCGAAGGACAAAAAAGTTAAAAAAAAAATTAAAAAAATAGAAAAAAAATAACAACTTTTTTTAATTACTTTTTATGAAAAACAAAAAAAATTAAAAAAATAAAATTTATTTTTTAAATGTAAAACCCAAATAACTGTTTGTTTGGGGGGGATTATTTTCAAAAACCACAGAAATTGATTTTACCTAATTCTTTTTGAGCTATCGCGTCCACACATCGAACGGACGAACAGCCAGACGGAAAGACGAACATTTTCAAAAAAACTTATTTTTCCATGAAGCATATATATATACAAATATATTTGTATCCAAGAATTTTTTGTCTAGGTTATTTTTTGGCAAATTTGGGAAATTTGAAACTACCTTATCATACCATTATAGGGCTTGCGCTGTGAATAGTATAATACAATATACAACCTAACCATAATAATATATATTAATAATAATATTTATACATAAAGGATTAACTTAGACGTCCATCACCGGGTTTAATGTTTTTTTCCAGAATTTTCTTTTACATTCATTGATATAATCTTACATCTGTTCTACTTTTTCAGTAATAGCATCATTTTTCTTCATTTCCAATTAGATTTTCTTTGCTTTATAGGAAATGATTTTCTTAGACCCTTTCATTTTAAAAAATAAAATAATTACATTTTGTTTCAGATGAGAATCCAAATATGATTTTTAGAACAAAAAGATAAAAAAATTGAAATACATTTAAGGGAGTCCAAAAAGAATTTAAAAAATAGATATAGGTATAAAGATCAAATCTGTATTTATCAAGATAATAACACGTACGCTCCGACGTGCGCCACCGGTGGTACACGTTTTAATTCAGTGTCTATACACCGCCAAATCCATTGCCTGTCAGTTATAATTACGATATTGGATTTAAGGCTGTATATATAATGTATATACATCGGTATACCAGGGTTTTCACTTAATAAAATACAAACATTTGTATAGTTGAGTTATAGGTACCGAAGACACCGTTGGCGCAAACGAGTTAAAGACAAAAGTAGACAATGTTTAAGCTTTAAAACGAAAAAAGAGTAAGTCAAATCCATTAAGTAGTTTTCAAAAAATTTAATTTAAAAAAAGGAATTCTTGTAGCTGGTTTAATTTGTTTACGTAAAGTATAATATACTCTGTATATGTATCAAGATGATGTTAAAGAATATACCTTTGTTTTAAGTTCTATGAAGACCTTTCTAAAAATTAAATCATCTCTTTACATTCTAACTCAATTTTCTCTTACATTTGAATTCTTATCTGTGTAAAGGACGAAAAGTAATGTGATTTATTTTCTCCATTTCCAAATTGAAATATATGAAATAAAAAAAGCGTTTCACTTAATTTAAGCTGTAAGCAATAGTAAATATATTATTGACTTCCGGAATTGGGACGAGCTGTATGGTGTACATATATAAAAAGTCCAGTCAAATGATAGGTTATAAATTGCAAAAAAATGCACATGAGCTAATATTTTAAAGGGTAGCAGTGAATGGTAACTGAAAACTCCTGTTAGTATTTCACTGGGAGATTTGCTTAAGGGGTGACCGCTATCTTGAATTTTAGGGGTAAGTGCGGGTATCTCGGTAAATATACATCTTACGATAAACATGCATATAAACAATTTTGCTAGAGAGGAAATTTGCAAAAAAAAATGTTTAAATTATTTTTTTTATATTAATAACAATCGATAATTAAAATAATTCTCGGTTTATAGAACTGCGTTTAAACTATATAAAAAGACAAAATTTCCCAACGTTTCACCATTTATTGGATTGGCATCTTCAGGAGTTAAATATAGTAGCTATACAACAACAAAAATATTACAAAAAATTAAATTAATGACATTGACATGAAAAATAAAGGTAACAAATTAAAAATAAAGTAAATTGAGGTGTTAAGAGAAAGTATTAAGTTTGAGATGTGGAAGTGTAAGGCGTAAGTTAAAATGTACAATTTTTAACTAGGTGGCGTATATGCAATTCTTTAGATGAAAGAAAACAAATATGCCCATACACTTATGCATGAACATATCCATCTTGTAAGCCAATAATATTCTTCATACCCCCACCCAGTCAAATATGCTTTTTATTTAATGATATTGTGATATATTTTGTGTAGGTTTTGTATATCTGTTTTGAAGTTTATAGTGTTAGAGGTAGTGTTAATATAAACCATTTCTAAAAATTTTCGCTTAGATTTTATGGGTTCTATGTCTAAAATGTATAGATTATCAAAATCAAAACAGTGGCCTTTGTCAAAGCGGTGAGTAGCAAGAGCAGTTTTATTTTTATTTAGAACATTTTTACAATTTGACATTGTCTGAGCCGTTCTTGACTTTAACCACTGTCCGGTTTCTCCAACGTAAACACTGCTGCAGTTCTTCTTATATTTAAAAATGGCCATGTTGGGGGTAAAATTGTTTTTTTAGCCAAATTATTCAGCGGAGGATAAAATTATAAGCAAACTTTTAGATATTGCAATTCTCTATAATTTTCATATATTTTGAATTTTTATAGGTATTTTGATACGGTTACACAGGGTGCTGAAAGTTGAGTTGCGTCATGCTCGAAATATCGATTGGTAATAATTATAGGAAATCGTAATACGTATTGCTTATATTGTTTTTTGTTGCATATCTTACTTGTACTATGTGTTTCAGACATCGCATTTATTTTTTTCAGATTTGCAGGTTGACCCCCAACATGACAATTTACCATCCACTACTACGGGAACGTTCAAGTATTACGTAACGCTCCTAGGGGGGGGGTCATTTTCGAGTGTTACGCCCATGTTAATGGTATAGGAAAATAGCGATACAGAGGTGGGGTGGGGGTTTAAAATGATCAAAATTTGCGTTACGTAATACTTGAACGTTCCCTACCCTTTAAAATATCGGCCGGTGTGAATTTTTTCAATTTACAACCTATCATTTGACTGGACTATGTATGGTGCAGAAAATGTATAATTCCGGCCGTTTACAACTCATAAAACTTAATGTGCAATATATTCACATAAATTTATTTTATACAGCATTAGTTGGCGCTGGCTGACTTTGGTAATGTACATGTATGATCAAGTTGGTTTTTCGGGCAACAATTCCCATAAAATAAAACAATTGCTCCGATTATCCACTACAACAGCATGCCTTGTTGATGTATGACGGGTTTATATGGGTCAGTGTCGAAAATTTCAAAATAATATTTTAAAACTTATTAAACTATGAAAATAGGAGGTTTGAAAAACAAAGAGTTGCAATATACACAGCTTGTCAAAAGTCCTTTTAACTTTTGAATGGCTTAAGATATCAACTTAACATTTAGAAAACGTAAATAACATATAACTCAAATAATTTTTTGGTACATATAAGGGGGACATTTTTTTTAAATGGAAGGGGGGATCGTGCAATACATTATTTTAAAGCTTATTAAATTCTCGCATTCGACCATATATGTAGTTTTTAATTTTTATTTTTTTAAGGTTATCATTTTTATTTTTCTTTCTGCTAAAAGATCCAATTTTTTAAGTTTTTTTTTTGGAAAATTTTATTTATATCATTTAAAATTAGTTTAAAAATATAATTGACCTATTTAAATAATAAAATAAATCATTTTTCAAAAATTATTTATTTTTTTTTAAAGAAATTTTGACGAAAATTCCCATTTTTAACCCTATTTTAATCCTCCAAAAATAGCTTCTAAAAAATAAAAACTATGTGTACAAATGGAGAATTTTATAGGCTTTACAAGACCCCCCTTTCAAATAAAAAAAATACTCCCTTGCCCCCCTGTCACAATTGTGACCCATATACCAAAATATTTGGGTTATGTTGTTTAGGTTTTTCAAATTTCAACTTGATATAAAAAGTCGTTCAAAAGTTCAAGGGGGTGAGGCGGACTTTTGACACGTTGTGTATTGCAATATATTGTACTATACGATGGTTCGTTAATAAGTGATAGTGACTCATGCTTAAATCGCCTTCCCCTTTATGCTTCGTTTACCGCAACCTCTATACTTATCCTTTCCTCTTTACGTTTCGTTCCCCGCGCGGTTTATACTTTAAATATGAGTCAGTGACTCATCGAGTCACTATCATGTATTAAAAACCATAGTATAAAAATAGTACAGTGTGAAAATATTACATCTACACAGAAGCAATATGTAAGATTTTATGAACTGTAATAGTATATTACATAACTATTACATAAAAGTGACATATTTCACGCGAGTGGGAAGGTTTACCAACGAGCCGGCAGGCGAGTGAGGAAACCCCACGAGTGTATGAGATACACTTTCCAACGAAAAATGTTTAAAATGTTCTAATTTTTATTAATTTTTAAGAAAGGCAAAGCACAAATTAATTATAAATAGCATACAAATTTATATATATAGGTATGTCAAACAGGAAATATGATTTTCATTTAGCTTTAGTTTTCTTGGTTTTATATTTAATACAATACATAGCTGTTTAATGGGTTGCCTATTCCTAAATAAATGCAAACTTGAGTTTGGTTATTAAATTAGATTTCTGTGGTTATGCTGCCATATAAGACAGTAAAATTGTCCTGTTTTACATTTTGTAAGAAAAATACTGTGTATTTTGATGTTTTTTATGTAATGTAAGGTAACTAAATAAAAAATTAAGTGATTTTTATAAGATCTAAACTGTCTATACTAGACAGTAATGGTCAAAATAGTAACGTTATAACTATAGTTTCTATTTTTGACATGAAAAACAGAAATATTTGGATTAAAACACTTAAAGATATAAAAGGATGTGGTGAATTGTGGTTTATAAAACAAGCTGAATAAAATTCGTAGAATCTACCAGGTAAATATCTAAATAAAATTAGATAAACCTCCATACATAAATATCACACGAGTGTAATATAAACATATCAAACTAGTGCGATATAAAGGGCTTTCTTAACAACAAAAGAGTATGCTAAATGTCATTTGCATAGAGCATCGTAGAAAAAATAACATACCTGTATCGATGCCAAGATTTTACTATATTTAGTAAAATTCCGGTTAACTGACTAGCAACTTTGCCTTTTTTTTACAATGAAGATGTAAATCAATGTAAATCTATCTAATTTAAAATAATTTTACAGTGTTGTAATTTTTTGTAATTTTAAATTAATTTACAGCGCCTTACAAAAGTTTATTTAAATAAATTAAATTTATTTGCACATATTTTCCAAATTCATGAATTAAACATACATTTATAAAAAAATATACAGACCGTTTAGACCTAAATTTAATTATTTAGTTATTTATAAATTAGTACCTTGTATACATACAAATGTTTTGCAAGCGAAGCGATCTAGATTTTATAAATTACAAACATTAAAATTCAATACAATAGATTTGTTTAGTAAAAATTGTAGGTACTCTAAAATACAAAACTTAGATCAATTTAGGATCATTAGTAAATTATTAGATTATCAAATTAGATTGATAGAGTCGGATAGTCCCCAAAGTGGGCAGTGCCCACTGGGCAAAGTAGTACTAACAGACATCTCCCAAACTTAATATGGTAAGAAGGAGTTAAGTTTTAAAAAGAAATGTTTCAATTACCCCAACCCCAAACCCTTATTCTCAAAAAGAAAGAAGGAAGAAATTATTCGTGACAATATTATCTCTGATTTTTTCTTGTACTTCTGCGAAAATTTGAATTTTCACAAAAATTAACCAAAATATTATTATGTAATTAATTAATTAATTTAATTAAATAATTAATTAATTAAATTTATTTATTTATTTATTTATTTATTGTTATTTTCAGTTTTAAATTAAAAGACACATCATTAACAAAATATATGACTTTAAAGTTGAACTTAAAGTTTGTTCCATCTCACCGTGCTAATGCATTATAATGGCATGCCTCAATCTGCGGGAATGCAATATGAATCATCAGTGTGATTTATGATGCTTGATATTACATAGCGTTCATCATTTCCGTTAACTTAAGCGGTCAAAGTTTGACGATATTTGAGGCATTTAAAAACTATTATGGCCTGAGAGAAATAAGAAACTTTATTTCGAAAAACAAAATGGACCATGTGAACGGTTTGGAATTATTATGAAATTATTATGAAACTAAATACCCTCAAGAGTCAATTTATTACATTCGGTAATAAAAGATATATATTTGATTATTATTTATGTAATAAGATTCTTTTTGCATCAAATTCTATAAAACATTTAGTCATCCATTTATTTCTTGTTTTTCTTGGGTATTAGGCACATAAAGACATAAGTGAAAAGAAAAACAAGAAATAAATAAATAAAAAAAGCACAAGAAATACCAAAATAAATTTAGTCATCCATATTTCCAAAAATTTAAATTGGGGACTTCAGGTTAATAAATCGGTTGCTCACTTTTATCAAATAATTAATTTTGTTATGCGTAATTTAAAAAAATCTACTCCCGAAGTTCGTTCCATGGCTTATTTAACATATGTTATACCTTGCTTGGAGCAGCGTCATCCGAGTCGGAGCTAGAGGGTAATAATCCGCCTAAAACCGGATCAGAGCCATCAGGCACCGCACCGGAGGACGAGGCTGCGAAGCTAAAGCTAGCAGTCCAGAAAGAAAGGAAAAGGCGTCAAAGGCAGGCCAAGAAAGAAAGGGATAAGTTGGCCAAGAGGGAGCAGGCGACGCGGAAGGAGGGCCCACCTCCGACCGGCGCCGCCGCTCCCACTGGACAAGGTACTATTGCCCCGGCACCCGAGCCGCAGGCCGGATGCTCAGAAATGAGCAGCCAGCTGGTGGTAAGGAGTGAAGTGCAAAGACCTAGCCAACACCCCCAGAGAGGGCCTTCGGCCAGAACGGCCAGAAGGTCGGCAAAGAGACAGGAGCGGAAAAGCGTCCCTCTGCCAGCCGCCCCAGCGTTAGTCGGAGGTGAGGCAGCGAAGGCCCTACCAGGGCCTTCCGCCAAACCGACGGCTGGCAAAAGGGCCAGGGTGGAGAGAGACACCCCTCCTGACTACAGGAAGAAACGGCCCGCTTATGGGGGCAGTCGTCCGCACGTCTCTCCTCTCCTGAGGAAGACGGGGGACGCGCCACCACCACGCAGGGCAACTCTTCCGGCCAGACCAGCTGCTGCCAGAGATCCTGAAGACAAGGGACTCCGGGCAGTGGTAAGATCGGATAGGCAGGACGGCAAAGTAGAGGCAGAAGAAGCCGAGATCATAAGGAAAGACCTGGTGGGAACGATGCTCAAGGCAATGGCGGGCCCTGAAGAAGGTCCTGCCGGCCCAGAGCTTCACTTCCTGAACTCAGGCCTAGTTGATCCAGGCTGGTTCCTAATTTCGGCCAAGGACGAAACATCGTTGAACTGGCTCTTAGAAGGCTGGTCACCTCAGGATGTGGGCGGCGTTACCTTCAATACCATGAAGGCTAGCGACGCGCCATGGCCAGAGAAGATCGGCTTCTATCTCAGGACGAAAACCGAGGTCGATTTGGCCTACACAAAAAGGATGCTAACCCTCCAAAACCGCTCCCTCAAAGTAGGGGAGTGGAAACATGTGAACACCACGGGAGGGCCAGGAGATTGGTTTTTGACCTACATGGTCAGCCAGGACGAGATCCGGCGACTGGAGAGCGCGGGTTGGCTGCTCTACTTCGAGTTGGTGACTCTTTCCGTAAGGAGAGTCACCTCTTTTAGTGGAGCGGTCCGACGCGGGCCTCCTACAGCCGGAAGCTCTAGGCAAACCAAGTAGGCCGACACACCGCACCATGCATGACCCCACCATGGACAAACTGCGGGTAAGTCAGATCAACCTGCACCACTGCAAGGACGCAACCGGAGAACTGGTGCGCGCCCTTGCGGGGAAAACAGGAGAGATCGTTTTGGTTCAAGAACCATATATTTTCAGGAAGAACATCAGGGGGTTAGGCGCAGCCGGCTTCAACATAATAGTCGGTGAGGAAGACGAGGGCACCAGAACCTGCATCCTGGCGTCAAAGGACCTAAGCGTGGTACCACTGCCACAGCTGGGAACAAAGGACGTGACGGCGGCAACTCTGGAATATAAGGTAAGAGGAATTAGAAATAAGGTAGTAATAGGAAGTGTATATTTGCCCTACGAGGCACCTTTACCCCCTACGGGGGATATGATGCGCCTAGTTGAGTTCGCGAATAACCAACAATTACCTATTATCTTAGGCTGCGACGCTAATGCACATAACACGATCTGGGGCAGCAGTAACACTAACGCTAGGGGCGAGAGTCTGCTGGGGTACATAGCGTCAACTAGTTTGGAAATAGTAAATAGAGGGGTGGAACCAACGTTTTTCAACAGAATCCGCAAGGAAGTCATTGATATAACGCTGGTATCAAGGCCTCTACTAGAGGAAGTTACCAACTGGAGGGTCACGTCAGATCTGACAATGTCAGATCATAGGTTGATCAGATTTGAGTTACTGTCTGACAAGCCCGAACCAACCCCGAAGCGGAACCCTCGGGCGACCGACTGGGAGAAATACCTCTCAAGCCTCGGTCGCCACAATTGGGCCGCTGAAGGTGAAATACTCACCAGGGAGCAGTTGGACGAAGAGGTAGCCTCACTGAACGGAGCAATAGTCTCAGCCTACGAGGAGGCATGCCCTCTCAAGGTGGCAAAGGGCCGAAAGGTTCCATGGTGGAGTGGTAAGCTTGATACGCTTCGAAAGAAGTGCAGGCGAGCCCTTAACCAGGCCATCAGAGTTGGAAGTGAAACCTCGTGGGAGGAGTTTAGAGAGGCTAGAACGCTTTTTAAAAAAGAACTCAGACGAAGCAAGAATCAAAGCTGGAGGAAATACTGCGAGGACATGGAGTCCACGGCAGAATCCGCAAGGCTTATGAAGGTTCTTAGCGGAGAATCTAACAAGACAGTAGGATCCCTACAAAGGCAAGATGGTAGATGGACCAACTCCAGCGAGGAGTCATTAAGGCTTTTGCTGGAGACTCACTTCCCAGGAGAGGGAGCCATCCAGAACGCACCCGAGGAAAGGCAACGGCCCCCACAAGGGGACTGGACGCTGGCCAAGGGTGTGATTAGCGATGGCTCTATCAAATGGGCGGTAAACGAGTTCCTACCATTTAAGGCAGCGGGACCAGACGGTATATTTCCGGCGCTGTTACAGAAAGGCTTGGAAGTCCTTATGCCTGCGGTGAAAAGGATCTTCAAAGCCAGTCTAGCGCTGGGATATGTCCCGAGGGAATGGAGGAGGGCCAGAGTAGTCTTTATCCCAAAAGCTGGGAAAAAAGACTACACAAAGGCAAAATCCTTCAGACCCATCAGTCTAACTTCCTTCCTTCACAAAACGTTGGAAAGGATAGTAGACAGGTTCCTAATGGAAGAAGTGCTATCAAGGCACCCATTCCACAAAAGGCAGCACGCATACAGGCGAGGAAGGTCGACTGAAACGGCTCTTCACGCCCTAGCACAAAGGATTGAAAAGGCATTACATCAGAAAGAGTGGGCGTTAGCCCTCTTCTTTGATGTAGAGGGCGCATTCGATAAGGCAAAAACGTCGAAAATCTGCAGCGCATTACGAGCCAGAGGCACCCCACCAGTACTTATTAGCTGGGTAAAGTCTGCGCTGGAGGAAAGAAGGGTCATGGCCTCCCTAGGAGACTGCCAACTGGACATCGGGGTCAGAGGCGGCTGCCCACAAGGCAGCTGCCTTTCTCCCCACCTATGGTGTCTAGTAATGGACGGTCTTATTGGGAGACTGACCGCTGAGGGGCTGTATGTGCAGGCATATGCAGACGACGGGACAGTACTAATCACAGGAAAGTTCCTAGGCATTGTTTGCGATAGAATGCAAACCGCCTGCAGGATTATAGAAAGTTGGTGTGAGGAGAACGGACTCTCAGTCAACCCAGCAAAGACAGAGATGATCCTCTTCACCAACAAAAGGAAGATACAGGGATTCAGGGCACCCACAATGTACGGTAGGCCACTAGAGCTTGCTCAAGAGGTTAAGTACTTAGGGGTAACCCTAGACAGTAAGCTCACCTGGAAGGCGCACATCGACAAAGTCGTAGACAAGTCGATAGCGTCTCTTTGGCATCTGCGCCGGGTGGTTGGCAAAAGCTGGGGCATGAGCCCAAAGATCCTCCACTGGATCTACACCGCAGTCATCAGACCCAGAGTGCAGTATGGCTCGGTGGTCTGGTGGCCCAGTGTCAGCAAAGCCATGGTAGCAAGAACGCTAAGTAAAATCCAAAGACTAGCATGTCTAGGGATTACTGGCGCTATGAGGACGACCGCTACAGCCGCGCTCGAAGCCCTACTGGGGCTGCCCCCGCTTCCATCTTGGATAAAGAAGGAAGCGATGGCCAGCCACCTGAGGATGCGAGACGCTGGATGCTGGCTGGGAGGAGAAGCAACGTATGGTCACACCAAGATTGCAGAGATCGCTAAAAAGGAAATCCCTATTAGCAGTATCAAAGTGATTGAGGCTGAAGATCAGCTTAGGTATAACAAGAAATTCACTCTCACAATTCCCAGTAAGGAACAGTGGGAGAGAAAGCAGGTTGCTTTCGCCCCGACATCCGTGGTGTGCTATACAGACGGTTCCCGTATGGCAAGCACACAGACATCTGGAGCAGGATTCTGCATTGAGGGGATTCTGCATTGAGGACAGGGAGGTACAGGAAAGCTTTTCGCTAGGAATGTACCCCACAGTCTTCCAAGCGGAGGTCTTCGCTATACAGGAGGCGGCAAGGTGTGAGGCAGTACGTTCAGGCAACGAGACAGATGTATACTTCTGCTCGGATAGCCAGGCAGCTTTAAAAGCTCTTAGCGCACCCGCAACAAGATCCGCTCTGGTGCAGGAGTGCGCTGGAGAGCTGGATGAGCTAGCAAGAACAAAAAGAGTTCACCTTGTGTGGGTACCAGGTCACTGCGGCATTCCAGGCAACGAGAGGGCGGATGAACTCGCCAGACTGGGTGCCGGAAAGCCCTGCCTGTGTCCTGAACCAATTCTCGGTATCACAAGGAAACAAGTGAAGACTGCCCTCAACGCTTGGGTGGAAAGTCAGCTTAAAGAACACTGGACCGAGCTTAGCGGTTGCAGGCAGGCAAAGGAATTCCTGACCAGGCCAAGCAAAGCTAGGTCGGTCTGGCTACTAGGAAGGGGCCGAGCAACCATAAGCCTCCTTACAGGGGTCCTTACGGGCCACTGTGGGCTTATGCGACACCTAAGCCTCATGCGGACGGTAAACGATCCGACCTGCCCTGGGTGTGGGATGGACGAGGAAACGCCCTACCACTTCATAGGGGAGTGTGAGGCTCTGGGCAGGCTCAGACAAGACGTCTTCGGAGTGGTAACACTAGCGAAGGAAGAGATGAGCCTCCTAGCCTGGTCAGATGTTATGAACTTCATCAGAAGGTCTGGCAGATTCAGGAAGAGGGAGGATAGGCAGCAGGTTGGGTAGGTAATCTTGGGGCAGACAAAAAGGGCCATTGGGCCTACTTGTCAGGCGTCGGAGCCTACCCACCTTTTACTACTACTACTACTACTACTTGCTTGGAGTATTGTTCTTCAATTTGGAATCCAACGCAAACTGGTTTAATTAATGAACTAGAAGGAGTGCAGAGAAAAGCTGCCTGATGAGTACATTTAATTTTTTCCAGATATTTTGGAATCCAACGCAAACTGGTTTAATTAATGAACTAGAAGGAGTGCAGAGAAAAGCTGCCTGATGAGTACATTTAATTTTTTCCAGATATTTTAGCCCTACAAATGCAATAAAAAACTTGGATTGCCTATACTATAGTTTATATATTTTTTATATAATTTACACGCCTAGAAACTTACATAAAAACTATAATTTATAATGAGGGTGGCGGTGGCTCAGTCGTAAACACCTCTATCTAGTAATCGAGAGGCCGGAGTTCAATCCTCGGTTGTGGAACAACTTTTTCACAGAAATAAAATATTGTCGTTTTCCCACCACGTTGGCTTGTGCTGCCGAAGATCTAAGTACACAGTACAGAAAAAGGTTTGCAGTGGATAATGCCGCACTAGCACTCGGACCTGTGATACTACCTGGGGGCACCGAAAGGGAGTGTTATGATCTGAATATTTTATATGTTGTTAAAATTTTAAAATAATATTTCTTTAATATTGCGCTATGATACAATCTGGCTTCACGAGATTCGGCTTCGGAAGAGTTCGGTGTGTCCTACATTTGATCGGACCCCTCCTCGGTAATTCTTGTCGGTATAACTTAAAAGTTGTCTAGTAGTCCAAATTCTTTATACAAATTTAATTTATGGTTAAAATGATCGTTTCAGATGTCAGAAATAGCAATTAGTTTGCAAATTGATGAGACTGAAACTCTTTTGTATTTAATAGTAAAAAAACCACTTCACTACAGGAGCAGCAGTACTAAACTTAAATTATTTGGTTGTAAGTAATAAATTTTGTTTTTGACAAATTAATATTTAGTTCATGCAAATAAATATTTTATTTTTATTTATTAATCGGAACAAAACAGTTTATTTGATAGAAATAAAATTTATTTGTCACAACCAAATAATTCAATTGGCCATATACAACCAAATATTTTGTACACTCAAATAAACAATTTTATCAGTTTTAGATTTTAAGCTTTCACGGCCATTAAGATATAAAGAACTTTCACTTTCGGGTTTAGACCGTGTTAATGGATTTTCACTTTCCGACGTTTCGTTTCTTACTACTAGAGACATCTTCAGGGATTAATCTGAAACTGAAACAGTTTCAGATTAATCCCTGAAACGAAACGTCGGAAAGTGAAAATCCATTAACACGGTCTAAACCCGAAAATGAAAGTTCTTTAAATTTTATCAGTGCATAACTTTTTATAATTTTATTTTTATTGGGGTCAGGCAAGAAAAAAAGACATAAAAACTCTCCAAACTACACCAAATCACCTAGAACGTGTACAAATGACCTTTATAATGAACTAAAAATCTTGAACGTAAGTGAATTAATTAAAATGGACAGTGTCAAAATAACATACAAAATTAAAAATAATTTGATCAGTACAGATGTAGAATTAACAAGAAATTGTGATATTCACGAATATTTTACAAGAAATAACTTACAATATTATGTACTACAACTACAAGTACTGGCAAAGGAAGAGTAACCCAAACTGCTTTCAACTGGTTTAATGAACTTCCAGAACATATAAAGACCCAACAAACTATAAAAGCTTTTTCTTCATCTGTTAAATACTATTACATAAAGTTAAGAACACGATTAACTCATATGTACATTTATTATATTTTTATTCATATTTTCTGTGATATTTACCTGATATGGAATCCTGTATTCTCTTAAGGTTAATAAATAAATAAAAAAAGAGTGTACATAACTTGTCCGAGAATATCTTTCTTGGGTCCGGGAAAATATGTTAACTCACATTGTGAGTTGATAGTAAGTAGTTAAACTTTTTCCTTAATCTTTTAAACGTTGTGACTAAAATACTTAAAATTAGCATTTGCTTCACTTGTTCATGTATCACAACATGTAAAAAGTCCAAACAAATTTGAAATCTGTATGAAATCTGTAATTCAATTGCTTTATGTTAAGCATGTTAAAATGTTCAGCAACCTACAGTAGTAACTGGTATTTCACATTTTCTTATTACTATCAGAGATAAACAGACAACCCTCTATAGACCTTTAGCAAATTAAAGTTAAATAAATAACGAACAAAGAAATTAAAGATTAAAATGTACCTTCGCAAAAAGAGAAAAATAAGAGATTTTAATTATAATTATTACCTAAAAACAAAAAGTTATATTTAAACAGACTATTTTTTTACAAGTTCTTGCATTTTTTAAATTGCATTTATTTTTGTATACCACACTGAAAAAAAAGTTTATTTGAGTCAACTAAATATTTGGTTGGATATGGACAAATAAATATTTGGTTAGGTCAAATAAATTTTATTTGGGTCAAATAAATATTTAGTTCATGTAAATAAATAATTTTAATTTCAATATGATTTATTAATGGGAAAAAAAATTTTTATTTGACATATATAAAATTTATTTGTCACAACCAAATATTTATTTGTCCATATCCAACCAAATATTTAGTTGACGCAAATAAACTTTTTTTTCAGTGCAGGTAAGTTTTTTTTATGTCCACTCCTAAAATTAAGATTAACCTTCATTCGATAAAAACGAAACTTTAATGATTTGTATAATTTTACATTGGCTATAAAATTACGGATTAAATTTTTTTGTTTCACTTCCGGTTTCGCTGAAAATAGCATAAATATAAATATATATTTTAAATTGAACACCCTGTAATTTTTTACATTATAACATTAAAAAAATTGGAGTTTTGGACAAAACACCGTTTTTTTTTTTTCTGGCGAAACCGGAAGTGAAACAAAAAATTAAATGGGTCATTTTATAGCAAAAAAATTATATAATTCACCAAAGTTTCGTTTTTATCGAATGAAGATTAATCTTAATTTTGGGGTGTACATAAATAAAACTCACCCGGTATACATCAAAAATTAAATTGGGCCCCAAGACCACGACGTATATATTAAAAATTGTTTTTCCTCAAGAATTTCTTTCGTAACTTTCTACCATTCAAATTGGTAAAAATACACATATCTATGTATTATCTTTTTGCTTGTATTCTATAGAACAAACTATGCAAAACTTTTTAAAATTGGTACTTTTTAAAAATTTATCAAAAAGTTAATAAAATAAAACTTTGAATCGATACTTAAGACAGTTCGAGAAAAGTTCTAAAGTTGGGGAAAACCGGAATAATTTATGAAATTACTTGAATTATATCCCAAAATTGAATTTATTTAAATTTAAAGATTTTAAAAGAACCGTTTTTTTATTAATATATAAGCTCGAAGCGTCTACACAGTGAAAAATATATTTATGGAAAATATAATTTTAATAACCGCAATTAAAAAGTATAACAAAATAGAGCACAATAGTACAGTTTAATCTCCAGAAATAAAATAAATTTTCTAGCGAAGTATTTTGGTGGTAAATAATTGTAATTATGTATATGCCAAGGTAAAGAATACCATTTTTAAAGCCGAGAGTGAGAGGCTGTAACAGTAGGGTAACCCACCAAAACTTTAAATTGAAAAATTTGGAGATCGCTCATAGCTATTTTTTTAAAAGATATGTTTTTTAGCTTTTTTATTTTTTTAAGGTCAAGGAAGGAAGGATTTTTTATTTAAATCTTTTTAACATGGCACGGTAAAATGGATAACCTCAAAAAAAAATCAAAATATTTTCTTTTAAAATAGCGGAGCCGAAGCCTTTTATTTATTTATTTATTTATTTATTTATTTATTTATTTATTTATTTATTTATTTATTTATTTATTTATTTATTTATTTATTTATTTATTTATTTATTTATTTATTTATTTATTTATTTATTTATTTATTTATTTATTTATTTATTTATTTATTTATTTATTTATTTATTTATTTATTTATTTATTTATTTATTTATTTATTTATTTATTTATTTATTTATTTATTTATTTATTTATTTATTTATTTATTTATTTATTTATTTATTTATTTATTTATTTATTTATTTATTTATTTATTTATTTATTTATTTATTTATTTATTTATTTATTTATTTATTTATTTATTTATTTATTTATTTATTTATTTATTTATTTATTTATTTATTTATTTATTTATTTATTTATTTATTTATTTATTTATTTATTTATTTATTTATTTATTTATTTATTTATTTATTTATTTATTTATTTATTTATTTATTTATTTATTTATTTATTTATTTATTTATTTATTTATTTATTTATTTATTTATTTATTTATTTATTTATTTATTTATTTATTTATTTATTTATTTATTTATTTATTTATTTATTTATTTATTTATTTATTTATTTATTTATTTATTTATTTATTTATTTATTTATTTATTTATTTATTTATTTATTTATTTATTTATTTATTTATTTATTTATTTATTTATTTATTTATTTATTTATTTATTTATTTATTTATTTATTTATTTATTTATTTATTTATTTATTTATTTATTTATTTATTTATTTATTTATTTATTTATTTATTTATTTATTTATTTATTTATTTATTTATTTATTTATTTATTTATTTATTTATTTATTTATTTATTTATTTATTTATTTATTTATTTATTTATTTATTTATTTATTTATTTATTTATTTATTTATTTATTTATTTATTTATTTATTTATTTATTTATTTATTTATTTATTTATTTATTTATTTATTTATTTATTTATTTATTTATTTATTTATTTATTTATTTATTTATTTATTTATTTATTTATTTATTTATTTATTTATTTATTTATTTATTTATTTATTTATTTATTTATTTATTTATTTATTTATTTATTTATTTATTTATTTATTTATTTATTTATTTATTTATTTATTTATTTATTTATTTATTTATTTATTTATTTATTTATTTATTTATTTATTTATTTATTTATTTATTTATTTATTTATTTATTTATTTATTTATTTATTTATTTATTTATTTATTTATTTATTTATTTATTTATTTATTTATTTATTTATTTATTTATTTATTTATTTATTTATTTATTTATTTATTTATTTATTTATTTATTTATTTATTTATTTATTTATTTATTTATTTATTTATTTATTTATTTATTTATTTATTTATTTATTTATTTATTTATTTATTTATTTATTTATTTATTTATTTATTTATTTATTTATTTATTTATTTATTTATTTATTTATTTATTTATTTATTTATTTATTTATTTATTTATTTATTTATTTATTTATTTATTTATTTATTTATTTATTTATTTATTTATTTATTTATTTATTTATTTATTTATTTATTTATTTATTTATTTATTTATTTATTTATTTATTTATTTATTTATTTATTTATTTATTTATTTATTTATTTATTTATTTATTTATTTATTTATTTATTTATTTATTTATTTATTTATTTATTTATTTATTTATTTATTTATTTATTTATTTATTTATTTATTTATTTATTTATTTATTTATTTATTTATTTATTTATTTATTTATTTATTTATTTATTTATTTATTTATTTATTTATTTATTTATTTATTTATTTATTTATTTATTTATTTATTTATTTATTTATTTATTTATTTATTTATTTATTTATTTATTTATTTATTTATTTATTTATTTATTTATTTATTTATTTATTTATTTATTTATTTATTTATTTATTTATTTATTTATTTATTTATTTATTTATTTATTTATTTATTTATTTATTTATTTATTTATTTATTCAGATTAAAGTTATTCTGGGACCTTATTACAGGTATTTTGTACCATTTTGTACCATTAGACTGTTAAATAATTTAACTTAAATTGCAAAAAAAAAAATAAGTTCGAAAATTAACTTCATTACTTTATTTTAGGCGTAATGACAGGTACATGTTTTTGTCATTGTATTAAAATATTATGCGTGTAGACCAATATATCCCTACATAAAAACCACTATATTTTTTAATTGGATATACGTGGTATTCAGAAAAAAATAATATATGTTGTGTTTTAGAGATAAATTTCAATTTAAGGCAATTCAATTTTAATTTTCAAGGTTTTTGTTCTGTAGATAAATTCCGAAATATACATACATGAAATCTGTGGAATTTTTTTGAATATCCAAGATGTTTGGAAAAAAAAATTAAAATGTATACATCCAATGAAAAAATTACTACAAATTTTATGTGTTTATATTAGGGTGCCCAAAAAGTCAAAATTAAAAAATAGATTTTTTTTGATTTGTTTGTTTTGTTTTGTTTTATCAAATAACATAACATACTACAAGGCAATTTGAAAACATTTTTTATTTATCTGCTACAAAATTGATGCCCATTATGTCCCCACATAAACAAAAAATTTATATCACTATTTTGGTAAAAAAATGTGAAGGAATTCCTAGTCCAAATTTCATTAAAATATTGCAATAAATAAAGTCACAGCAAACTTTAGCTTTCAGTTCTAAAAACCGCCAAAATATCGCCGATATTTGGTTACCTGATTTTGAAGCACAATAAAACAATAGGGCAGCTGATGAAGTACTGAGCGCGTCTCGACACTTCTAGAAAGCGAACTGCTAACATCAAACCTTTCTGCTCAAAGAAAAAACAAATCATATTACCTTGCAGGTGGGCAAAGTCGCAAGGTTTTACGGTATATGAAAATATATGGGTAAGTACTTGTTTAATAAATAATGTGTTATATTCTATTATAATTAATTAATTTCTATTTGCTATGTTAATTTTTTATTTAATGGAAATTTTGTTGAATTTTGTCCAACAGTAATTATTAAGCAATGTGATGTCTTTGCAAGTACAGGAAAATCAAGTGGCACTTATCAGTTGTTTATAAAATTAACTCCTACTTGGTGAAAAAAAATGACTATTGCTCTAGGTGCAGAGATTTAATTTCTTGAATTAAATGTATGATAAATAATGATACGTTCTAAAGCTAGTAGTGAAAAATAGTAATTATATACCAAGGTAGAGAAGTCATTTTTTATTGCAGAGCGTATCAAATCCCCAGCTGCGTACCAGAGAGGGATTTAAGAGTGCGAGGCTATAATAGTCTTCTCTACCATGGTTTATATTTTTTTTTTCACTACTAGCGCATTTATTCTTATTATTTAACATTTTTATATCAATAATAAACTAAAATATTTGCTGGATCTTAATTAACCGCGCAAAAACAAGTAGCATTTGAAATCGCCATTTCTGAAAACAAATGAATAAATTGATTTATTCACAGAAAGTTGACAGTCCTAGTGGGTTGCATTTAAAATCTGTGAAAACAGCGGTAAGTTGTTTATTTACTGAGTAATATCTGATATTATATTATATTTAATTCATTTATAATATTTGCCATGCTCATTTTTTATTAAAGCAAAATATTGTGGTATTTTGTCCATTAAAAATTATAAGCAATGACATGTCTTTACAATTCAAGGAAAATCGAGTGGCATATATCAATTGTTTATAAAATTTACTTTTACCAGGAGAGAAAAAATTATTATTGCTATAGGTGAAGAAAATTGATTTTACAGTCGGAAAATGATAAATAATGGTATGTTCTAAAGCTAGTAGTGGAAAAACATCATTACATACATATTTTTAATTGTCACGAATAGACCAATTATTTGTTTATTAAGTTTACTCCGAGGTTTACTATATTAACCATAAATATACAATTTATTAATGTTAATAATGTGTTATTTTATAGTCATATATTTATACAAACATAATGAAAATTTTAAGGAACAATTTTTTTTTAATTTTAAACAAAATTATAATAAATATTATTTAATACAGAGTTAACTCTTCATACTGAAGAGCGCCAGTAGCCCGAAACTGTCTACCAATATCACTCTGTACGATGATTAGAATACAGATTGATGAATATTTAAATAATAATGAAAATTGATGATTGTTTTCCCCTTCGAAACCCAAAATAAATTTATTGAAATGCATTGTATTGTACTTTTAATAAAAACTACCGGGTGTCCCAACTCTATTTGCCCAGCGATTTTCTCAAAAACTAAAAGAGATAATCAAGTTCTGCGAAAACCACCTAAAATTAGACAACTTAAACTATCTTTTAGCATACATTTGATGCTTTCAGCTCTTAAAATGTGGGCAGGGGGATATGGGTGGGAATTTTTTTTAATTAAGTAACAGGAAAGATGGCGTCCGGGTCGGATATTAAAAACGTAGTCTCGAAAATTAGTGAGTTTACAAGTGATATAAGTGGCCAAAAATGCAACAAATGCAACAAAAAGGTTGTAAATGGTATAAAGTGCATACTGTGTAATAAATTAGTGCATCTTAACTGTGCAAATCATGAAAAGGATAACAATCCTAAGTGTAATACATGCGCCACAACAAACTTAAACGACTCGTTCTCATCAAATGAATCGATAAATACCGTAATCAGCAACACTGAAGACCCAGAAAAAAAAAACAGCCATAAAGTCTTTAATGATATTCTACAAGAAAACTTAAGATTACAAAACGAAAATGACCTGCTAAAAAAATTAGTTGAAGAAATGGGAGAAAAAAACGAACTACTAAAATCGACATTCTCGAAAATAAGCAACTACAGCCACCTATAACTCACCAGACTCAGCCCTCTAGTAAGTCTATTCAACCACAGAGGACGCAAAAATCCAATTCGATGGAAAAATTGACAGAAAATCTGACGTTTAGTAGAAATAATAAACATGATCACAAAAACAAATACAAATTCACAGAGTTTGATAGATTAAACGCAGCCACGAGCACTAAAATGGATGAATTAATTCAATTAGGATCATATGAACATCAAAACCCCTTTCCACCTCATAAAATGATAACGAAATCTTCTATCGCCGCGGCACCAAATGTCAATAAAGCAATTATGAAACGGAACACAGATACCGTCGTGGGAAGGAAAGAGAACGACGAGTCACTGAAAGCAGCGGTACCAACAAAAACATTTCATATCTCAAATCTTCATATAAACAACCTCTTACCGGACCATCAAATACAAGTGGAAAAATTACCGATTAAATATATGTTTAGCTCATTTAAGGTGACAACCCCTAGTGTCTGTAGTGATGTAATACTGAATCCAAATAACTGGTCCGAGGACATTAGAGTAAGACTATTTAATTTTAAACAAAACAGACCAAAAACCAGTAGGTTTTTTCAAAGACAACGTTATTAAAGTAATGTACTTCAACATAGAAGGCCTAGTTACCAGTTCCCAGAATAAAATACCTGTCCTCGAACTAGAATTAAACAAACTAAACATTGATGTTGCATGCATATCTGAGCATTGGCTCACTGAAAATGAAATAAAAAGTTTCCAAATGTCAAATTATTACGTTGCGGCCTTCTATGCTCGAAAAAATAAAATTAGAGGTGGTGTATGTATATTGTCAAAAAAACATATAACACTGAATAAAATAGATTTCAACAGTAATATCGAATGTCATTTTGAGTCTTGTACTTGTGAATGTACCTTCAATAATCAAAAGTATGTGTTCAGCTGCATCTACCGTACCCCAGATTCTAGTTTTGACATATTTACAAAAAAACTAGCATTACTCTTAAAAAGCATTTATAAGAAAAACACAAAATACTTTATTTGTGGCGACTACAATGTTAATATTCTTCAAAACAATAAAAATAAACATGAATTCTTAAACTTATTTTCAGAATATGGCCTAAATCACTCAATTAATCAACCAACTAGAATTAAAAAGAAGTCTGCAACCTGAATAGATAATATTTTCACGAATGATACATGCAATAGTAGTGTCCACATGAACTGTTGGTCTGACCATACATACCAGGTAATTAGCGCCTCGACAAAAACTACCAGTAATTCCGAATTTATTTTTAAAAGATCATTCAATGAATTCAATATACAACTTTTTAAACACACAGTAAAAAATTCTGAATGGGAATTTAATAATAATGACACCACTGATAATAATTTCAATTTATTTTATTCAAAATTTACCACTATTTTTAATAACTGCTTTCCCATAAATAAAATTAAAATTCAGCAACAAAAAAAGCTTCCTTGGATTAATAAAAATCTAACAGAAAATTTAAATTTGTTATCTGAGATGGCATCACTAGATAATCACATTGAAAGTGAACTATATCATAATAAATTAATAAAATTAAAAAACAAATGTAAAATACAAATTAACAACGCTAGGCGCACATATAATGATAAACGTTTAATAAATGCAGAGAACATATCTAAGGAAAGCTGGAAAATAATAAACCAAAACAAAAATAGAAATAATAAAATAGAGCTAGAGAAAGAGAATAAAATAATTACTGATCCTACGATTATATGTAACCTGTTTAACGAACACTTTATAAATATAGGACTAAACGCAGTATCTGAGTCAGAAAACATAACACATAAAAGTAGTATTAAAAACTCATTATTTCTAGCACCCACAACCCCCTCTGAAATCGAAATTATAATAAAAAAGGTGTGTAAAAAGCAATCAAGCGGTCTAGATGAAATACCTGGTAATAACCTAGTAATAAAAGAAGTATGTGATATAATAAGTGAACCACTTTCCCTTATAATAAATCAATCCTTCAGAGAGAGTGTATTTCCTACATCTTTAAAGCAGTCAAAGGTATGCCCAATATTTAAAAATAAAGGCTCAAGGAAGGATATTTCCAACTATAGGCCAATTTCGGTACAAAGTCACTTCAGTAAGATAGTGGAATATGCCTTTTTTGTAAGACTTTACGACTCTTTAGAAATAAATAATCTAATAACCCCCGCCCAGCACGGTTTTCGAAAAAAAAGGTCAACCTTCACTGCTTTAAATGATGGAATCTCTTATATCCAAGAATGTTTAAATAAAAAACTTAAAATCATTGGAATCTATTTTGACCAAACGAAAGCTTTCGATCTTGTACCTCATGATCGTTTATTGGACAAGATAGATTCGATGGGCGTTCGAGGAGTCTCTAATACGTGGATCAAATCATTTTTGTCCAATAGGCAGCAAAAAGTTGTTATCGGTCAGCACAGCTCAAATTTGAACAGCTCAAATGTAGGGACACCCCAGGGAGGAATCCTATCGCCGCTATTATTTTTGTGTTTTATTAATGATTTGACGCAAAACTGCAATAAAAAAGGTAAAACACTATTATTTGCAGACGACACAAAAATGATGGTGGCAGATTCCAACTTGGATGCCACCCGAAATTTGGCACTAATTGCCATAAACGAAATGCATTCTTGGTGCAAAAACAATGGCCTCCAGCTCAAAAACATGTTTTATACACTTCTGTACAAAAAATACTTCCATAAATAGTAGCCTATATTTAAAAATAAACAATAACTCTATATGTCAACAAAAATGTACAAAATTTTTAGGGTTGTATCTAGATCAAAAATTCACATGGTCGCCTCAAATAGAGTATTTGTGTAATAAGCTAAGCGCCGCCTATTTTTTGTTTAGACAAATAAAGAATACGGTATCAAATGACGTACTGATTACTATGTACTATGGTATTGTACAATCCATAATTAACTACGGTATCGTACATTGGGGCTCTGCAACAGATGTAGGCAAAATTCTCATACTACAAAAGAAAATTCTAAGATGTATTGTGGGATGTCCTAGTAGAGAATCATGCAAACCGTTATTTAAAAAATTTAGAATTTTAACCGTGCCTGCCTTATATATTTTTAACCTAATTATGCTGGTTAGGGAAAAAAATATGGAACTGAAAAAAAATGAGGACATTCACAGGTACGAGACAAGAAAAAAAGAAAACAGCCATTTTCTAGGATAAATGTAAGTAGAGATAACTGCTATAATAAAGGTATAACATTCTATAATAAACTACCACATACAATTTTAAGCATTAGTAGTAAAAATCATTTTAAAACCACACTAAAAAATTACCTAATTGAACTGGTACCGTACTCAGCTGAGGATGTATGTTTTGTTTAGTGTTAGTATGATAATATGCAAAAATACAAACTTAAAACCTTATTTTAATTGTGATGTATATTAATGCATGATGCATACATTAATATATAGTTTAAACTATTTATTCTTAAATTATTATTCTTTTAGACGTATCTTGTAACATGACTAAGTTTATATTACATTACATTACATTACATTACATGTTTGTTTAACCTCGTACTATTCTACTTAATTAAGCATCCCCTAAGTCCAGGACTTGTGTGGGCTAGTAGTAGAGGGAACCACCGGCTTATACTGACTTTCGAACCAGTTTCTAGGGAGTGTCCGTTTCACTTATCGCCTTCGCCAAATTTTAATTTTTAATTAACTGAAAAAGGCAAATCGGCGCCAGTGAGAATCGAACTCACGATAGTAGACTTGCTATGCATACGCGCTAGCCACTACGCTATGCCTCCCATAACTACGCTATGCCTCCCATATAGTCTAGGTACCTACTCTGTGTACTCATATGTATCATGTTATATTGGTAAATAAATATATCTATCTATATATATATATATATATATATATATATATATATATATATATATATATATATATATATCTATCTATCTGTCGTGTAATACATCATTTTAAAGCAAATAAAATTCTCTATTGGACTGTACATTTTTTATTTTTTTAAACAATTTTTTGATTTTATTTTTTGTGCTAAAAAATGCGATTTTTAAAGGTTTTTTTTTGTAAATTTTTATAAATGTCAATTAAAATTAGTTTAAAATTATAATTTACGTTTTTTTATCATGAAATTACTAATTTAAAAAAAATTGTTCTTGATTTTTTAGAGAAATGTTGACAAAAATACCCATTTTCAACCCTATTTTAAACTCAAAAAAAAAAATAAATAAATAAAAATACATAGTTAAATTAAAGAATTTTATAATCTTTAAAATGATGTATCACACGACCCCCCTTCTATTAAAAAAAATTCCCTTTAAGCTGAACGTATCAAATATATGCTAAAAGATAGTTTAAGTTGTCTTATTTAATTAAGATGGTTTTCTGAGAACTTGATTATCTCTGTTAGTTTACGAGAAAATCGCTGGGTAAATAGAGTTGGGACACCCGGTATGATAATTATTTTCCTTTAAAACCTAAAATAGATTTATTGAAAAGCATTGTATTGTACTTTCAATAAAAACTATACCAGTATTCAAGTGTCAAGAAGAAAGAATATCAATATCAGTTATTTAGAGAACAAAATGTTCGGTTTTTGTCTGGTTTTAAAGGAATTCGTTCTTTGTTCGAAATCTAAAAAAAAGTGCTAGCTCAGGAACTTCTGATGTTATTTTCCAATTTAGATTTACAAATCTGCATTTATTTAAATGTGGATTAGGGTGGATTACAAAAAGTAAGTTTTAGCATTGTAACTACAATCACTAAATCATAGATCACTAAGCACAACTGTGACATTATCTGGTGGCTGAATTTTAGTTGTCCTTTCATCGCGGCAAGTTAAATTTTTTAATTTTAGTTTCCGGAACGTAAAATCCGGTTAAGATTATATTTTTAGTTTTTTCAATTAATAGAAAAAGAGCTTATTGCAAAAAGATTTAGGTCTGCGTAATCATTCAGTAAGTCATTAACATTGACCTCACAGTGCGGTCCAAAAGTCACCCTCTTAACTTTTGAACGAGTGGTGATATCGACTTTAAATTTGGAGCACGTAAATAAGATAACTTAAACTATATTTTTAAGTATATTTAATATTTGTAACTTATAAAATGTGGACAGGGGGGGCTGTTTCAAATAGAAAGGGAGCCGTGTAATATATTATTTTAACCTCTTCAGGGACGATTTTTTTGTTTAAATTAGTTTAATAGAAAAAGTTAACAATGCTTTTTATTGTAAAAACAAGTAAACAACTGAAAATGTACGAATCTTGATCTAAGAGCTGGTGACCATTTTTATTCCTTTATTTTCTCCCAGGTGTATTTTATATATGTTTAAGGGGGGTTTCTGGTGGAATTTTTTCGGAAAATTAAAAAATATTTTTTTATATTTTCTGTTAGAAAACACTCTTAGAAATATATAAAACCTTATTTAAATGTTGTGTAAGACCCTTTTTTAAAATATTTGTCATATTTTTTTTTGAAGATTAAATAGTCACCAGCTCTCGGACTGTATGTTCCTTATAAGTAGGTACCCTATATACAGTGCGTACATTAAGTCTGGAATCATCCGATTAACTTTTTAGTTATGTCTTTTAAAAACACGCTAGGACAGGTTTTTTTTTATTTTGCAAATTTTGGTGTAAAAAAGTTATCAAAATTTTCACCCCTTTGCACCCTTCCATCACGACACGGGTCGGATCTAAGTAGCCAATACCGGGGGCATGCAAAAATTAGTATTTAAAAAAACTCTTTTTTCACGTAAATAGACACTTTAAACTATTGTTAACCAAGCGGAATGTCATGTCGACGCTGTTAATACTCAGTGAGTCACTTGGTCATGGTCCATGACTCATGGAGAAGGACTTATTTTTTTTTTTTTTTGAAAATTGTTTCTCTTTTCAAAAAACGAATAGTTAATACAAAAAACTGAGTAAAAACAGAGTCGACATGACATTCCGCATGGTGAATAATACTTTAAAGTTTCTATTTACTTGAAAAAAGAGTTTTTTTAATACTAATTTTTGCATTCCCCCGGCAATGGCTACTTTTATCCGAACCGTGCTAACGGTGTATGATACAGCCTTATTTGGTAAAGGACTTTGGGTGGCTATTTGAAAAAAAAATATTGGAATGGGTGCAAGGGGGTGAAAATTGTCATAACAGTTGGTGTAAACCAAAATTTGCAAAACTAAAAATAAAAATCGACCCGTCAGCGTTTTTTTTTAATTTCCCAGTTAAAGAAAAAAAATGCTCAGATAGGTCGAATTTTATTTTTTATTTTGCAAATTTTGGTTTACATCAACTGTTATCACAATTTTCACCCTTTGCACCCACCAATTCCATTTTTTTTTTCAAATAGTCCCCATTTTTTATAAGCCCTTTGCCAAATAAGGCTTTATCATACACCGTTAGAAAGCTTATTAAATAAGCTTTTCTACAATCTGTCACAAGGGGTAGGTGGCTATTTGAAAAAAAAAAGTTGTGATGGGGGTGAACATTTTAAAAACTTTTATTACACCAAAATTTGCAAAATTAAAAATACGAATTGACCTATCCGAGCGTTTTTTAAAAGTCCAAACGTTTAATGTCATTATATATAGGGTCCCTAGTCAAAAGATTAAAGCTCATAAAACTTTATATTTGAAAATATATTTATTATTTTTAAGATTTTTTTTTAAGGGTTTAAAATGGTAATTTTCGTCAAAATTTCTTAAAAAAAAAAAAAAAAATGATAATAGACAGGCACGGAATATAGCTTTCGGTCAAAAATTCTGAATTTTTAGTATGATGTAGATTTCATATTTACAAACAAAAGCTTCCATAGACCCAACTATTATACATCTGACGGCTGGTTTTTGAGTTATAGGTCAAAAAGTCAGAAAGAGTAAATAAACTGAAATAAAAAACTTTACATTAGGGTTTGTTCTTATTATATAAGTTTAAAATAAAGGTAAAAATTAAAAAAATATTTCTAAATATGGCGAAGGCGTCACCTGAATATGAAAATAAGAGAAATAACGGTCAGATTTTCTTAATAATATGTAAAATGAAAGAATTTACATTAAAATGACGTATAAAAACCTTAATTTCAAAATAATGTTATTTTTCTAAAAAAAAAAATAATAATAAATAAATAATGAATAAAATAATATGTAGTTTCTTAAAAACTACATTTCACTGAATAATGGTATGTTGGCTTTGTGGCTTAGTGAAAACGGAGTGATACTTTTAATAAATTACTCCGAGTTCGAATTCAGCTAGCAGCGTACAAGCTTTTTGTTTTTTTTTACAAGCTTTTATTTGACTTGCAAT
>OY294046.1:39816784-40015489 GCA_958510825.1 Brachypterus glaber
GATGGGATGAGCATATTGGTGTTTTATTAAGAGGCTCAGGGGACTGATACCTATATTCAGTCAGATTAATACATTTTTAAGTGAACAAAATAAAACTACCGTATACTATGCCTTGGCTGAGTCAATGATAAAATATTGCATTTCAGTTTGGGGTGGTCTAAATAAAACCACACTTAAATTTCTAGAGGTCGCGCAAATACCTTACTTAAAATATTATTCAATAAGGGCCGAAGATACCCAACTAACTTGTTGTATAACGAGCCTGGTTTTTTTGACACACGCGAGCTCTTTACTTACTTATCTGGATAATTAAAAATAAAACAAAATTTGAAACTACGCAACTTGGCTCGACAAGAATGGGTACTTTTGAGAAATTGTTGGTTCCAAAGTGCAAGACATCATTTGCTCAAAGGTTCAATTATTTTTTGGGGCCTAAATTATACAACAGTCTACCTGAAACTTTAAAAAATATCCCACTCACAACAAAGTTGAAGCGTGAACTAAGGTTATTTACAAAAAATAATAGCATTTCGCTTAAAGGTATAATTAATAATAATATATAGGTCATGTTTATAACAATATATATAAAAAACCCCTTTTCAGTTATTGGTTATCAATTATTTTCTTTACCTACCTGTTTGTCTCCATTACTCTGTTATTGTCTGTTTACTTCTATTTTCTTCCCTCGCACACACTATTTACTAGTTTTAATTTTTGTTTGTTATTTTGTTAGTCTTAAAATTTAGGTTTAGTTAATAAAATATATACTTAAGATTTCACAAAACGGGCTTTGCCTAGCGTGAAATCAATGAAAAAAATATTATTGTAAGTTATTTTTTAAATAAAGTTAATTGAATTGAAAAAATAACTCTGTTACCCTTTAAGCTAGAGCGACGAGCTTTTGCATATATATTAGTATTAATCAGGGCAATAAGTTTATGTTAATTTATTTTTTTTAATTTATCCAGAGGAGTCCCTAGACGGAAAAATGTATTAGGCTTAACACATTTTTGCCCCAAACTTTTTTATGTGTACTGTTTTTGTAAAAAATATGGATTCCTTGCCACCAAAAACGTTACTTTTTAAAAGGCTATTACTCCTTTAACATTAAATTTAGGTGTTTTGGTGAAGAATACTTCTTTGCTCAGTTCTAAATGAAGAATTAAAATTTTATTGATGCTTTTTTTGTTCCCCATTCAATATGTTATATTCGAAGGGCCGTAGCTCCCTTAGGGCTCATTTCCGGACCAACCTTTATAAAAACTTTTTTTCATATTCTTGGATGTAAAATCACCCCTTAAATTTTGGCATGGCAGTTACTGATCACCCTGTATGTTCGAATAGAGAATTTTATTTGCTTTAATATAAAGTATCACATGACCTCCTTTCTTACCACTATACCCACCTGACCACATTTTAAAAGATAAAAATATCAAATACCTATATGCCAAATAAAGCTTAAGTTTTATTATTAACGCGTACCAAATTTAAAGCCAATATCTCAACTCGTTCAAAAAGAAAGAGGAGGGGATGATTTTTAGATCACACTGTATATGTAGAACTAACTTTTCTAAAGTAATCACTCCAATGAAAAATATGTTTCGTCCTTATAAGGATCTTTATCAATACCATAGTTTTTAAAAAATCGTCGCTAGATAAAGTGACCCTAATCTTTTTATGCTCATTATTTCAGAAAAATTCAAGTGGATTTCTTTAATAAAAAAATGGAACTAAAAGAGAAATTATTTTTACTTGCATAAATAAGAAAAGAAACAAATTGATTTTTCAAAACTTCAGACACTTCGAAAAACTATCTACTTGATAAATGCTTATAATATTTAACTTGAAAATATTTGTATTTATTTATTAAGGACAAAAAAATAATTGCTATTATTTTTTAAAACAAATAATTTAAGGTTAATTTATCCAATGATTATGATTATCACTAATATCAGCACTGAAATTAATAATTAATTTTAATAAACAGTGCCTTCTAGTGCCTTAATTTTTCTTAAAAACAGGTATGCAGTGTGAATTCTCATGAAATAAAAAATACTTTATGATAGTCTAAGCCATAGACATAAGACTAAATAAGACTGCGCATTGACCTTTTATTTTATTTTATTTTATTTATTTATTAACGCGAAAACCCCCATACATAATAGCAATACATGATATAATTACATGTAAAAAAAAGTTATAAAAAAATATATGATACTAAAACTAAAATTTAACATGAAATAGTTATAACAATATATTATAATAGTGGCAAAATTAAAAATTGAAAATTAAAAAGTGAGTTTATTAACACATGTTTTAAACGAATTAAAGGATAAACTAAAAAAATCTAAATTACTGTACTTATTAGCCAAGTTCATAGTTCTATCTAAGGGTGAATTTATACCATTCAGATTTCTGGTTTCATCCAGCTCTATTTTTTCTTCATCATGGAGTATGTTTTTTACTTACACTCTGTCACATCATATAATTACCATTTTGAACGTAATTTTTATCCACCATTTTTAGTAATATCTAGTGACTTTTTGTTATGGTTGGTAATATATCCAATCACAATCTGGCAATTTAAATTTCGCGCAATAAATTATGTTCAAAATGGAGGTCACCCATGTTAGTCACTCGCGCAGATTAAAGCCAGATTTACACTGTCGTTGGTCTAAACGCTGGTGACCATTTTTATTTCATTATTTTTTCCCACCTTTATTTTATATATATATATATATATATATATATATATATATATATATATATATATATATATATATATATATATATATATCTTAAAGTACATTTAAATTAAGATATTTGCAAATAGCCATGTCTTGGATAGGGTTCCTTTGGGTGCTAGAAGCCCCAAAAAGGTGGTGAAATGGGGTCCCCGAAAAATATATTTTTAACTTACCGAGTCAAAAACATTACATTTATTACATTTAGATTAGTCTATTTTCACAAATATACACCATTATTGATCAGGCCAAGGGGTAAAAAAAGATTTTAATAAGTTTATTTGACATGTCAATACTAAAAAGTCGAATGAATTTTCATTTAATCAAAATATCATTTAATAAATTCTAGTTTCTTTAAAAAAATAAGTATCACATAATATGTATAATATGTATAATATATTATGTCAAAGTCACTTTTTATAGACTGTTCTTACCCCCTTGCACTTTTGTCTGAGATAAAAATCTAGAGGGATAAAAGTATATTTTTCAGTACCTATCTTAGAAGTATTTTATTTGTTTCTATATTTTTACAGTTTTACACAATTATTGATCAGGCCAAGGGGTAAAAAAGGATTTTAATGAGTTTATTTGACATGTCAGTACTAAAAAGTCGAATGAATTTTCGTTTAATCAAAATGTCATTTGATAAATCCTAGTTTCTTTAAAAAAATAAGTATCACATAATATGTATAATATGTATAATATATTAAGTTAAAGTCAATTTTTAAAGACTGTTCTTACCCCCTTGCACTATTCTCTGAGATGGAAATCTAAAGGGACAAAAGTATATATTTCAGTACCTATCTTAGAAGTATTTTATTTGTTTGTAGCTACACTCTGCACTATCTGCAGCACACGAAACCGAATAGAGGAGTTTAAAATATTAAACTGGATGCTTTAAAAATATGCTAAAAAATAAGAAAAACTATAAGAAATGTGGCCACCTATTACTAAGTTCACGTTGTTTTTAATTTTTTTATTTACTAAATATGATAAAGCATATAATGTACTATATTTTACACATAATATAAATTCTTTTGTTTTTTTTTACAATCAACATTTTAAAATAGCATTTTTTTTAATGTAATTTTTTAAGAATGTTGGATTTCAAAAACTTTTACCAAATTTTACCATTTTACCAAATTTTACCATTTCAGTTTTTAAAAAAATATATTTTAAAAATCTTGGGCTTGCCCGACTAAGTTGTTTGAATCGCATTTAAAATGGGAATAATACAGCAAAAATGACAATTTTGTATTATTTTACTACTTTAAAGTAAAAATTTATAAAAGTAATATTTAAAAAAATACATATTTTACCAGAGTATTTTACAGCTATAGTTACCGTTAAAATACCCGTATTATGAACGGGACTTGTATTTCAAAATACATAATTACAATTATTAGATTTACGAAAATTAATAGAAATCCCTATTTTTCAGTTATTGGTATGAGTACTAGATAAAAAAATTCAAATGCAATTATTTGAAGCATTTAAGTTCAAAACAAGCGTATCAAATTTCTGCATTTAAATTTAAAAAATTATAAAATATAGTGCTTTATGAAGCCTAAATTAATTAATTAGGTACTTTCATTATCACAAACGTTATTTCTCCAACAAATTAATTTTTAGGACAGTAAATGTAGGATATTTTGATGCTTAAGACCTCACATTTGTTCTTTTAAATGTTTAAATTAACTTATTAAAAAAAAAAAATCGTACTTAACTGGCAAAAGTTACTATTCGATGCATTTAGTTATATTTTTTAAACTTAATTATAATTTACTATTTTCTGTCAGGTCACCAAAAGTTAAATTAGGTTTATTTTTAAAAATTCATACATAACTGGCAAAATTTAATATTAGATGCATTTTATTTTTGAATTTAATATTATAATTTACTATTTATAAGTAAAATTAGTAATATTTTTAAAAAAACATAAATAACTGGCAAAAACTTTTACCTTTTACTTTTTTTACTGTTTTATTTAATCATTCATAAAAAATATTAATTTATAACTAGCGTTAAATAGGTCTAGATATCATTAAGGCTGTAAAGTCCTATATATACATACATAAGCAAACCAATCAAAGAAGAAAAAATTATATCAAGTATTATTTTCATATTTTCTAAGTAAAATATATAACAATTTTAAATTATATGGTCACAATCCAAAATTTCTTGTTTTTTTTTCTATATTGTATAAGTTTAGGACGTTTTTTTGAACACCCTTTGTATATACTATTATATTAACTTTTTTTATTAAAAATGTAGAAAATGTATTGCCAACCAATAATTTTTGATATGGCACAATTTACGTTGTAATATTTGTAGTATTTTACTTTTGTCCCTTTAGATTATCTTCTCAGACTACTGTGCCTTGGCTTCAAAGTTATTGTATATAACTATAAAAATAGCTTAATCTAAATGTAATAAATGTCAAAAGTTAAAAATAGATTTTTTGGTAGCTAATTTCTAATAGCTTTTGGAGCTTCTAGCATCCAAAGGAACCGGATCTGGAGCCTGTCAATTTAAAAACAACTTAAGTTGAATGTACTTTAAGACATATATAAAATTCAGCCGGGAAAAATAAAATAAAAATAAAAATGGCCACCCCTCCGACTATGAGAAAGTATAACCAGAAGTAAGTAACAACAGTTCTAGTTAAATACAACTATGAACAGACACCACAGAAACTGAAAAAGTTTTATAGCGTCATCTATTCACATAATTTTTATTTGATTATTAATTTAAGAAAATTAGTAGGTATACTAATCAGTTTCTGAATGAAAAACTAACCTTATATTAATTTTGGTTGATTTAGTGTTAATGATGGGATAGACTTCCCTTTATACACCAGTATGGACAGGATTTTGCCCATCTGTAGGTAAACATGAAAACTCCAGAAGTTTTGAGATAAAAACTGGACCATAGCTGGGTTTTAATAGGTAATAATAGGGGCGTGGTTAATGGATTAAAGTAAATTATTAATTATTAATTATTAATTATTAATTACACAGGCCCACAAAAAAAATGTGAGTCTTGGATTCCAATATAATATTCCTGTATTTTTTCCCGCTGAAGCCCAATCCGTAACCCGTTTAAACCTTACACGTCAGGATTTTGACATAACCTCAAAAAACACTCGAAAAACTACTGAAACTACTAAAATCATCTACTCCATACCACTTTCACCCCCTTCGTCCAAATTCGTAATTTCGTAACCCCATAATCCCCTAACCTCGGAATACCATTACCATACAATTTTCTTGTAGAACATAGTTATGAATAAGTAACTGTATAACCCTAAAATCCCATCACACCATAACCTCCTAATCCCTTCACTCCGTAACCCCATATATTATAACCTCTTAACCCCATCATCCTATTCTGTGGGGAAGTCCGGTTCTCGAAATCATAAGTTTTGTGAGTGAAGTCATGAATTAAGGTCTACTTCATTATTTTTTTAACACCTCTCAGACGTCTGATACCTTAGTATGCTTTTTATCCAATATATTTTTGCAATATTTATGAAATTGAATTTTTTCGTGGTATTTACGCAATTGTTTAACGAGAGACCACAACTACCACTACTACTAACACTACTACTACTTTTCACGATTGCAATTGATTTTTTTCCGGAATTTGAAACTCTGCTAGAGAACATTGGAGATGGTGACACTGCTTCTCAGGAAGCTATGTGGAATGATCCACTTTCCAATTTTTTTAACTGGCTAACGCGCGTTTAGACTAATATGAAAAAATCAACAATAAAAAACTAACTCTACATAATTCTGCGATTTTCTGAGGTTTGGGGTTATAATTTCGATAACCAGACTTCTCCACGGAACGGTAATGGTATGGCATAGACGATTTTAGCGGTTTTAGTAGTTTTTCGGGTGTTTTTTTGAGGTTATGTCAAAATCCTGACGTGTATGGGTTAAACGGGTTGCGGTTCAATTTCAGCGGGAAAAAATACATAGCAATATCATGTTGGAATGAACTCAGATTTTTTTTTTGTGGGCCTGTGTTATTATTAAAGTAAAACCTATTATTTTATGTGTAAGGTCACTTATTTTTTTATTTTTTATTTTATTTTTTTTTTATTTTTTTGTAAAAAATGTTGGGTAAGATCATGAGCTTTCATATTAAATGACAAGATGGTTTTGGGATTTTAAACGGTTATGAGAGGTCAAATTAAACAATTCCTTGCACCATTATGCGTTGAATTCCCTTCAGCGACTTTCTAATTAGTTTAAAGTCCCAAAATAATTACAAAGTCCCATATTACACCATTATATTTTAGACCAGAACGTACATAAGATTTGTTAAGAGAATATATTAGTTTGGGTCAGGAAAACAAACAGATTTTCTTAAACTATAACAAACTGAGTTTGAGTTTCTGACAATACTAATTATTAGTATACATGCTTAAAACAATAAGTACACAGAGATAAATACAGAGCGTGTCAAAAGTCCGCCCCCTTTAACTTTTAAACAGCTTAAGATATCAACTTGAAATTTGAAACACATAGAGAACATAACCCAAGCTATTTTTTGGTATATATTTTATATGTTTAGGGGGTACAATGGATACAGGGGGGCAAGGGGGGATATTTTTTTTAATTGATCATGATCATTTTAAAGATCATAAAATTGTCTATTCAACCATATACCTTGTATTTTTTAACATCTTTTTTAATGTTTTTATTTTTAATTCTTTTTTTGCTAAAAAATGCGATTTTTTAAGTTTTTTTTTCTATAATTTTATTTGTATCATACAAAATTAGTTTAAAACTATAATTGACGTATTTTCATCATAAAATAAATCACTTTTCAAAAATTGTTTGATTTTTTTAAAGAATTTTTGACGAAAATTAACACTTTTAACCCCATTTTAAGCCCCCGAAATTCTCTCCGAAACAATAAAAAATAAGACAAATAGAGAATTATAAGCTTTAGAACGATGTATTTACCAAATTATTTATTATATCTGTCGTTTTTTAAGTCTGTCTTACTAACATACTGTTTGTATTTATACACAATTTAACGTATTTTAATTTTTATATACATATTAATTTGTTTGTATATAGTGTATGCTTCTGGCACGAATAATAATAATAATAATAATAAAATATAAATCCACCCCCCAGGGCCCTGCAGGGGTGGGGGTAGTTTTCATGAAAATTGGTATATTGGACTTTTTGAGGTTTCTGAAAGTGAATCTGATAAAAAATCTAAATCCTACCCCCAGAGGTGGGGGGTAGTTTTCGTGAAAATTGGTATATTGGGGTTTTTGAGGTTGCTGAAACTGAATCTGATTATTATAAAAAAACTCCACCCCCAAAGGGGCGGGGTGTAGTTTTCGTAAAAATTGGTATATTGGGGTATAATAAAAAATTTCTTACTCCGCCCCCTGAGGGGCAGGGGGTAGTTTTCTTGAAAATTTCTATATTGTGGTTTTTGAGGTCGCGAAAACTGAATCTTATAATAAATTTTTTCTAATTTCACCCTGAGGGGTGGAGTTTTTGTGAAAATCGGTATATTGGGGTTTTTAAGGTTGCTGAAAGAGAATCTGACAACAACAAAATCTAACTCCTAGGAGGCGGGGGGTAGTTTTTTTGAAAACTGGTATATTTTTAAGGTTGCTAAAAGTGAATCTGGTAATAAAAAACCATTTTACGCGCGGAGGTAAAAAATGCGAAAGCTCTTTTACTGGGCAGTGTATTTTTTTGAGAAAGGCCTTTTTGGAAGAAAGACCTTTGCTCATCCGAGACAAAGATTTCTTTACATGTAATTAAAAGCGGCTTTACCTGGAAATAATTCAGGGAGTTTTGATTTTGTGTTTATTTTGTAGAGTATAGGGCAGCAAATAAAACAACAATTATGTGACTTCGAACTCGATTTGGAACTGTAATTTTTTTGACGTAATTTTCACGAAAAACGGATTTTTCAAAATGTCTTGAGATATTTTGAAAATTCCGTTTTTTAGAAAATTACGTCAAAAAAATCTAACAGTTCCAAATCGAGTTTAAGGTCACAATTTTTTTTTTATTGGCTCCCTATACTCTACAAAATCAATCCAAAATCAAAACTACCTGAATTATTTTTAGGCAAAACTACCTGACCTCTGAAGTAATGCTAGATGTTTATTAATGATAACTAGCAAGTGGACCGTAGTTTTGTGCTGATTTCAAGAAATAAAGGATATAAGATTAGTCACGCGGATTTGAAGATGTGATGTCTTCATCCAGGCCTGGTTTGTTGTTGTATTCCTCTGTTTGGGTCGTTTAATGTGTGTAGGATTGGAAACTATGATTTATGCGTTGCGAACTAATTATTCTATATTAAATTGCATTAGAATTCAAAATTGCTGAAAAGACGCGTGTCCATTTGGAATTCGCCATATAAAAAGAGTAATTGCGCAGGCGCGAACTACCTGTCATTACGAAAACGAAAATTTTCGCGCGAGAAATTTAAATTTAAAATTAAGACTGAACACTAGATTTTATTGAATTTTCTGTTTAGCTCAAAAAACTATTGGAGGCAATCCATGCCAATACCAAAAGTATCGTAATTTTATATAGAATTTAAAAATTACAAATTATATAACCGAGAGAAAGCTGGGGAACTGTGTACTGTGCCTTCGCCAAAATTGCAAATAAAATTGATCTTCAGGGTGGTCTATTTATCATGATTCTTAATATTTTAATAACTCGTATACGTTAGTGCCGAAAATAATGTGCAGTGACTCATTTACTAAAGTGTGGTAAAAGGCAAAGATCATAAATCGGGTGCGATTCGCGCAACTTCGTCTGGGGAGAATTCCTTATACGAGAGCAGCATACTACAATGTAGGTATTAGTGACCGCACATTATTTCGGAACTAAGTGCCTATTCACAAGCTCGCATAAGAACATAAAACATAACAATACAATGCTGTGATTGGCTTGATGGGCCGCCATGTATCTTGTAAGCGAATCACGGCATAGCATTCTTATGTTTTATGTTCTTATGCAAGCTTCTGGATATGCCTTAAGGTATAGATATATCAAAAAAAGATTTAAAGGAAAGTTATAAGAGCTACACAAAGTGGTGTAAATTTGATATATTTAGGGCAGGGAGGCGAACATTTTTTTAAACAAAAAGGGGATCGTATAATACATATTTTAAAGCCCCTAAAATTCAATATTTGACCATACGTAAATTATACTTTTAAACTAATTTTAAATTATATAAATCAAAATTTCTAAGAAAATCCCATTTTTTAACAGAAAAATAAAAGCAGCTTATATAGTCTAAAAGAGAATTTAATAATGTATCATATAATCTCGTTTTCCATTTAAAAATATGTCCCCTCTTGTTCTTGCTCCCTGCCTCCAATGTACTCCAAATTTCATGTACTCTCTTTGGACTTGAGAAGGATAAATTTGCCCCTCTCTTTCCTATATAAACTACTGCATAATAAAATTGATTGTCAGTTATTGCTGGGTAAAATTAATTTTCAAATTCCAAGAGAAAACTTCAGAGAACGGGAAACATGTCTCACTAATTTTACTAGAACAAACATAATGTTTATATTATGTGTAACAATTTTTATTCTTTTATGTTGATATAATTTTTTCTCATTTAAAATTTATTTTATATGTAATAACAATGTACCCTAATTTTAAGATAATTTTATATATTTATTTTCTTTGTCCTGTTAGTAGTGATTTTTTATTGTTGGGCAATAATGCTATTTATTTATTTGTTTATTTAATGTGCCCCCTAATTTTGTGCACCCATTAAGCTTTTATAATTTTTGTTTAACACTTTTTTGATATATTTATTAGTTATTAAAATATTATAAATGGGCCACCCTGTATATTAAGCGACATCCAGATGCTCGCATAAAAATTAACATAACGTTATAAGCCTGCGCACAAGACATATAATGGAACATGAAGACAATCAAAGCATGGTTTTATGTTATGCATTATGGCTATGCGAGCCTGTGCACATGTGGACGGCACCTTATTTAAAGATTTGTGTAAATATACCTATTTCGTCATTTTAAAGAAACTTGGTTTTGAATTTAACGTTTGCAGTATGAGTGCTACAACTCTTTACTAAAAAAGGACTTGCAAATATAATTGGACTTTAGGAATTTTGAGTTTTTGCACGTTATTAAAACCTATAGTTTAGATTCTAAGCAATGAGAAATTTTGTAACAGTAACTTTCTAGAAACTGCAGTAAATTTTCATATGAAACATAGCCAGAGGTAAAAGAAAGGAGTAAAGTATCCTTTAAATTGTATGCTGTAACATAATGTTGATGTGTGTGAGATATGCTAAAGTACCTTTTATTTTAATAAAAAGTTAAATGCACTAGATATTTAAATAGAAGAGACACATTTTCTTGAATTTTTATTTTAAATACACTATAAAAAACTTTTTCGGTATGGAAAACCTTTAAATTAATGACCGGCTATTGGTATTACTCACATAGAGTGTTTTTTTTAATGGTCGCACCTATCTAAATTTAACTTTAAAATTTTACCGAGAAACCACCAATTTAAATTTTACCCTTTTCATTATTTTTTTGACGGTACTAAAATATATTATAATTAATAAACAAATATCGGGACTAGGACTTTAAATAAAAACACTAAGTTTTATGCACTAGCGACGTTTCGTCTTTAATCAAGACTTTATCAAGCTAAAAGAGAGGAAAAAAAGACCTTATGTAATAACATAAAAAAATATATAACTTAAAAAAAAAAATTAAAAAAATTAAAACCGTCTACTTTTTAATCTTATGCCTGGATAATACGAAAAACATTTACCTTAGCATACTTAAAACACTACATTTAACATAAATATTATTTAAATTGTTTATTTGAACTGCTGACGACTGATTGGAAACTGATCTTGTTGTATGGGGTCTGGATCTTATATTGACAGTGTCGTTTTTAATAATAAAATTTAAGGTACTGTAGGCGTAAAGTTCACGAATGTCAAACAGTTCCAGTTCCTCATACAACAAAGCAGTGGGATGCGTTCGCTCTTTATTAAACAAAATTTTTAAAAGGGTATTTTGTGCGACCTGTAGACTTTGTAGGGTTGTTTTACATAACCCGCCCCATGCTGGAATGCAATACTTTAGTATAGATTCAGCCAAGGCATAATACACGGTGGTTCTATTTTGAATGTTAAGAAATGACCGAATTTGATAAAAAACGGGTATTAACCTTCTTAGCCTTTTGACCAGACCTTCCGCATGTTCTTTCCATTTCAAATGCCGATCAATCGTAACCCCTAGGTATTTCATTGTGTTTTCTCTTTCAATAAAAGGACAATCGCAGTTTAAATTTGCACAATTTTGTGTATGTATGTATATTTTGTTTTGAATTGGTTGATCGACATTTGTAACAGAGAAAGTAAGGAATCTGGTTTTGGAGAAGTTAAGGCTTAAACAGTTAATACTTAACCAGTCATAAATATTTTTTAGGCCATTTTTGGCAAATTCATATACTCTGTTCCAGGAGTTTCCCAGAAAGACCACAACTGTATCATCCGCATAGGACAAAATTTTAACGTTTTTTATTGAAGTAAGCAATCAGTTAATATATATTAGAAAGAGAATTGGTCCTAAGACAGTTCCTTGCGGAATTCCTGTCATAATATTTAACGGATCACTTAATTCTCCCCCAATTTTGACACGCTGCGATCTCTCTTTAAGATAATCCTGAAACAGTGAAAGCGCTATACCACGTATACCCAGAAGATTTAACTTTTTTAACAAAATTTTATGATCCACCGTGTCGAACGCCTTAGCTAAGTCCAAAAATATTGCAAGGCATTTTTTATTCTCGTTTATACCCTCCACTACTGTGTTGGTAAACTGCATAAGAGCATGTTCTGTGCTTAGTCCATCCCTGAATCCAAATTGGTTTGGGTTAAGAATCTTATTTTTTGTTAATTATTTGTTTAACCTTGTTTTGAGACATTGCTCAAATATTTTAGTAAATTGGTTTATAACCGAAATTGGCCTATAGTTGGTAGCATTTGTTTTATCTCCCGCTTTGAATATTGGCGTTACAACAGATTCCTTCCATTCAGTTGGAATTTTTCCGGTAGAAAAAGTAAGGTTTATTAAATAAACCAGTGGTTTCGTAAAAAACATATGCATTTTTTTGATAATAAATGTAGAAATCCCGTCTAGACCTGGCGATGAGTTATTTTTTAAATTTGAAATGGACAATATTACTTCATTTTCATCAACCGGAGTAATAAAAAAAGAGTCTTTTATCGCTTTATCAGCAGGCGCCAAAATACCCCTTTTATTTATTTTTTTTGCCATTTTATTGCCTATATTTATAAAAAAGTCATTTAAAAAGTTGGCTTTTTCTTTTGGTTTATTTAATTTTTCACCTCTTTCATTAAATAAGTTATTTATGTGTGTTTTTTTCTTTTTATTGATATTACAGGCGTCATTTATATTTTCCCAAAGCTTTTTACAATTGGTTTTTGAATTTTCAATTATATTTTTATAATAATTTTGTTTTGTACACCTAATTAACCATTTTAAACTATTTCTATACTGTGTATAGTTATTTTTATTTTCGGCGCTTGAGTTATTTAAATAAACTTTTTGCTAAAAATCGCGTTTTCTAATTGAAGTTATTAAACCAATGGTAATCCATTCTTTATTTATTCCATTAAAACATTAAGTTGTAGATGACTTATGGTGTCTTTTAGAAAATGCTAATATTACAATAATTATTAATTAATTATTATTAATTTTAACTATTATACAAAAAAAATATTTTAAAAATAACGTTTATTTTTATGAAATAATTTTTTTTTAAACCATGTTTTTGTCAACATTATTAAAAAAAGTAGTTTAAACTAAAAATATTTTTTATATGAAAAACATGTGCCCAGTAGGCCCTGACTCCTCAAAAGCAAGAAAAGCCGCAGGCTTTAACCATAACTGTCCTAAGAACTCCAGAGACAAAAGCATTTAGGCTTTTAAGTTATCAAAAGCTTTAGCTATGATCACAACTTCCTTTCTCCTCTTTAATTTACCTCTTTATTTTTAACGCGTTTTGTAACAAGTGCTTTTATTTTAAGTGTTTCTTTATATAAAAATATCAAAATTTCTTATTAAAATGTTATACACTCCCAAAATTGCTTTTTTATTTTAATTTTAAATTTTTTAATACTATTTTAAATTAACTAAATTTTTAATCATAATTTTGAAAATGCAGCCTACAAAATGTCAAATCAAAATTTTAACCTAAAATTAAACGTTTTTAATGAAAATGTCAAAATTTAAAGCATACAACATATCAACAATAATTAACTATAACACAGGCCTACAATAAAAAAGTACCCTGATCTTTTGACGAGACATGTATTTTTTATAGCTGAATCCAAATCCGAAGTCATATTAAGGGGTTCCGTACTGATGTTTCGAAAAAAATGCAAAAACCATGATTTTTTTATGGTTTTTTGGAATAAAAAAAAAACGGAAAATGATAAAACTAATCTGGCTTCAAATTTGAATTCTAGGGATCAAAAACCATATTTTGATTATTTTTCACGAAATTTTGACCCTTACATGGCTTTGAAAACAGGGGTGTTTTTTGTGGTGAGGGTCAAACCAAGACCCGTTGTGCCAATTCTGGTGGCGGATTCATCGTGTCAAAATACCTAGGAATATTTCTTCTTTCAAGATACTTTTTTACGTTTGGCTGTTACGCGTTACAGTTTCCAAAATTTCAAAATTTCGTGAAAAAAAAACTAAATATGGTTTTCGATGAACTTTGATCCGTACAATTAAAATTTGAAGTCAGATTTGTTTTATCATATTCCGTTTTCTTTTTTTATTCCAAAAGACCATACAAAAACCATAAAAAATCATGTTTTTTTCATTTTTCTCGAAATATCACTGCCGAACCTCTTCATCTGACTTCGGATTTGGATTTAGCGATGAAAAGTACATAAGAATAGATAAACCTGTCTCGTTAAAAGATCAGGTTACTTTTTTTTGTCTTTATCTTTAATGTCATATTTAAGTTGGCCTTTAGTAGTCTGACGCGTTGCCTTAATAGTTATTTATAATACAAGGGCAAAAAGTTTTTCGATTAAGTAGGTTTTAAGAAGCCGAGGGCCGGCCGATTGGGCCGGCCTGAGGGTAATAAACCGACGAAATCGAAATTTAACTTTTTGCCCGTGTATTATACAATATTTTTTATTCGATTCTTACTAATTATAAAAAATTATTAAAATATACTTAATTTTAAATTATAAAAAGTATTTCTTTTAAGTGTCTTATTACTTATCTAGTTATCCATGACAAATTGCTATCCAATCAAATCGCTAAAAAAACAACCCAATCGTTTCTTTTGCGGTTTCATTTTCAAATTAAAAAAGCTATAGCTTGGTGATTAATTTCTGTTAAAATGTGTCTGTTATGAAAATAGTAATACTTCTGAACAGTTCTATGAATATTATAAATATTGAAATTGATTTTACAATTGAAATTTTGTGTTTTTAATTTATTTTAGTGGATGAATACAGATTAATCAGTTAACATATATTTTGAGGTTATATTATAGAAGAAATTTGTATTTTGTATGAAAAGAACAGTTAGTTCAAGACCAAAGGTGACCTAAAGGTCATATTCTTTATTAATAGAACAGTAAAGGTAAAGCATCTTCTTTTAAAAAACTTAAAAATAACAAGTTTTAGTTAGCGGGCGAAAAAAACTTTTTGGCCCTAGGGCCACAAAGTTCAACTTTTCGCCCGTAAAACATGAACAAAAAATGTCTCTTTTAGAATCAATCGAATAAAAACTATTTTTTTTTTGTTCTGATAGATTTATTTATATACAATATAATACATAAATATAATGAAACACACTGAGCTGTAGCCAGCTCTTATAGTGTTTAGAACCAATTCTAATTATCTTATTAATTAAAATGTGATAATAGTAAACATTAACATAAAATACAAGTTAAAATTACAATTACAATAAAAACCTAAAAGTAATTTTAGCCACGTTTTGGGACACTGCTTTAATTTTTAAATATATAAAAATCAAATTTATAGAAACTCTTGCCATATATTTCATGCGGTTAGGTATTTATTATTATTACATAAGAATACAAAGCAGCAGCTCTATTGAGCTTGTGGATGTTCAAGATAAAACAAGAAAGTAACATGTAGTTTATAGATAAAAATGCAAAGAAAACATATTATTTTATCTAGAAGTTATTGTAATAATCTTTTAAGTTTATTTAAGCTAGGCATTCCGTTTATAAATACCGATTTTGGAATAGAATTCCATAATGTGATACCCGTTCCAAGTAGGGAGTTATAGCCAAAATTAGATTTATAGTTTGGCAATTTCAATTTAAATTCATGATCCTGACGAGATAAATAATTAAATGGTGAAAATCTATTTTTTATTTCAGAAAAGGATGCCTCATCATTATAAGCATTATAAACTATATAAATTATATAATTTTCACGCCTAGAAACTAACGAAGTCCGTCCAAGTTTTTTTTATTGCATTTGTAGGGCTAAAAGATCTGGACAAATTTAAATGTACCCATCGGGCAGCTTTTCTTTGCACTGCTTCTAGTTCATTAATTAAACCAGTTTGCGTTGGTGTCTAAATTGAAGAACAATACTCCAAGCAAGGGGTAACATATATTAAATAAGCCCTAGAACGAACTTCGAGAATAGATTTTTTTAAATTACGCATAACAAAATTTAATATTCGAGAAGAGTGAGCAACAGTTTTATTTATAATTACAGAAGAAAATTGCAGGTAGATGACATAATATTTTATTGTATACATCAATATTTCTTAACATATGGAACCCGTTAACGGTAACCGTTATCATTTAAAACTTTATGATAAGTAAAGTAGGTTAATTTTAAAATAGCGTTACTTGTTAGAACCCCCCAATCTTTTAAGCTTCAAGTTATTTATAGCTAAAGCCTAAGTAGTTAAATTTTTAATTGGAACATTAGACGTTTTCAACACATTATACTTAATGCATTACTTCAACATTTATTTCCTATTGAAATTTTAGGAGGTCTTAAATAACACTTTAAAGTCGTTAGGGTTATCTGATCGATACCCACTAGAAGCAAAGAAAAATTGTGTATTTTATCTTGATATTTGTCATTTATAAGTTGAGAAACCCAATCTAAAGGATGTAATTTCATCATTACTTTTATATAGGAAAAAATTTGCGCCTAGTGTGATACTTTTTTATTCAATTCACGGATTTTGACCAAACTTAGAATAGTTGTAGTAGTAGTACTGGGAGGTCTATGTACCCTGGCATCATATTTTTAAAAATCCATTCATCCGTTTAATATATACTGGGTGTTTAATTTGGCCGAATACCGTCTACAGACATATACCTAAAAGTTCATATCCTCATAGAAATATTGATCGGTTTTTAAAAATTCAATGTTTTCTAAAATCCCTTTTCTACACTCATGCTATACTTTGCATAACCAAAAAACAAAACCTGATATTTTTAGAAAAAAAATAAAAATCGTATTATCTCAAAAGTGGATAATTTAAAGATAATAGTATTCCTATAGTATCGACCAATAGTCTAGAATGAGCCGGCATTTCCTTTTTCTCCTAAAGTCTCAAGACCGGCGAAAATCTAATTTACTGATAAGTTTTAAAAGCTCCGACTTACGTTTCTACTAATCGGATCGAATCCATTCATATCTGACAAATTCTTACCACTATATATTGTTTATAAAAATTTTCGCTAAATTAGTGTAATTTTTTACTAAAATGCTTCTACCAGCTGCACTGGTGTTATTTATAAAAACTCACTTTGTATAATTGCAATAATAACATTAAAGTTCAATGTTACTATAAAAGAGAAAATTTATAAGGCTATAACAATAAATTACTACGTTTAGATAAGTATTTATGCCTTTATTGCAGGCTTTAGGAAAACATTCTAATTGAATAGTTTCTAATATATTGCAATGCTTTTCTACGTTTAATTCTGATTATATCGGATTTATTTCAGACATAAAAATCCTATAAAAGTTATTTAAAATGTGGTGCTACATGAGAATAAACCAGCCGTCTCAAATGAGCGAGAATACTTTCTCATAAAAAAATTTATGACCAGAAACAATTTTTAATATTTTGGGGGAGGGGAGTCTTGATTTTTTTTTATTCTTTTAGGTGTTTTTTTAATATTACCAAGAACGTTACGTCGATTACATTTTGTGGAGAGGGGGTGTTATGGAAAAAAAAATGATAATAACATTTTTAGTGTAATTTTATTTTACCTTTTAGGTGTTTTTTAATTTTTTCTTGTAGATAATAAAAAAGTTATGTCCAGAAACATTTTCTTAAATTTTGGAGGGTCTGATAATTACATTTTTTATGTAATTTTATTTTACCTTTTATATGGTTTTAAAATTTTAGTAGTAGTAAATAATAAAAAAGTTATGTATGTCTAGAAACAATTTTTTACATTTTGGGGAGAGGAAGAATGCGCTGGAAAAAAATTATAACAAAATTTTTTATGTAGATTTATATAACGTTTTATGTAGTTTTTAAATTTTTCTGCTATTGTAAATAATAAAAAAATACGACTAAAACAATCCCCAATCGATTTTGCTCAAATACGAACTTGCCCAAGATAATGTAAAACTACATCTGCATACCAAATTTTAAGTCGCTAGCTCAAAAGCGTTCTTAAGTTATCTTGGATACAGAGAGACATACATACAGACACAGACCGACCCGACCGACCGACAGACAGACGGGCAAACATGATTTGTCATCATTTTTGTTGCTTATTTTCTTTTATAAAATACTGCTGCCAACAAACTAATACTTTCCTATATAGGCATAGGTTCATTAAAATAAAAAACAAAAAAAAAATCAAAAAAAGTTTTTCAATTTTTTTTTTCAAAAAAAGTTTATTTTTTCGTAACACGTAAAATAAATTAAAAAAAAAATGTTTTTGATAAAAAAAAATTACCCCAATTCGATTTTTACCAAAAACACCCAGCCCAGAATTTTGGTCCAAATTTGAAGTCTTTAGCCCGAAGCGTTCTTGGTGGTTGTGGTCACAAATTTCCCGGACACACAGACCGACAGACAGATTTTTTTTTTGACGGAAATCATGTATTGGATATAAAACGCCCAAAAACGTAAACAAAAGTAATACACATTTTTTTTTACTAACGCAAGACTTTCCTCCTAAAAAAGTCAAAGAGAGTTACAAACGAAGACAAATTGGAGAGAATTGGGAAATAGGGTATTTTATAAAAAGGTTAAATGTTAAAAAATTAAACATTTTTTAACATTTTTGTCGTAAGACTATTATATTTTGATAGATATTGCCACCCGTCTAGAAAAGGTATAAATTTCAGTTTTTTTTTTATATATTTAGCTTAGTACTTGGTTATAAAACATAATTTAAATACCACCGAGTGTTAAATTTGACTTAATTAAGCCCCATTCAAAAAAGCCTGGCTTGGGTTATGAATTAATTAAAAAACAACAAAAAGCTTATTAAAAAATGCGCTAGGCGGCGCTGTAAGCAAATCGTTTCCTACAAATTTATTGTTTTAATTTTATTTTTAATTTGGTCCTTAATTGTGTGGGTTGATATTAAGCCAACACTGCCAGCTTATCTAGGGTTGCCAGATCATTGATTTCATTTATTTAAAACCATGCACCGGAAAAATTTTAACAAAACAAGCTGAAATTTAGAGTTTCGACTTAATCGTGGATTAACTTTTATACAGGGATTAGGATGATTGGTGCAAGTTCCCCTAAGAATAATTAATAAATGATAACATTTTAATTGTAATAACACAGGCACACGAAAAAAATAGTTCTTGTCCACCAGATGAGACATACATTTCTATACGTTTTGGGGGTCGTTGAATCCGAATCCAGAATTGGTTTGGCTCGAAACGCAACGTTAGATCGAATAAGCCCGGCCCATTTGGAACCAAAATCCCTAGATTTAAAATTATCGGTTTTGCCGTGCTAGAATATATTCTCCATGTCATTAAATATTTCTTAAAACTTAAAATGAGACAATTTCTGATTGAATTAAAAGTTTTAATATTGGTTTGGTATTTTTTTTTAATAGGGTTAAAAACTTTTTTAGGGACCAATAAAATTTAAGTTTTTTTTATATATCGACAAAAAAGTTTTTGCTGTTGGATTTACTTGCATGTTTTTTTCGGCGTTTTTTATACTTTTATATTTAATGATAAGTATATTATTTTAAAATATTTTATTTGGTATGTAGTAGCATGAACAAACGAATAATAAATATTAAATTAATTAAAAGTAAACCAGATAATTACTTGGCTATATACAAAAAATATTTATATATCGAAAAAATGGAAATATTAAAGATAAACAAATATACGCGGTAAAGGTCACACGCGGTATTTGTCAGCGCTGTATAGGCCACGCGCCGTAAGCAACATACGCGGTATTTTTCAGTGCCATCCGCGATATACGACATGCGCTATATTTGTCAGCCCGGTAATGGACGCGCCGTACTGGTCGGCGCGGTATTGGATGCGAGGTAAAAGCCCCTACCCGTGATAAGTTGTCATTTAAATTAAAATATTTTAATGTCGGCACACTTTTCCTGTGCTGACATTATACTTTTTTGCCGCGTCTTTATGCTGTGATGTTCATCAATTACATATTTTAAAGCTTTAATTAGGTTATTTTCGGTTGAAGAACCACAGTTTTATTTCTTTCTGCCTTTGAACTTAGCCATTCTGGAACAAAAAAAGAACTATAGCATATACATTGTCCCGTGGTACCCGAATTTGACTTGTCCCGGGCAAACCGAATTGTTTTTTTTTTCAATCTACCAGAACAAAATTAAGGAAGATATTAACTAATAATTTACTTTATAGTGTCTATATTATAATACTGATATGGCAGAAACTCATAAACTTACCTGAGAAGCTGCGGATGTACCTTGAAAATATAGGCAAAAAGTCAAAAAAACTGAAAAACTTAATGCATTTTACTCGAATGACCGACGTGCCTGAACTTTTTGTGGATGGATTCTTATTCATATTATATGCCTATAATAGGCCTATAATAGGCCTATAATAGTCACGTAATAAGTACGCGCTCATTATACTATAGATCCTAAAACTATTTTACATTGAAATGTCTCGCACTACCCGATGTCCCGAGCTACCCGTCTTTCCCCTATTCAACTCGCGTATAATAGCTATTATTAGCAGTAATAATAATATATTATTATTCTTAATAAACAATTTTAAAATAAACGTCATTCACATTTGTCAATCCTAAGACCCAATTATTGTCATAACGCACCATCTAAAGTGAAAAATTTCAACCTTGCAGGGAACATTGGTTGCCATCCATATTTGATAATCGGCCAGATAGCATTCCTTGTCCCCTTGTTACGGTTTCCTCCAAAATTCGCAGCGCTGACGCAACCGGGTAGCCGCGACCAGGTCGTCACGACCCTACATGTTTTCCTCGGTCTCGCCGGTCGCCAGTCGCCATTCTGTTACCTTATATATATATATATATATATATATATATATATATATATATATATATATATATATATATATATATATATATTTTATAAACACCTGTTGTTTTGTTTGCGAGTTTATGCGTTGCAATCATTATGAATATCTCTAATTATACTTTTAAACTAATTTTCATTAATATAAATAAAAAGTTTGAAAAAAAATCTGAAAAAATCGCATTTGTTAGCACAAAAAAATTTAAAATCAAAACCTTAAAAAAATTGTTTAAAAAATTAAAAAATATATAGTCGAATAGAGAATTTTATTTTCTTTAAAATGATGTATAACAAGACCCTCCTTTCCATTAAAAAAAACTCCCCACATGCCCCCCTGCCCACATCTTAAGAGCTAAAAGTAATAAATATAAGCTAAAAGATAGCTTAAGTTGTCTTATTTAACAGTTCTAAATTTGAAGTCATATGTCAACTCGTTTAAAAGTTAAAAAGGGGGGGAGTGACTTTTAAACCGCACTCTATACAAATTTACAACCAATGGATAACCAGATCCTGCCAACATGGATAACCAGGCACAGGTCCTGGCAGCCAGGATATTATATTAAATATCTGAAAAAAATCATAAAATATTCACAAAACGTAGAACGCAATAAATTAACGATCAGATCTAAACCTAACTTATTTGTGACTGTTATCTGAGTCAAACCAAATAAAATAAAATAATATAAATATACGAATTGTACTAATTTGGCAACTAAAAGACAGTTTATTAATTAAAAACATTTTTTGTTGAGCATTGGGTACGAAAAATAATAAAAAAAACAATAAAAAACATAAAAAACCGTTTTAAAACAATATTTTTAAACAAAGTATTAGAAAAAAAAAACAGTTTTCAACATCCCTACAAGTACAAATTATTACATACCTGCCATAACTATTTCTACTCTGCTGTAGAATGATAAAAATAAACACTTGTCACAGCTCACACCTATTCAAATTCGTGACGAATTGGTCGTGCCTCTGCTCCCGGAGCGGTCAAGCGACCGGCGTCCAACCGAACGGTGACCAGTAGTTAGTAGTAGCGACTCGGTATCAGCTAGGAAAACAGGGACATTTAAAATGCATTGGAGATGTCTTAACGACTTGATCGCGGCTACCCGGACGCAGTCGTCAGCGACTGCCAATTTTGGAGGAAACCAAGACTTTACTCTAATTCATTGCTATAAACTGAGAAAAAGTAGAATTTTTTGTAAAAAGTTGAAAAATTATTTTTTGAATACGGTCCTGTTGTTATTTTCGGCAAACAGGAAGCTTATCTCGTGGAGGCATCGAAATAATCTCGCTTGCAGCGATCCAGAAACCCTGTTTTTGATGGCCTGCTCCAATTCGTGTTCACTTCATAAATCACAGTATTGATTACAATTAATCTTAAAATATTGAAAGCCAAAACAGTTTTATAAGGGATGCGGTGGGAATATTGCAAATTTGTCTGATTTATGTTACGTTTCACCCACCATAAAATTTGATATTAACAGTTTTTCTTTAAACTTAATGAGCAAAATATGACTATGCTTTAAAGTTAGAACGTTACTTTTTATGTTTAGATTCCTCATGGCTACAGTTGCCTAAATTAAAGTACCTTTCGTGGTGCACCCATGGCGGGGTAGCCCCCCTCCGAGTTGGGAAATTCCACTGTTCAGTTGGGAAAATCCACTGTTTTTTTGGTAAAATTGAGTAAATTTAGTGGTAGATTTTGGAAATGGATAGAATAGTTGGGCTAATTGAGGGATATAGTTTGAAATTTGGCCAGTAGTTGGGAAAATTGGAGTGCAGTTGGGAAAATTTTAGTAGTACAGTTAGGTAATTTTTCAGAGGTGAGGACATTTTTTTTAGTCATTAAAATTTTTGGGTAAAGTAAATTTTTTTTGGGGGTGAGGACCTTTTTTTTCTTAGTGATCAAAATTTTTGCAGAGGCAAAATAATTTTTTTGCACGGCTTCGGAGTTGGTAAATTAAAAAAAAATTCAATCTTAGGATGGAAAATATATACTATATAATAAAAATTTCCTAAAAAAGGTCACACTTTTGGTAAAAGTGAGATTTCCTCGAGAGATAATCTCCAAGATTTCCTCTATTTATACACCTAAATTCCTTTACCCCCCAGGAAAAGTCTAAAAAGGTTCATTAGGGTGAGGCGAGTCCAGCAAAGAAGTAGTTTCTCTTATGGGTACAATGTTTTTTAGACATCATCATAAAATCATTGCGTTAGAATTAGGTATTTTTCCTATGAAATTGACATTTACCACACTCTTTTGAAAACGCCTTATATCACACTTGTTTGATATTTTCATATCACCCTAGTTTAATATTTTTGTATCACACTTGTTTGATATTTTCATATCACCCTAGTTTGATATTTTTGTATGTGGGATTGCCTAATTTTGTTTAGATATTTACGTGGTAAATTCTACAAGTTTTACTCACCTCGTTTTATATGCAATTTTCCACCTTTCATTACAGATTTTTTTATGTCTTTTATGTTTTTCAATCCAAATATTTCTGTTTTTCATGTTACTACTATTTTGACCCAGGTCAATAAAACTTAATATGTCTAGATTTTATAAAAAATACTTAATTGGTGATTTAGTTACCTTACATTTTATAAAAAACATCAATATTTCCCCATGAAATGTAAAACATTGTATAATTTTACGGTCTTATATGGTACCATATACACAAAAATCAAATTTAATTAGTAAACTGTTCATTGATTTAAAAGATGCTTGCGGTTAGGCAACCCATTAAACAGTGTTGAGCTTCCATAATAATATGTTGTATTAAATATAAAACCAAGAAAACTTTATAATATATAAATTTGTATGCTATTTTGTGTTTTGCTTTTCTCAAAAATTCTCGGAATAAGTAATAAAAGTTAGAAAATATTAAATTAAGAATTCTTAGAGTTTAAACTTTATATTTTTTCGGGATCATAGGAAAAATAGTGTACATAACTCATCGGAAAGTGTATTTCTTACAATCGTGGGGTTTCCTCACTCGCCTGACGAGTCGTTCGTAAACCTTCCCACTCGCGTGAAATATGTCACTTTCCACACTAGTTATGTAATATAGTAGCTTTTACGCGAAAACATTATTTTATCTTTCCAGCGGCGTTCTTAGATAAAACAAGTTATGAAATTCAAGTTGCACTTAAAATAATAGTTAAAATGTTAGGTATTTGTGCCAAAAAACTTCACCGAATTTTCATAACTAAAAACTACTTTTCAGTAACAAAGTTAGTGACACGATTTTTCTTTATTATAAATGGCTGTCCGCAGTTAAGTTATTTGCTGTCGTAACCTTATATTGATAAATTTATGAACCGTGTCTAAAAAATTTAAACTATCGATAATAGTTATTTTTAGACAGCCATACTTAAAATATATTTTTTAAGAAAAATGGGTCCATTACATTCGTCAGAAAAGAATATTGAACTATTGTACGAATACGTTTTTGATTAATCAAAATACAGGGTAATTTATTATCTTCTTTATAATAAAAAGTAGATTTAATTTTATTAAGAAATGTTCATATAAACGTAAGTCCTATCTTTCTTTGTTTATAAGTTCTAGCACTTTTAAAATTTTTAAGTTGAGATAACGTGGTAGATATGATTTAGCAAAATAAAATTTAGTAACTATCATCATCAATGGTCAGCGCTACATTGAGATCAAATAAAGAAAAGAAAGGGAGACAAAAGTGTGTTTTAAAACAAAACTACATTTTATATTATATTTTAAAGAGAAGGCATATATTTAAGGTTATACCCGGGGAAAAAAAGTTTGTGTATGATCATGCATCATTATGCAAAATTATGTCTAATTTTACCTAAAATTAGGTAGAATTTTACATGATTATCCATGATTATACATAATTATGTATGAATTTTGACCATGCATGAATTTTGACTCGGTATGATCATACATAATTATGTATGGGTATACATAGACCTATGCACCTAATTATGTATGATCATGCATAACATTTTAAATTTTGGCGAAAGCGCCCCATTCATAAAAAAGTTTTTGTATGATTATGCATAACTTTGCATCAAATTAAGTATAGCTATGTAAAATTAGACATAATTATAAATAATTATGCATAATCATATTTAAACATTTTTTTCTGAGACTTATATTTATCTATACCCGGGAAAAACGTTTATGTATGATCATGCATAATGGTGTCTATTTTTGCCTTAAATTAGGTAGAATTATGCACGATTATGCATGATCATGTCTGAATTTTGACCATGCATAAATTTTTACCAGGTATGATCATACCTGACCATTCATGATCATACATGATAATACATGATTATACCGGGTCAAAATTCATGCATGGTCAAAATCCATGCATTGTCGAATTTTGTATTTTTATGCATGAATTTTTTTCCCCGGGTTGTTTTAAAACTAGTTTAAGATTTTTTACATTTCTAAGGCAAACCGTTAATGTTTCCGAGGGCCTGCAGAATAGGTAAGGAGTAAAGTGAGATTCAATGTGAGTAAAATAAGAACATTTCACATTAGAAGTTATCAAATATTCTCACATAATATCTGAGAAATCTTGAAAAAAGAACGATCCTTAAAAATCTTGAAAAGAAAAAATTAAATAGAAATTTCTTAAAAGAAATGTTTTTTTTATTTTGAAACTTTATAAAATGTAACAATAAATCCATTTCTTCTTTGAACGAAATAAACAATTTTCTTTTATCTTACATTGTGGTATAAATCTTGGTAAGAACCTTTAAAGACTTTATCGATAATATATTTTCTTGTAGTCTAAGAACTGCTAAACATTCTTAACAGGTTATTTTCTCCTGGCTAATAATTACATACAGGGTTATTCAGAACTAGGGTCATTAAAAAAACACATATAGGTCCATGTTAGGGTTTTGTTTTCCCCATGAACGTAGAGAATAAGGACTGGTAACTTGTAGTTCGATTTGGTTACGTATTGACTAAAAAGCGCTGGTATCTACAAACGAGATCGTAAGCCTTCTAGATCGTAATTTTAATTTTTAATGGTAGTTAGTGAGTGGCTGCTAGATGGCGCCATGCGTAAACAGTGACATTATAAACATATGTTCACAGTGACGTTTATTTTTAGTGTGTGTTTTTATTTTATGCACCTAATTATGTATGATCATGCATAACATTTTAAATTTTGGCGAAAGCGCCCCATTCATAAAAAAGTTTTTGTATGATTATGCATAACTTTGCATCAAATTAAGTATAGCTATGTAAAATTAGACATAATTATAAATAATTATGCATAATCATATTTAAACATTTTTTTCTGAGACTTATATTTATCTATACCCGGGAAAAACGTTTATGTATGATCATGCATAATGGTGTCTAATTTTGCCTTAAATTAGGTAGAATTATGCACGATTATGCATGATCATGTCTGAATTTTGACCATGCATAAATTTTTACCAGGTATGATCATACCTGACCATTCATGATCATACATGATAATACATGATTATACCGGGTCAAAATTCATGCATGGTCAAAATCCATGCATTGTCGAATTTTGTATTTTTATGCATGAATTTTTTTCCCCGGGTTGTTTTAAAACTAGTTTAAGATTTTTTACATTTCTAAGGCAAACCGTTAATGTTTCCGAGGGCCTGCAGAATAGGTAAGGAGTAAAGTGAGATTCAATGTGAGTAAAATAAGAACATTTCACATTAGAAGTTATCAAATATTCTCACATAATATCTGAGAAATCTTGAAAAAAGAACGATCCTTAAAAATCTTGAAAAGAAAAAATTAAATAGAAATTTCTTAAAAGAAATGTTTTTTTTATTTTGAAACTTTATAAAATGTAACAATAAATCCATTTCTTCTTTGAACGAAATAAACAATTTTCTTTTATCTTACATTGTGGTATAAATCTTGGTAAGAACCTTTAAAGACTTTATCGATAATATATTTTCTTGTAGTCTAAGAACTGCTAAACATTCTTAACAGGTTATTTTCTCCTGGCTAATAATTACATACAGGGTTATTCAGAACTAGGGTCATTAAAAAAACACATATAGGTCCATGTTAGGGTTTTGTTTTCCCCATGAACGTAGAGAATAAGGACTGGTAACTTGTAGTTCGATTTGGTTACGTATTGACTAAAAAGCGCTGGTATCTACAAACGAGATCGTAAGCCTTCTAGATCGTAATTTTAATTTTTAATGGTAGTTAGTGAGTGGCTGCTAGATGGCGCCATGCGTAAACAGTGACATTATAAACATATGTTCACAGTGACGTTTATTTTTAGTGTGTGTTTTTATGAGAACATCTTCTTTGGTTATTCTAAGGTGAGTTATAGATACCCGGTATATGATTTTAGAAATAACAAATAGGCTAGCCCACAAAGTCTCTAAATCTTTATATGTGGCACATCAAAAACTGTAAGCCATGATTCTGGTGATTTAATTTTGAATTTTTAGGTATTATATTTTCTTGTGTCAACTATAAATACGTTTAATGTTATCAAACTATAGTAAACCATTGTTATCACAAAATACTAAAAGTAATCACATAATACCGATAAAAGTATTATAGTTTAGTATCAATCAATATTTTGTCGTTTATTTCTAACATAAACAAAATTTAAGGTTATGTGTCATTGAATTTTATAAAATCAAAAATCTAGAGTGCTCCATATCTCGCTTGTAGACTATTTCACCATATGGTGGATTTCAGTATTTCGTAACACGAAAAAGCTAGTGTCACAGGGTTGGTTTTCCCAAACTAAAACAAAAAATGAAGATTTATGCATTCTGATGTTCTGGCTAATTCAGAAATTTAATTATGTTCTAATTTAATTGAATGGTTTTCTGGATAATGACTTATCATTTAATTAAAAAAATCAAAGGGTTACTTTTTTAAAAACCGCGCGTCTTTTGTTCAAAAATTAAATGAAATGATTATTTTGATATAATATATTTACTCACTGTCTCATTTAAAAATAAATTTCTTGGTAAAACAACGATACATTCATTTGTCCATGATTGTGCCTTTATGTAAAAATTTTAAATATTAGCTTTTTTCAATCACTTCTGATTTCGTAAAAATTCAGTTTGTGATTCATTTGTAACAAAACTTCGGTTGTCATATTTTACGATTCCTAATGTTTGGCAAAAATTGATGCGTAGTGACTTTCTAAACAAGAAAGCCCGTTCCTTATAGCTCATGCGCTAGCGTCCACAGTTATTTTGTGGTTGAGATATCGAACCACGGGGAAGAAGATTTTAATAAATTATATATATATATATATATATAGATGTTTAATGTCAAAGTGACGCCCACTATAATTGACGTACTTGTCACTCCCATCTGTATATGATAAAATGTGCTATTGTCACACCAGGATAACTTATGCTAATTACACACCCAAAGTGTATGTATGAGAGAACAGTGTTGCCAGATCAACTTAGCTAATTTGTATTAAATTTTAATTTGAGATCGTGATATTGAGGTAGGACTTTTTTAGTGGATACCTATTAGTCAAAGCAATTTAGACGAAAAAAACACGAATAGAAGAAATAATTTATAGTTTTGAAATTTTGGTTGTGAACTCCCAGTAGGAACCCAAATACAGGTCCAAAGAGTTCCCACTTTCCCGGGGAGAGCTTCATCCCCTTTTGCTGAAAAAACCACGCCCAAACGTGACTTCCGGGCGCTTTTCTGCGTTTATCTCGTAAACCGTTACCCCGACGAGAAAATGTTAAAGGACTTATTATATTCTCCATTAAATTCTACATAAAATTATTTTATTAGGTCTTTGTGTATCTTTCACCCAACGCTCACAAATTTTAGAGGTTGCTGAAAGTAACTGTTAGTGCTTTTATAACCTGTTATTTAACTTGCAATGTTTGTTTATTTATTTATTTATTTATTTATTTGTTTATTGCAAATCTGCCAAAGGCTTTTTCGACCACTTAGAAACTACCTAGAAGGGTAAAATTTGCTAAACGTGCTTAACTCGGCTAACATTACAATTTTGTATAAAACTTACCCCCCAACCCCCCACCCCTAAAATTTCAAAAATCCATTTTTTACCCCCACAAGATAATTTAAAACTAAAATTAGGTTGCATACTCACCTAGTGATAATAAAATTTTACAATAAATTTTACATTCCCCCTCGTCTCCCCATCACCCCCCGTACGCGTATAAGTCTAAGTTAACACCCCTCCCTCTTTCACCCACTTAGAATAGGGTCTACCTAATTTGATGATCACACTCAAAATAATTTAAAAAAATTATTATTCGGTGAATATCAAATCAATTGAGTGCGGTCACTCAGGGTAGGTGCAGTCACATGTGCTCTACTGAATAAAATACTTTGAGTCAAAATACCGCCCCCAGCGCCGCCCTCACACCCAACAAATTTTGCAAATATGGTACTATTTCGTGCGGTCACTCAGGGTAGGTGTGGTCACTTGTCCTCTTCACCACAAAGATGTTTTAGTTGTTGCACCGCCCCCACTGCCGCCCCCAGAAACAATAAACGTGATAAAAAATGCCAATATGGGGTAATTTTGTGCAGTCTTTCTGAGTATGTGCGGTCACTCGTCCTCTTCACGACAAAGTGATATTAGTTGTTGTACCGCCCCCAATGCCACCCCCAGAAACAATAAACGTGATAAAAAATGCAAGTATGGTGAAATTTTGTGCGGTGACTCCGGGTAGGTGCGGTCACTCGTCCTCTTCAGGACATATTGGTTTTTGTATGTTGTACCGCCCCCAATGCCGCCCCCAGAAACAATAAACGTGTTAAAAAATGCAAATATGGGGCAATTTGGTGCGGTCACTCAGGATAGGTGCGGTCACTCGTCCTCTTCAAGACAAAGTGGTTTTGACTATTTTACTGCCCCCAGAAACAATAAACCTGATAAAAATTGCAAATATGGGGCAATTTCGTGCGGTCAGGGTGGGTGCGGTCAGTCATCCTCTTCACGACAAAGTGGTTTAGGTTGTTGTAACGCCCTCAATGCCGCCCTCAGATACAATAAACGTGATAAAAAATGCAAATATGGGGCAATTTTGCGAAGTCACTTAGGGTAGTTGCGGTCACTCGTCTTCTTCACGTATAAGTGGTTTTGGTTATTGTACCGCCCCTAATGTCGCCCCCAGAAACAAAAACGTGATAAATATTGCAAATATGGGGCAATTTCGAGCGGTCAGGGTGGGTGCGGTCAGTCATCCTCTTCACGACAAAGTGGTTTAGGTTGTTGTAACACCCTCAATGCCGCCCCCAAAAACAGTAAACGTGATATAAAATGCACATATGGGGCAATTTCGTGCGGTCACTCAGGGTAGGTGCGGTCACTGGTCCTCTTTAGCACAAAGTAATTTTGGATGTTGTACCGCCCCCAATTCATGTTATCATGTTTTGTTTCTGGAGGCAGCATTGGGGGCGGTGCAACAACCAACACCACTTTGTCGTGAAGAGGACGAGTGACCGCACCTACCCTAACTGACCGAACAAAATTGACCCATATTTGCATTTTTTATCACGCTTATTGTCTCTGGGGGCGAAATTGGGGGCGGTACAACATCGAAAATTAATTTGTGCTAAAGAGGACCAGTGACCGCACCTACCCTGACTGACCGCACGAAATTGCTCCCTATTTGCATTTTTATCACGTTTATTGTTTTTGGGCTTTTGGGCGTTAGAACAACCTAAACTACTTTGTCTTAAAGAGGATGAGTGACCGCACCCACCCAGAGTGACCGCACGAAATTGCCCCATATTTGCATTTTTTATAACGCTTATTGTTTCTGGGGGCGGCATTGGGGGCGGTGAAATAACCAAAGCCACTTTGTCTTGAAGAGGACGAGTGACCGCACCTACCCTGAGTGACCGCACCAAATTGCCCCATATTTGCATTTTTTATCACGTTTATTGTTTCTGGGAACGGCATTGGGGGCGGTACAATAACCAAAACCACTTTTTCGTGAAGAAGACGAGTGACCGTAACTACACTAAGTGACCGCACAAAATTGCCCCATATTTGCATTTTTTATCAGGTTCATTGTGTCTGGGGGCGGCATTGGGGGCGATACAACATCCAAAACAAATTTGTCCTGAAGAGGACGAGTGACCACACCTACTCTGAGTGATCGCACGAAATTGCTCCATATTTGCATTTTTTATAACGTTTATTGTGTCTGGGGGCGGCATTGGGGACGGTACAACATCCGAAATGAATTTGTCCTGAAGAGGACGAGTGACCGCACCTACTTTGAGTGACCGCACGAAATTGCCCCATATTTGCATTTTTTATCACGTTTATTGTTTCTGGAAGCGGAATTGGGGGCGGTACAACATCCAAAATTAATTTGTCCTGAAGAGGAAGAGTGACCGCACCTATCCTGAGTCACCGCAAAAAATTGCCCCATACTTGCTTTTTTTATCACGTTTATTGTTATTAGGGGCGGTACAACAATCAAAATCACTTTATCGTAAAGAGGACGAGTGACCGCTCATACTCAGAGAGACCGCACAAAATTGCCCCATATTGGCATTTTTTATCACGTTTATTGTTTTTGGGGGCGGCATTGAGGGCGTTACAATAACCTAAACCACTTTGTCTTAAAGAGGATGAGTGACCGCACCCACCCTGAGTGACCGCACCAAATTGCCCCATATTTGTATTTTTTATCACGTTTATTGTTTCTGGGGGCGGCATTGGGGGCGGTACAATAACCAAAACCACTTTTTCGTGAAGAAGACGAGTGACCACAACTACCCTAAGTGACCGCAAAAAATTTCCCCATATTTGCATTTTTTATCACGTTTATTATGTCTGGGGGAGGCATTGGGGGCGATACAACATCCAAAATCAATTTGTCCTGAAGAGGACGAGTGACCGCACCCACTCTGAGTGACCGCACGAAATTGCCCCATATTTTAATTTTTTATCACGCTTATTGTTTCTGGGGGCGGCATTGGGGGCGGTACAAGATGAAAAACCTATTTGTCCTGAAGAGGACGAGTGACCGCACCTACTCTGAGTGCGCACGAAATTGCCCCCTATTTGCATTTTTTATCACGTTTATTGTTTCTGGGGGCTGCAGTGGGGGCGTTGAAACAACCAAAACAACTTTGTCGTGAAGAGGACGAGTGACCGCACCTACCCTGAGTGACCGCACCAAATAGTCCCATATTTGCAATATTTTTTGGGTGTGGGGGCGGCACTGGAGGCGGTATTTTGACTCAAAGTATTCTATTCAGTAGAGCACATGTGACCGCACCTACCCTGAGTGACCTCACTTAATTGATTTAATATTCACCGAATAATAATTTTTTTAAATTATTTTGTGTGTGATCATCAAATTAGACTTTCCCCTTAGAATATACTTAGAAAGCTAAAATTTGGTACACATGCTTAACTTGGCCGACAGTACAATTTTATATAATACCTACTCCCAACCCCCGACCCTAAAATTAAAAAAAAAAATATTTTTACCCACACAATATTATTTAAAACTAAAATTAGGTTACATACTCATTTAATGATAATAAAATTTTACAATAAATTCCAAACATTCCCCCTCGTCTTACCATCACCCTCCATACGCGTATAAGGCTAAGTTAACACCCCTTTCTTTTTTACCCACTTAGAATATACTTAAAAAGCTAAAATTTGGTGCACATGCTTAACTCGGCTGACAATATCATTTTATACAATACTTACCCCCGACCCCCGCCCCCGCAGATAGCTTTGATTTGACAATTATCTCTTGGTGGAGTCTCTTTGTTAAAGAATTGTCCCATTACGTAATAGTACCAAATCTAAAATTATAATTTATTCAAATAGCTATACCAAAGCAATACTTTAAGATAAATATATCCTTTCCGATATGAATTCATATATTTAATATTTTACTTACTTTTTGGTTCCCCATTTTATTAAAATATAGAAATTTTGCAAGTTTTTTTATTTTGGAAACTTCCTGAACAATGAAAAACGGCGGTTTTAAAACCAGTATTGGTCCATATGGATCTTACTTCAGGGCTGAAAACAGAATTTTATTGGTGATAATCCCATATAATAAAATATAAAAAAATATATTTGAGGTTATGTTCTTAAATATACTTACCAAATGTATTTTCTTATATTCTCATTTACATTAAGCTATGCTTACTTTAAAATAAAACACCAATATATCTTCATAATGTATACATTACCATTCCTATTAATAATTATTTTAATGGTAAAAGTCATAGAAATACGTCTTTGAATATGACATTTGGCTATTCTGGCCAAAATGATTTTTTAAATACATTGTTGCCAGTTTTTGGGCGTCTCTTTGACATGTATTATACATTTTGGGCGTCACAATGGTGTAGATACACTGGGTGTGAGTTTAACGTGTATTATGTAAAGTGTATTATACATTTGTTTCAACAGCGCCACCTGGTGGCCACTTGAACGAACCCCTTTTGTATCTAGCTAGATAAACACCCATCAAAGTGACGCCAAAAAATATTTTTTGTTAGGACCTGTACTACACTCTAACCATCCAGAGAAGTCGATTGCGCGCATTAAACGAACTGACGCCCAAAGTCGGGCGTCACAACGTAAATTTGGGTGTCTGATTGACGTCAATTATACGATTTGGGCGTGTATATGACAGAAAATATATATATATATATATATATATATATATATAATAATTATTTAATAATGTAGGGGTAATCAGGTGTTCTGTGGTGTTAATTATGTGTGTTTAATAAGGTTCATTTATAATGTGTTTTTGTAATTAATAATGTTTTATTAAAGTAGTGAATTTGACCCAATAAATTAACTTGTGTCCTTTTCGACTCAAAAGATGTTATTATTTTTATTTTTTCTAGGATTTGTTGAGTTTTTCTTCTAATAAAGTGATTTTTTGTATTTGTTATAATAAAACAGTGAATGAGTGTTACATCAGGTTTAAAACAAAAAAAAATTGTTGTAATTTTAACCTTGGTAAATTTGGCAACCTGAAAAACGACCCGCTTCAAGCGAGATAAAAAAGTGGAGATCGAGATAGAAAAGCAAGGTAATACCACAATCTCACGACTAGCTCGGATAAGTTTTTTTTTATTAAATAAAATTTTTGTTTTTTTTAATTTTTTTAAACCTTTGGAATCAATTTCTAGGACCATCATGAATCCCTAATTTTTTCTTAATGACTCTATTTCTGAATACACCTGTATACACTACTCAAAACAATTATCGCATACTTTTTTAAATTATTCTTTTTTGAACAACAGTAAAAACTGACTTTATTGAAATAAGTTTTTAAAAAACTTTCGAAAACGTATCCCATATCTTTTGCAAGAAAAAGACTTATAAAACACAATTTAGTTTAGATACTTTAAAAGGTACATTTTAATTAATCTCGTTTAATCAAAAAGTTGTTATTAACTTCTCATTTTATCAAAAATTTAAATATGACATAAAGGTGCGTTTTGCCCCTTGGCCACAAAATTGTTGTGTATAATGTAAGAAGCTTACTTTGAATTTAAATAATGTAAGACTCGGTAAGTTAAAAATAGGTTTTTAAGGTACCGCGTTTTATCACCTTAGGGGGCTTTTAGCATCCAAAGGAACCACATCCATAACCTGGCAACCTGGAAAAAGTTTATTCAGAATTTACTTTAATAAATATATAGAGTTCGGCCGGGAGAAAGTTACCTGTTTAAAATATTTACTAGCTCTTCCAATATTGTATCGAATGTTGTTATAAAGAAAAACGAAAAATTAAAATCGACAGAAAACGATTAAAACAAAGCTGATTTAGTAAAGAAACCAAGCAAAAATTGGCTTTCTGAAATGTTAAAATATTTATGGGAAAAGTTGATGACTTAAACCTGGTTTCTCACCAATTACACTACTTTAGAGGGATTTCTCGCGCACATAGACAAATATATATTTTTTTATTAGAGAATTGTACAAAAAAAATAATTAGTTATTTATGGTACTAGTGGGTAAAGTAAGATATTGCCTATGAGAAAATTAACCTGCTTGGCTGACGCCTCGTTTGGTCAGCCAAGCAGGTTAATTTTCTAGAGGGCAATATCGGTTTACCCATGAGTGCCATACAAGGTTTTATCCAATAAATAGCTTAGGAATTCGTATTTTGATTAAAAATTTTAATGAAATTTACAAGAAAATAATTTGAAAGTCACAGTTGAGTGGGTAAAATAAATAATTATCCACTCAATAAATTAAAAGCCACGCAGGGGTTATTATTGAGTTTATCTATTTAAAATAAGGCTGGTAATTTTCTTATTATCTGTATGTATTGGATAAAATATATTTTAAACTTATATTTGGAGTTTTATGTAGTAAAAAAAAAATATTTTATGCATCTCGTTTACGAACTTTTTGTAGTGTTCTCGACTGTTTTATTGCGTCTGCTCTGCCTCAGCAAAAAAAGCTCAATCCATTTTTATATCTAATTTTTTTTAAAAACACTTAGTTTTAAATTTGTAAATTAGGTGGTCTATTGTACAAATTTAAAACTTTTCCTACTAAAATGCATTAGTTTTTAAAATTAAACAAAAATTATAATTACAAGCCTAATCTTGCATCCAAGTAAAAACATATTAAATATGTTAAATTTTACCTATTTACCTAACAATGGACTAATATTAGTTTTCCCAATAGTACCGATGTTTTGACAAGGTACTTGCAACGTCTTATCTTTTAATTTTGCAGTATAAATCTTTGTCAGAATCCAGATCGTGGTTTGAGTATAAAAATCCTCTTACCACAATCAAATGTCAATTAAAGTAAATTTAATCGAAAGGCAAATCTTTGGCCAATAAAAATACCTTTAGCTGGTAAAATGGGAAATTCGGTGACGCCAACTGAATAAAAATTAGTTCTATTTGCAAGGAAAACAATTTAAATAAAAAAGTAACACTGAGAAATTACCCTTTATTGAACTTTTGTTCAGCATTAGGTAAGGTTCTTTTTTTTTTTCATTGTCCCGTCTGGCAAAAGATTTACTATAAACTGCTCAACGTTACAAGTTTATTTATAGGTACAACGAACCACAAATGGATTTGTAATAGCAACGCATTACTAAAAAAGAGACCAACAGAAAGATTTTTTCGAATTTTTACACTTCTTCAACTTGAATTAGATATAATAGCTATCCTCCTTCCAAAAAGGCTCGCTCCTAGGGGTATGGATATCAAAATACCTATAAATATTTTACTAAATTACATACCTAAAAAGCATACATACTAAATAGTGGGCCTTATTTTCCTGGAGCAAGAATCTATTTATTTTTTCATGTATTTTTTAAAAACTGTTGCAAAACCTGTTCGTCGTCTACCAAGAAGATAGGATAAGCATAATTTATCCGAGATACTCGCCATAGCGCTTCATCAAGCCAGCGCATTTTCGTCCGATCTTTTATGGGATAATACGAATAAAATATCAACACCTTTCGCAATAATTAAATAAATACTATATATTTATAATACATAATATATTATATTATATATTATTTTCACGAAATAAAAAATGTCGTGAACAAAGGTTTCGCGAAAGGTCTAGAACCACACATCGTGCAAAGATTCTAGAACAACCCAGTGGCTCGAAAAGTTTAGAAGGTTCCATACTGTGCATATAAATAAGCAGGTGCCGCAAGCTCAGTCATTCAGAAAGTAGTGAATAGTGTTATTTAAGTATTGTAAAGTAGTGTTATTGTTAAATAAGTATTTCTAAATAAATTTTTGTTAAGTTTTGCACACTGAGTTTTTAGTGAACCCGGATTACGTAAAATTATATTACGGTACACATTGTATTTTGCATTACAAAGTTATTATGCTATAACTTCATATGTCACAGTTTAGTAGCGCGTGCAGCTGCATGACAACTACAATAAACAATATTCATTAATGATTATTAAATGATCTTGTTACAACGTGTAAACAAATCAAATCTGTTAAGCAAAATATATGCTTACAAATCATAAATATACAAATATACACTAGGGTGCACGAATTTTGCGTTCCGGAATGACTTCGGTTAAAACAACCACGGTTGAGAATAGGAACACAACTTAGAATTGGAAAAAAAAATATCTGTGCGTTATATTTTTAGTTAAAAGTACAAACTGTGTTTCAAAAGTCATTATAATCCGGTTGTCCCCAGAAGGCAGTATGGGTATTTATCCTGAGTGCAAGTGATATTATCATGCATTACTATGGAACTATCCCACTTCAATGCAATTTTGCCAACCTTCGATCAGATACTAAAGACCGGTAAGCTAGTCTATTTAGAAATGGTCCGGATACGTCAATATCAAAACTAAATTATCTCATTTTAGTAGGATACTATTCATCAATGTTTAATGTGTGTCCTCATTAAATGAGAACATCAAATAGAAAGGGATTTAACGATATGTACTTCATAAATTAATGGACTAGGATATCATTCAGAATTATTCATTCTCCACGTAACCTGCAGGTCAAAAGTGATTAAGACTAGAGTGCTGTGGAATTAAAAAAAAAGCACATATAGATGGTTTTACGCAATAGTATGTTAAGACATATTGTGGGTTGATATTAAGTTGTTAAACTTTTTCCTTAATTTTTTTAAACGTTCTTAATAAAACACCTAAAATTAAGCATTTAATTGTTCCTGTATATTTTTTATCTTTAATTTAATTCGTTTAAAAGATATTTAGTAATATTCAACAACCTACTGTCATTTCGTAATGTGGATTAACGTATTATTGCAAAAAACTGTCCAGTTATCGTATGAATAAGAAATTAAACTAAAATAAATATCAAATTATTCTCTTGGAGATTCAGGCATGAAAAAGAAAAAAACTCAAGAACCAATAATCCGATCGACTTGAAATTTTCAGGAAAAATCAAGTTCTACGAGGGTAAGATCCATATTGTTTTGAAAACAATTTAAAAAATCTGAAAGAAAATTCCCACAAAAACAAAAAAATTATGGGGGGTTAAACTTTTAAAAAAATCAAAAAAAGCTGAAAGAAAATTTCGATTAAAGTAACTTTTCCAGGAAAAATACTTTTTATTTATTTATTTATATATTTATTTATTTATATATTTATTTATTTATTTATTTTTAGCATTTTATAAAGATCAATTTTACCAATTTTAAAAGTAATCCCCCCAACAAAAAAAAAGTTATGGGGGGCTAAACTTAAAAAAAAAATAAAACAATCATAAAAAAAATCAATAGTTTTTTCGTTTTTTGCAAAAAGAAATTAAAAAAAAAAATTAAGTTGTATTTTTAAATTTTTTTTTTCAATATTTTTATTTTTAAAAGTTCTTATTTAAAAAAAAATTGTTAAACATTATGCTTTGTTTTTTTTTTTGAAAAATATATTTTTTTTTTCGGAAATAAAAAAATGTTAAAAAATGTTTTAAAGTTTTTTAATTTTTTTTTTGAATAATAGTTATTTCTGGCAAAACTGGAAATAAATTGATGTGATGAGGTAAATAATTTACCTCATAATTACTATACTGAATGAAAATTTGCCCAAAGCATTACTTATATCCATATAAATTCAAACTTCAGGAGACAAATAGGGTCAGTTAACCAAGCGGACCTTTTTGCAAACGAAAGTAAACTTTCAAGAAACTAAAGAACAAAGAAACCTTGGATCAACTACCTTGGAGACACGCATATTGATATTAAACTGTTTTAGTTAACTCATTAGAGCCCATGGTATCCATGACCTTAATACTTGCCTATTAGGCGAAGTTCCAGATACGTCAATATCAAAGCTTAATCCTTCCGTTTTAGTGAGATATTATCCATCAATGGCCAATGTTTGTTTCCATTAAATAAAGAGTACACCTTTTATAAGGGGTTAAATGCCACTAAACATTTTTCAGAAGAAACAAATATTACATAGCACGCTAATCTTGAATACAAATTAAGTTTTAGTAACTTTCTAACGCAAACCAAGAGTATATCCTGTCCACACATTATAAAATCATTAACAGTAGAATCTGAGGTGCTCGGTTTCGAAAGATAATGGACTTTTTTCCCTAGAAATTACTATAGCTTACTTAACAAAACTTTATTTTATACTGTTTAGAATATTCCATATAAATTTTGGCCAGAGATTTCAAATTTCACATAAATAGTCTATCAATTCTCAATTCAGAATAAATAGTTGCAGATGTATTTGGTAGGTTATTTTCTAAAAAACAATGTATCTAGTGCAGTATATTAAATATCTGTCATAATGTGTCAGAACAATAATTCAATAATAATATGGGTTTGACAAATAATTTGTTATTAGTCAATACACTAATATGCATATTTTTTGGGAAAATGCGATGCAAATGACCTCAGTAATACTTTTCTCCGAAATGGAAATCAATAGACCGTTTCTGTGAATGGATTTAAATTCTCTGATCAAAATTTATATAGTGGTAATTTCTGATAAAAAAGTCCATTATCTTCCGAAACCGATCACCTAAGATTTAACTGTCAATGATTTTATTATGTGTAGACTACCTACTAACAGGACTAATTGTTGGTTTGCGTGGGAAAGTCACTAAAACTTAATTTTTATTCAAGATTAGCGTGATAGGCATCCTGTACCAAGAGTGCCAATGTATAAGTGCCGATAAGTCAAATTCTGTTTATAAAATTACCCCTTTTCTCAAAATCAAGATGTCGGACCTATTACTTTTACGGTAATTTAAACATAAGAAGTTTTTGGGTGTAGCACAGAATTTAGGCAAGTCGCGGCGGGATAGGGAAAGGCGCGGAGACAGTACATGGGTCGAATAAAGCATGAGTGCATGAAATTTGCAAATATCGGAACAGGAATTTCTAATACCACTGGTCGACAAAAAAAACATATCTTTCCATTTTGTCTGATTTACAGAGCGGTCCAAAAGTCACCCCCCTCCTCTTAACTTTTGAACGAGTTTAGATATCGACTTCAAATTTAGAACACTTAAATAAAACAACTTAAACTACCTTTAAGCATATATTTGATACTTTTATCTCTTAAAATGTGGGCAGGGGGGCATGGGGCGACATTTTTTTAAATGGAATGATGGGTCGTGTGATACATCATTTTAAAGCTTATAAAATTCTCCATTTAACTGTATATTTTTTATTTTTTTAAACATTTTTTTTTGGGTTTAAAATAGGGTTGAAATTGGGTATTTTTGTCAAAATTTCTCTAATAAATCCAAACAATTTTTTAACAATGCCTAATTTCATAATGAAAAAAAGTAAATTATACTTTTCAACTAATTTTAGGTGACATAAATAAAAATTAACAAAAAAAAAACTTAAAAATTTATTTTTTTTAGCACAAAAAACTGAAAAATCAAAACCTTAAAAAACATGATTAAAAAATTTAAAAATGTATAGTTATATAGAGAATTTTAAAGGCTTTAAAATGATGTATCACACGACCCCCCTATCCATTTAAAAAAATTTCTCCCCATGCCCCCCTGCCCACATTTTAAGAGATAAAAGTATCAAATATATGCTTAAAGATAGTTTAAGTTGTCTTATTTAGGAATTTAAAATTTAAAATCGATATCTCAACTCGTTCAAAAGTTAAGAGGGGGGGGGGTGACTTTTGGACCGCACTGTATATCATTTTCGATGTACTTTTTGATGCTGAATACTAATTTGACCCCCATTTGTTGACTTTGGTTCGGGATTCGGAGATAAATGCTACTGCCTTTTTGAAAAAAAACTTAAATCTAGTTGTTTTCAGCCCCAACAAATTTTTGTTCAAGGGCATTATATAAAGATGCAGTTTTTTACGCAGACTTTAAAAATATTTTGTTTCTTTAACGGTTATAGAGAAAAGTTTTAAAAAAAACTTTAAAAAACTTAAACATTTTTTAAATGCCTATTTCACAGCTATTACTAAAGCTTTTAATTTGTTCCTTTTTTAATACACATTAATTCTGTGAAATCGGATTTGAGATTGAAATTTTCTGTCCCGAGATATAAGTGAAAAAACACACCCTTGTTTTTAAAGTTCGAAAAACACACTTTTTTGGTGTTTTTTAAGGCAATGAGAAATAACTCTTTCTAATATTTATATTTTCTGCTATTAACCGACAAATGTGCAGTTTATATATTTTTTTATAGACTGTCAATTCTTAACTTATTTAACTTCGCTTAACCGGATAAAGGTTCATAAAATGGTTTGGGTCAGTGGCATTTTTAATGCACGTTACTGTTCACCCTAAATTGTGGCGATTTACCTTTTGGGAACATTGACCACATCAAGAGATGGCACCATACTTTTATATCTATCTAACGTTTTATTTCAATATTAACAACATACAGGATACACAGTGCTGATGATTTCCAAAAAGAATGAAATGGTACCATTCACAGTTTCCTGTTATTTTGATTTTAACGAAAGATAGATAACTTTCTAATATATATATTTTCTGCTATTAACCGACATTAATTTATTTAATAAAATTTAACGATGTAGGGCGATTCTTCATTTAAAACTAAGTAAAAAAGTATTCTTTACCGAAATACCTTTTAATATAAAAGCAGTAACCACATTTGGTACCACAAAATGTTACTTGCATTTTTTTAACGGTTCTTCTACAGTGTTACACTAAATGCCATTTTTTATGTATTTTTACTCAAGGAATCCATATTTTTTACAAAATAAAGTTGGGGGAAAAAATATGTTAAACCTCTGGACAGATTCAAAAAATAAATTAACATACACTAATTGCCCTTATTAATACTAGTATACGTGCAAAACTATGTCGCTCTAGCTAAAAGGGTACTAGAGTTATTACTTTAAAAACTTATTTTTATACAATTTTAAGGGGTTGTAACTCTTTTAGGGTCCGTCTCCGGACCTATGTTTCCATGCTCGTTTTTCATGTTTTGTGATGTAAAATCATTCCCTATATTTAATGCCAACAGACTGAAAGCACCGTTTATAAATCCACACCTACAATAAAGGCCCTTTTCTGGCGGGACTCCACAATTATGAGCCCGTGGAGTAAGAGGGTTAATCCCTTATGAAAGTTTGACTCTTTAAATGTGACCCTTAGATAGACGTGGCGCTGATTAAACAATGTACTCGTCTAAATTAATGGACACCATCGGACAAGACTGTCTTTAAGAGGATCTTAATAGAATTACATGGGGACCACTTGCTAGAGTATCTATGTATTGAATTCATCTCCAAATAGTGCTCTTCTGTCCGTCTGTAGCAAACCCCTGTAAAAAATGTCCCATAGAATGCTTTAATATTTTTTACCATTGATTCCTATTAAAACACCATTTTAAATTGATTTAAAAAGATTTGATAGGATATTTCCTACCACGGAAAAGGTTTTTATTTAAAGATTAAGCTGGATATTGAGAAAGAAAAGGTCTGCTCGAGTCTTATTTATTACATCGGCACTTAGTGCTACTAAGAGTGCCGATGTATTAAAATCGTTTTTTGCAAATTTCTCGACGTTTTAGACCATTCTGAGTCGAAATCAGTAAAAAAAAAATTTGCGTCCGTGTGACTGTCTGTCTGGGTGTAAACTCTCTAACTCCATTTCTACATGAGATATCGACTTGCGGTTTTTTGCATATTGTTTCTTATCGTATTCCGAAGAGCTGATTAGATTTTGGGGGTAAACCATTGGGGGTAAGGGGGTAAAAATAGGGTAAAACTCCTATTTTTAGCTTTTTTTGTTTATAATTAAGACAATTATTATTGTATTTGGTTAATTTAGCACTTATATAAAAGATAATTTTAAATTGGTCAAAAAATGTTATAAACAACGTTTTCCTAAAACGCATTGTTTTCGAGATATTGGCGTTTAAAGCAGTAAAAGGTTTTTTTAGCATATCTCACACACACGATTTCAAAAAATTATATTTTAAATAAAAGCTCTTTTTAAGCCCTATAAAAAATGTTATATACAGTTTTTTGCTAGAATGTAATGTTTTAAAGACACAGAATTTAAAATCAAACAAAAAACCTAGTTTGAAATTTGCAAACTAGATGGCTTTAGTGTACAATAGTGCCGATGTTTTGACAGGGTGCTTGAAACGTTTCATCTAGTTCTGATTAAAATCTACGAAGTTATTATAAATTCTTTTAAAACCGTTTTGACAGGGTGCTTGAAACGTTTCATCTAGTTCTGATTAAAATCTACGAAGTTATTATAAATTCTTTTAAAACCGTTTAAAATTCTAAGACACTTAATACTAAAATCTTTTAAAAGTTAGGAAGAATTTTTCTTTTAATTCTTTTATATTTCTTAAAAGAAACGTGATTAAAATACATCATGAGATTTTAAGTGATATGACTTAATGTGCGGATGTTGAAAGATGAAAATCAGAGGACTTACCAATATTCAGCTTTCTGGGTTGACTGTATCATCTAATCCGCAAAAACTGCTTAGATGCCATAGTTTCGTAAAAACATATTTTAATTTAATATTGTAGCAGGTTTAAAAAAAGTAATGAATACAGAGGTCCTCTTTTCAGCCAAAATGACCCCCCCCCTAGGAGCGTTACGTAATACTTGAACGTTCCCTTACACAGTTAAAAAGCATTTTAAATTTTCCACTAAGACATTTTTAATAACTTCTGTCGTAGTAGTATCCCTTTGTTTTTGCATACCCTTTATAACGTGAAAAGAAAGAGATTTGATTCTCTTGAAAAAATTTAATTATGTTTGGAGTATATTAAATCGTCAAAATTTATTAAAGAAAAAATATTATTTTAACCTCTTGTGTACTGAATTATTAAATGCTGATAAGAAAAAATAAGCTAAAAATAGTAAGTTTAGTCAAAACTAATGTATATTTTGTTCAATTTTTTATTTTATACAAAAAAATGGTACGTATCATATTAGTAATAATAGGGCATAACGTTTTACCTATCTGAATCTTCAGATGATTCGGTATCTGCTATGTTATGAAAAATAATATCCGGATCATCATCCGAATAGTCAAAACATGTATCCTCACTTCAGGGCCGTAACCAGAAAAAAAATCAGCCACCAGGGTGGCACCCTCGAAAAAAAAAACTTTGTCCCTAACGGTTTCTACTAAACTTGGCACATATACAAAAAAAATTACCTTCAAGAAAATAAGCTTTGTCAATGACGGTTTCATCCAAAACTTAACGCGCCTACAAAAAAAATTAGCGCCCAAAAAAATACCTTCATGAAACAAAGCTTTGTTGTACATGTATATCTTTCAAAGGAGAAGTCGTAAAAATATGAAATGTAGGTAGGTTGATAATAATTAAAAATCGATAAAATAATAAAAATTAGATAAAGCCGTAATCAAAAAAATATATTTATGTGCAAGAAAATAAACAAAGTTCAAAGTTTTTAATTTAAGGACTATTGACGCCATTTTGAATACGCCATTTTATATTTTTATTCCTATTGTCAAATTGAATTTAAGCAACCCAAAAAAGCACATTACCAATTTAAAGTAAAACTTTATTTTCAAATTTACAAACTATTATAGAGGCATCCTAAAATACCTCCCTACACCAATTTTTATACCTTAGCGTAAACAGTTGAATTAATGCCATTTTTGGGTATCGCTCGGACCATAGTGCAATGTGTTAATAATTTGGTTGCAACTGTTCACTAGTTTAAGAGAATATTAGCGTATTAAGTGAAGACCATGTTAAGCAATTTGGAGTATCATTATATTCTGTTATGGGACCAGCTTAGTACAATATCCTTATACCAAGGAAATAATTGTTCAGTTGGGAATAGAATGTAAGAAAAAGCATATTTTGAGAAAATGTAAATACTATATTACACACTGTGTAATACACAGGCCAACATAAATTTTCGCTGCGTAGGAAGTACAAAAACTGTCCCAAACAGATTAACTTCAAGTAGTGTGAAGCCTATGCTTCACGTACTTCAGTCTAATACCATGTAACTCCCAAACGAAACAAGATGTTTGGATGAAACCTCGGATGAAACTTTAACTAAGTTACTAAAAATAATTACAACTTTTTTTTATTTTAGAATCCATTGGCGTCCGCAAAAAGCGGGTATTTTTTAATTTTTCTATTTTTATTTTTCTGTAACGCCACTGATTTTTCTAAAGGTTAAATATTTACAAGTGGCAAGTGATGTCTTTAGTTTATGTTATATTTAAAAAGTTATTCTTTTTGCCTACGGTAGTTTTTAAACTATAATACTTGGTTTTTTAAATTCGTAAAAATATATTTTAATTTAATATTATTGTAGCAGGTTTAAAAAAAATGAATACATAGGTTCCCTTTTCAGCCAAAAATATTTCGTTCGGGAGTTTTATCAAAAGATAGATGCGTTTGGACATTATTGTTGAGCTCTACCACAAAAACTATAAGACTTAGAGCTTTGTGCCTGTGGAGAATTTTGACCAGTGCGGTAAAATCTAAAACATAATTTAATTTTAGCGAGTTTAACTAATTCTAAAAAAAAATACATTATCCATTTTTTTTGTCTATTTAGGCTTATAACTATTTTTGTGTAAAGTAAAAAAAAAATAAATAGTCATTTGTTTTAACGGATTTAGATTGCCTATTTATTTAAAAAATTCTTTAAAAAAGATATTACCGTTTAAACAGTGCCGTAGACAAAAGGGTAACTTTTTAAATAAAATATAAAGTAAGGATGCTACCGATTAAATTATGTAAAGTGTAAGTCCCCAATATTGCCCAATATATTGAACCTTTAGAAAAGTCAGTGGTGTCTCAACAATTAAGTAAAAAGGAGAAAATAAAAAAAATATATCCTTTTTTCGGTCGCTGACACTGACTTTTAAGATGAAGATATTATTTTAAGTAACCCAGTTCAAGTTCCATCTGAAAATCTTATTTCGTTCGGGAGTTATATCAAAAGATGTATCCACAAAATGCCATTTTTGTTAAGCTCTAGTACGAAAACTATAAGACTTAGAGCTTTGTGCCCATGGAGACTTTTAATCAGTCAGTTGAGAACTCCATTATTATATTACTTAAATTTCAGTAAGTTTAACCGGGGGCCATTTCCCATAAGAAATGTACTTGGTCCTTTATTTGTAATCCCCTAAATCTTTACTACATTAAAAATAAACCTATCTTTACTGTAATGGGTAAAAAAAAACAAACTGCATGAGCTTAAAAAAAAAGATTTTTGCTTTATTGTGAGGCATAGTGTAGTAGCTAGCGCGTGTACATAGCAAGCCTACTATCGTGAGTTCGGTTCTCACTGGCGCCGATTTGCCTTTTCCAGTTAATTATAATATTTCTTGTTCTTTTTATATAAAATAATGTTAATTATAATTGAAATTTAGCGAAGGCGATAAGTGAAACTGACACTCCCTATAAACTGGTTCGAAAGTCAGTATAAGCCAGCGGTTCCCTCTACTACTACCCCACACAAAAAATGTAGCTTTTTAAAAATGATTGCATACTGACAATATTTGGAACCCATGTCCCAAATATTAGATATAATAGTAAAGAACAAATTTACAAGAAAATAACAAACCAGTAAGATAATATTGTAGCACAATAATAATTTCAGCTATTTTTAGGTACAATTTGGGCACAAATAGTAATTGGTGGTTTTTAGTAATCTCCACGCATTTCATGTACATATCGGTTACAACCTCATATCGGCCTGGAGATTCTCTTCGAATAAAAAGCAGAACCAAGATTCAGATCTCTCTGAATTCTTCGTTACTTTATTTTCTTGTTATTTTTTGTTTTTGAAATTTTTTCGTTGTCAATTACTTCGCATGGAAATCTTAGGAACACAGCTACTTAGACAACAATTTCAAAAAAATTCCTTCTTTATTGAGTGAAACACAATACTTATGGGCCAAGGAAGTGTATGTTTGTACCCACCTTATTACGTTCTTGCACTGCGATAACACAGGGCCACAAAAGAAAAAAAGTGGGCTGTGCTGGGGTTGAGACCTAACTATTCTTATGTATTTTGGGATGCTGAATACGAATCTGTCATAAAAAGGCACTTCGTGGGCTTATTTTGTTTCTACACTGAAAAAACTGTCTGGACCCACAAAAAAAAGTGGTCTGTGCTGTGGTTAAGACCCATGGATTCTTATGTATTTTGGGATGCTGAACACAAATCTGCCATAAAAAAGCCACTTCATGGGCTTATTTTGTATCTACTCTGAAAAAACTGTCTGAGCCCACAAAAAAAAGTGGTCTGTGTTGGGGTTGAGATCCACTTATTCTTATGTATTTTGGGATGCTGAACACGAATCATCATAAAAAAAGGCACTTCATCGGCTCATTTTTTTTCTACACTGAAAAAACAGCATGGGCCCATGGGCCGGCCCACAAAAAAAATAGTGGTCTGTGCCGGGGTTGAGACCCACCTATTCTTATGTATTTTGGGATGCTGAACACAAATCTGTCATAAAAAAGGCACTTCATAGGCTCATTTTTTTGTTACACTGAAATAATATGAGATTTTTACCATTTTAGACAGTTTTTTCAGTGTAGCAAAGAAATGAGCCCATGAAGTGCCTTTTTTTATGACAGATTCGTGATTAGAATCCCAAAATACATAAGAGTAGGTGGGTCTCAACCCCAGCACAGACCACTTTTTTTATTTCGTGGGCCTGTGTAATCAATGCTACTCAGCTTGCGACAGCGCAATTTCACAATTGGAAAAGTACGGAACACGGAATGCGGTTTTGTGTACGCCATTACCAATTGGATACAGATACATCATATTTACAGGCATCTTTTCGATATAACAGATATACTGGCAGTGTCATATATGACACAGAGGACGAACTAACAAGTTTAAGAGGGGTGACAATATTAGGAACATGGCAATAATTGGCTGAACCACCTTACTTTATGTGTGGCTTACAATTTATCAGTTACATAACCAGTGTTTCAAAAGAGCTCCTAATGCATAAAAACCTTTTTAAAGTTATTTGGTTAATTTATCAAAATAAATACAGTAGTAGTAGAGGAAAGTCGCCTAATTTCGGATACCATTTACAATGTATTCAATATTTAATACTCGGTATTACTTTTTGATATTTTTTTTTATATAACCAGATACAACTTATTATAGCGAACCATGATTTATTATAAAAGCAATTTTATTACAGTTTATTTTTTCCAAAAATCACGGTTAAAAAAAATCAGCGCATTTTTGTGCATTTGAAAAAGGGCTCCTAATTTTGGACATATCCGAAAAAAATTTTTCAAGAGTAGATCTGGATCCCATTGCTTATGTTTCTTGTTATTCCTTCACATTTAAGACGTAATTTAATCATTAAGCGATTTTCTATGAAATACTATAGGAACTATAATTTTAGATTCCCAATTTCGAATATCTTAGTATCTTAGGTAATTTTCGTTTTTTCAAAATTGTTTATCTTAGTTTGTTGTATCATTATAAAAAAAAATAATTAATGGTTGGTTATCCTGAATAATAATTACCTTGCGGATATCCGAAATTGGGAATCAAATGCACAAAAATGGTCTATCCGAAATTAGGCAACTTTCTGCTTTTTAGATTAGAAATTTGTAGAATGTTTACGTTTTCAAATTGCTTAATTATGAATAGTGGATCAACTTAACTAACATCATAACTTACCCAAGACAGAATCACGAACTTTTATAACGATTATTTCTAAAATAAACAAGCATAATAATGCAACTGAGCACAAAACTGCCATTTGCAATATAAACGATTTGGGCTGCCATTTAAAGGGGAGAAGCTCTACCGTTATCATATTACAGAACGGATTTAGTTTGACTTTTGGCTTCACATAAAAGTAGGTTTCTGTTTACCTTTGCAGACAGTATCTTAAATACACTACTATCCGAAATTTGGAAACCATCCGAAATTAGGGGCATTTCCTCTACATACAAATGAGAATGCAAAGGTTTACAGATAGTCGGAGAGCTGGTGACCATTTTTATTTCATTATTTGCTCCCGGCTATATTTTATATATGGCTTAAAGTACATTTAAATTAAGCTATTTTCAAATTGCTAGACTCCGGGTCCGGTTACTTTGGGTGCTAGAAGCTGCAAAAGCTATGGCAATGAGCTACTAAGAAATCTATTTTTAACTTGCCAAGTCATATACATTTCATTTAATACATTCAGATTAAGCTATTTTCATAGTTACACACAATAATTCTGGGACCAAGGGGTAATAACAGTCTTTAAAAAGTACCTTTAAAATATGTGATACTTAATCTTTTAAAGAAATGAGAATTTATGAAATGACATTTTGATTAAATGAAAATTGTTAATAACTTTTAGTGTTGACATATGTCAGATAACCTTTTTAAAGTCTTTTTTTTTTCTTCTTTGCATACGGAATATTTGTCTAAACTTGTGAAAATAGAGTAATCTAAATGTAATAAGTGTAACTTGTTTAACTCGGTAAGTTAAAAATATATGTAATAATATAATTAACAAAAACTCATTTTATAAAAAATCCTATGTGATAAGTTAATGTGATTCTATATATTTTTCTGTGATATTGTAATTTTATGTGATATATTTTAAGTTTAATTCAAATTATTGATAACAGTGTCATCGGCTAGGCCGCTTACTGTTTTTTTAATAATAATAATAAAAAAATAATAATAATAATGTATTGTTGTATTACATTTTATAATAAACTTCCTAATAAGTTAAAGGAGATATCGATATAATTCATTTAAAAACTCAGTAAAGAATTATCCTGCGAATAATTTTTTTTTCTATTTTGCGACTCATAAGCTCATAATCACACGCATTTTGCGTGTTCTTATAGGCCCATAAGAGGTCTCTACTTTATTTTCTGTTGGGTTGGCAACATACAAAAGCCTATCTCTTGACGTTTTGCGTGCAAATGTCAATGTCGATTTAAAGTTTAATTTTTTACAAAATTTTGTGTTTGGGTTATTTTTTACCGTGTTAAAATTGTGGACTGGTTAATTGCAGTGAAAAAAGAAGAGATGATTGTAAAATATATCAAAATATCATTTGTTCTTAGAATTTTAAACATAGTGTAAACTGTAATCCCTAAATCAGTCATCAATTTAAATGTAAGTTTTTTAAATTTTAGAGGAAGATAGAAAAAATTGTATAAAGCACTCGTTTCATAACACGTTTTTAGAACACTAGTGCTTTAGAAAACTCGCGGCAAGCGGCTCGTTTTATAAACTTGTACTCGTGCACTAAAAACGTATGTTATGAAACTAGTACTTTAATATACTATTATAACGTTAATGAATTTTTATCATCTTAACTTATATTAGAATTTTTAATATGTTTGTCAGCATTTTTAATATGCTTGTGTATTTTCTGTTTGAAAATTGTTTTTGTCTTTTATTGTAGTTTGTATAATTTGTGTTTTTAATAGGTCTTAGTTATTTATTTTTTGCTTATTTATTTATTTGTTTATTTATTTATTATTATTGTTTTTTATATTATATTTTGCATCATTTTATATTATATTATGTATCATCCATGATTTGCCATATGTTTATATATGTTCAATGTTTAATTTAATTTTATTTTATTTTTTTACTTTACATGTTATTTTTTATATTTGTATTTACATTTACTGTTCTATTTTTGACCTACCAACATGTACCTAGTGTATGTGAATTTGGTGAATAAATTATTCTATTCTATTTTATTCTATATTTTTTGGGCATCCCATTTTACCACCTTTTCGAGGCTTCTAGCATCCAAAGGAATCCGATCCAGGACCTGGCGATTTGCAAGTAGCTTAATTTGAATGTACTTTAAGACATACAGAGCGGTCCAAAAGTCACCCGCCCCCTCTTAACTTTTGAACCAGTTGAGATATCGACTTCAAATTTGGAACTTATAAATAAGACAACTTAAACTATCTTATAGCATATATTTAATACTTTCAGCTCTTAAAATGTGGACAGGGGGGCATGGGGGCACATTTTTTTAAATAGAAAGGGGGGTCGTGTAATACATTTTAAAGCTTATAAAATTCTCCATTTAACTCCATATTTTTAAATTAAAAAATTCTTGGGTTTAAAATGGGGTTGAAAATGGGTATTAATGTCAAAATTCCTCTAAAAAAAATATATTTTTTTAAAAATGCCTAATTTCATCATAAAAAAATGTTAATTATACTTTAAACTAATTTTAGTTGACATAAATAAAAATTTATAAAAAATAACTTAAAAAATCGAATGTTTTAGCACAAAAAATTGAAAAATCAAAACCTTAAAAAAACATTTTTAAAAAATTTAAAAATGTTAGTTTAAATAGAGAATTTTATAAGCTTTAAAATGATGTATTACACGACCCCCTTTCCATTTAAAAAAATGTCCCCATGCCATTCCCACATTTTAAGAGCTGAAAATATCAAATATAAGCTAAAAGATAGTTTAAGTTGTTTTATTTAAGAGTTCTAAATTTGAAGTCAGTATCTCAACTCGTTCAAAAGTTAAAAGGGGGGGGTGACTTTTGGACCGCACTGTATATAAAATACAGCTGGGAGCAAATAATGAAGTAAGAATGGTCACCAGCTCTTAGACTAAGATAATAACAAAATCAACGTTGGTTGGTTTTAACTCCACTCTAATGTTAAACATGACCCTTTACTATGGCAAATGTAATAGTTTCGACTAAGCCGATTTAATGATTTAGTATTTCAGTGAGCCTAAAGCTTTTGTGCCAATTGGAATACCTACGTTTAATAGGATTTAATGGGACCGTTACATTTTAAACTACTCCACATCATAAGTCTCTTATAAAGTGCATCATTAGCGTGATTTTTAGAGCCATTTTATGTAATAGATTGTAGTTAGATTTTGAAAATTTAAATTTATATATAGGGAAAGGGGGATAATGGCAGTAGTTCGTTTGGATCAAAAAGTGGTCACTAGCCCATAACTTTTTTGTCACGATAGATTACCTCATTTAAAATAATTATTTAGTGGCGTCCGTTATAAGCTTGTAAATTTAACAAACCCTGTATTTTTTAGAAAAAAAAAAATCAATAGCTCATAACCTTTTTATTGCGCAAGATTTTTTTACGAAAATTGCACAAAATCATATAATAAAGATATAGTTTAAATAACTTAAGTCAAATTTAAAAAATGATTCCAGTGGTGTTCGTTGTAAGGTAAAAAAATCACTATAACTTGCATTTTTTTTTTAAATGTACTGATTTTAGATTTAATTTCCTTTAAAATAAGTAGTTTTTGTCACAAAAAGGACAGAGTTGTTGAGTTTTATAAATACCAAAATAAAAAACTCATTAGCGTACGTCCAAACAGTTATAACTTTAATATGCTGAATAATTCAATTTAAATAACATAACTAAAAATGTAAAACAGTTTTTTGTTGCATTTATTCATTATATTATTATACATTACACAGAAAATTTGTAGTAACTTTTTTACTGGATATATACATTTTAATTTCTTTTTTGACACCTTGTATATCCAATAAAAAAAATACTACAGATTTTATGTGTCTATATTTCAGACTTTATCTAAAGATGAAAAACCTTAAAGAAATGAAACTGAATTGCCTAAAAACTGAATTTATCTCTCAAAAAAGTTTAAAAAAAAAAATATATATATATATATATATATATATATATATATATATATATTATTTTTTTCTGGATACCCCGTATATCCAATAAAAAAAATTATAGTGGTTTTTATATGGGAACATATTGGGCTACACGTACAATTTTTTTATACCGTGAAAAATTTTTTTTGTGCTTATCATTACGCCTAAGTTGAAACAATGTAGTGAACTTTCAGACTTAAAAGGGCACAGCTCCGCCATTTTAAAAATAAAAACTCTGTTTTTTTTTTGAGGTTATCCATTTACTATCCCTTTATGGCGTGCCGTATTAAAAAAAAATATATGACAGATAAAAAACCTTGTGCCCTTAAAAAAAAATAAAAAAGCTAAAGAAACTTTTTAAAAAATGGCTGTGGCATTTAATTTTTTTCAAAAATTCTGAAAAAAATCAGAAATGATACTCTTACCCCAATGAAAAATTTTGGTGGGTCACACTAGTATATAAACCATATTTAGATGATTATTAATTTAAAAATTTAGAGAAACATTACCTTGGTTTATTAATAATTACTTTAAAGTGGGATGTAATATTTTAGGACATTGTTCTAAAGAAATTTTTAAAAACTTTAAAAACTAAAGAACTTTAAAAGTTAGTAATTTGCAAAAAATTTTAAAAAATAATTTTAAAAAATTTTTTAGCAACACTGGTTTAATAACATAACCTAAACTGATTCTTTGTCAAGCTCTTCCCGCAACTATTTTATTAATAAATAAACTTCGTTAAATTGTTTTTGTGCTAAATAGATGTTAAATGTGCCCTTTTGGCAATTGTTTTTCGTTTTTCGTGTCGTATACATTTTACGAATGTTCATGTATATTATTTGTGACAAATATTGATTAACAATAATTGTAAGTAGATTTGATTAACAATAATTGTAAGTAGATTTTTTTTTCAAGTATATTAGAGGTTATTTACACTTTTAGACTCGTTATACCAGTCTTTAGATTATTGTTTTTCTTATTTTAGTCTTTGGAGCTGAAGATGGAGTCGTGTTAGACTCCGAAACGCGTCCTCAATAAAAAGAAACTAGGAGAAAATAGATCCTCGTTTTAATTTATACCTAACTAAATACCTATTTTTTTATATCAGTTTTAAATTTATATGTAATCAAACTATCATAACTTAGTATTCACATACTACTCAGAAAAAAAGGATATCTTGAATCAAAGCAAAACGATCTTGAACCAAGGCCGCCATGGCTTTCGATATGTTCAACGCCATGACTGTCTTGGATCAAGTCCGCCGTGATCTTGACATTTGAGGTCCTAGATTTAAGGACATTTCCTTAAATCAAAGCCACTTAAACCATTTATTTAAGATCATATTATCTTAAACCAAGTATGTAATTATCTTGATTTAAGATCATATTATCTTTATCCAAGATCAAGTCTTGGTTTAAGATAATATAATCTTAAATGAAGATAATTATAATCTTGATTTAAGATTATGATTCTCTTGATTCAAGATCATATTGACCCCACAGTCAGGTTCCAGGGTTAATAGAATGGTAAATATTTTGAAAAAATTTCCCACACATGTAAAATATTATTTCGCACGCCTATGAAATATGATACTTTCTTACTCTGTTAATCGTGTGAAATTTGGTTTCATCGGTGGTCGTAGGAAAAAGCACTTGTTTTTGAAGAAAAACTTGTTGCAACGCCATTGCAAAATGGCGCTTATAGGTATAAATTATTTAAAGCTACTTACCCTTTTTTAAGTAAATTTGAAAATCCCCATCGTTTGAGGGTAACAGATACAGATTCGTCCATTTTAAAGCAGATAAAAACAATGATACACCTTTAAAGACAACTGACGGCAAAAAAAAAAACAAACCTAACTTCCCTCCCGAGCATTTCTTGTACTACTGCGCAAATTGTCTGCCAACCAACAACGGGCGAGTCTACTGTATATCTACGTGGGGTGAGGCCGGCAATCTCTTTACCGTAAGACAACAGGGGCTTTGAGTCAAGATAATAACTCTTGATTCTCTGTTACTATTTAAAAATTTTATTTATATATTCTGTGATATTTACCTGATATGGAATCCTGTATTCTCTTAAGGTTAATAATGAAATAAAAAAAAAAATGTCATTTAAGGAAAAAATCCTTGACACAAGGTTTTTTCTACCAAGAGAATAATTAAAGAAAACCAAAGTCACAGATAATCTTAAACCGAGGATACATGATCTTAAAAGAAGATTATTATCTCGATTTAAGATAATAAAAATTCAAGATAATTTATTATCTTCTGCCAAGATAACCTTTTTTTCTGTGTATAATTGTTGTAGATAATACACTTCTTATAAAAAATAATTCGAGAAATGTTTTAGGTTAATTTTTAATTCATAATTATTGCGAGGTCCTGCAATTTTCCGTGGACCTGCCTTTTAGCTAAACCTTGCTTACTTGGCCCACATCTAATAGATATTTTATTATGATGTCAAAATCGGCATTTTAAAGTGAAACGCATGACTCCTTGATAGAATGTTTAACAACTGAGCCCAGCTCCTACTGAGTAATTCTACACCAAATCAATAGTAGCTGCAACATTTTTATTTTCTTAAAATTTTGAAAATTGCGGAACATTTTTTTTGTATTTTAATAACAAATTAACCCGTAAGGTCCGGATACTTTCATGAATTACTGCACAGATAAATATAACTTACCGCTTACAAGGAAAGTTAAATTCGCTTTTTAAAGGATCCTTACCTAAAACAAAAAGAAAAATATTTCAAAAAAATATATTCAACTTTCTTGATGGTAAAAGAACTTTATATAAATTTGAATAATATGACAAGATAACAGCCTAATTTAATTTACGAAATCAGAAAAAGTAAAAGAAAGTGCAATAAAATTAGCATTTAGATTTAATTTTTGAGATAATTTTATAATGAGATTCTTGGCATATAGCTTTGTAAATTATAGTTATGCAAAATAGGACTAATTAATTGATATAATTATTATTAAAATTAAAATTTGATATTGTAAACAAAATAAATTTAATAATATATCATATTCGAAATATCTAACTACAATATATTGAATATATATAGAATATTACATAACTAGTGTGGAAAGTGACATATTTCACGCGAGTGGGAAGGTTTACGAACAAGCCGCCAGGCCAGTGAGGAAACCCCAAGTGTATTAAATATACTTTCCAACGAGTTATGTACACTATTTTTCCTACCATCCCGAGAAAATTTGAAGTTTCTTATTTTAAAATTTTCTAATTTTTATTAAAAGGAAAACAAAGCACCAAATAACAGGAAATTTGATTTTCATTTAGCTTTAGTTTTCTTGGTTTCTTATAGATAGCTGTTTAATGGGTTGCCTATTCCTAAATAAATCCAAACTTGATTTTGCTTATTAAATTAGATTTCTGTGGTTATGCTGCCATATAAAACAGTAAAATTGTACTGTTTTATATTTTGTAAGAAAGATACTGTGTATTTTGATGTTTATTATGTAATGTAAGGTAACTAAATAAAATATTAAACAAGTTTTATGATATCTAGACTATCTAGTCTAGAATGTAATAGTCAAAATAGTAACGTTATAACTATAGTTTCTATTTTTGACATGAAAAACAGAAATATTTGGATTAAAACACTTAAAAGATATAAAAGACTATGGTGAAAAGTGCAAAATGGTTTATAAAATAAGGTGAATAAAATTCGTAGAATCTAACGAGGTAAATATCTAAATAAAATTAGGCAAACCTCGATACATAAATATCACACGAGTGTGCGATATGAGGCGTTTTCTAAAGAACAAAAGAGTATGCTAAATGTCATTTTCATAGAGGATCGTAGAAAAAAGTTATAATTTCGGTCCTATTCTATACAAAGTAACTAAATATTCTTATTTTTTTTTTGTCTATTTGGTTTATTTTTATAAAAATTGTACCTTAAAATATTCTTACATTTTGCTAGAAAGAATAATAATAAAACATTGTAGATGGCAAGAAACGTTAATGTAACTTTTCTACCCTTTTACATGGAGGAAAACTGCAATACTTTAATGCTTCTTACCCATAAAACATGAGCTTACAAGTAAAACAGTAAATGTTTGTGACACATGCTGTATATTAATATAAAAATACACTACCTATATTCTGCTGTTCTAGTAAATAACACAGTAACTAGATCGCTGTGATTATGAAAAATACACATGACTTATATAAATAAAATAATATAAAAAAAAAATATAAAGTTAAAACCCTTTTATTAGTTACGTATTTAAAGTATGATACAGTAGTCAGTAAAATAACAATCGGTAAATATATAAGACCAACATTTTGGTTAGTAATAATAGTCTAAGAGCTGGTGACCTTTTTTATTTCATTATTTTCTCCTGGCTATATTTAAAGGCCTATCCAGAAGCTTGCATAAGAACATAAAACATAAGAATGCGATGCCGTGATTGGCTTACAAGATACATGGCGACAAATCAAGCCAATCACGGCATCGCATTATTATGTACTATGTTGTTATGCGAGCCTGGATATGCCCTAAGGGCATGTCTTACATTCAAATTAAGCTACTTACAAATCACCGGATCCTGGATCGGATTCCTTTGGGTGCTAGAAGTCCCAAAAAGGTGGTGAAATGGGGTACCCGAAAATATATATTTGTAACTTACCGAGTCAAACTCATTACATTTGTTACATTTAGATTAGTCTATTTTTACAGTTTTACACAATTAATCAGCGAGTCAAGGGGTAAAAAAAGAATTTAAAAGGTTCATTTGACATATTTCAATACTAAGAAGTCGAAACAATTTTCGCTTAATCAAAATATGATTTCATATATTAATTTCTTTAAAAAATTAAGTACAACATATGTCAAAGGCACGTTTCCCCTTAACCCGAGAATCATTGTGTATAATTATGAAACTAGCTAAATCTAAATAAAATAAATGTATGTATAGTTTGACGCACGGATCTGTGGCTACGGGAAATATGGTTTTTAATGTGTGTGCAAGTGGGAGGCCCGTTGTAGGCACGCACGCTTTATAACGCTCTTGACGGAAAGAAGAGAGCGCGAATGATTCCTCCCTCTTGCGTCGGAGACTTTCTTTCATGCGGAGAACTATATATCACTTAAAAATAGTTTTTTGGTAGCTCGTTGGCACAGCTTTTGGAGCTTTTAGCACCCAAAGGAACCGGGTCAGGAGCCTAGCAGTTTGGAAATAGGTTAATTTGAATGTAATTTAAGACATATATAAAATACAGCCGGGGGAAAATAACAAAATAAAAATGGTCACCAGCTCTCAGACTATAATACAGAGAAAAGTAATAAAATAGGATCGGATTATTTTCTCAGTGCACGTTTTAATGGTTTAGACAACACGCTTTACACGCGTTATCTCTCAGGCTCAAAATCTTATAGCATGTCGAGTTATCCGAGACTGTTAATCTTAAACACTGAAAGATCTAGTGACGCAGAAAACAAAACCATATTTTCACTGGCTCATAAATTATGTATAATGAACCCTGTTTTAGACAGTAATTTCGATTATGAAACATTAATTACACCTTTTGTCGTGAAGGAATTCCTGCAGAGCAGGATTCTACAGGGTGGGCCAAAAAAAAACCGGCCATTTTTTAAACCGTTATAACTTGTTTGCCTTTTGATCGATCTAGACAAAATTTAAAAATAATATGCTCAAAACATGTAAGATTAGCTAGATAATTTTATTTATTCAAAATATAATTATATTTTTCATTAATCAAGCTTTTTATAAAGGGGTTATTTTAAAGCCAAGGAGATTAGAGCAAAATGTATCTTTAAAAAAAAAGGTCGTTTTCATTATGTTAAGTGGTCTTTCTTTACTAGTTATGTATGTTTCTTTTAACTTAAAGTTGTGTTTTATTTTTTATATAAATTTTTTATGAAGGGTACAGATAGAATAAAATGTCATAAAAGCCCGGTTTTTAAGTTATTAAGTAGGCTATTATTCAGCTAAAATTAATTTTGACATGTCTAAAAAATAATCTGTCAAATTGAAAATTATTAAAAATCAGGAATTAACATTAAAAACTGCATTGAGAGTATGTATTTTAAAGCAGATGAGCAATAAATAAAAAACGAATTTGATTAAATTAAAAAAAATTGTAGATAAAAAAGAAATAAGTGTTGTTTTGGTCAAAACGAGAAAAAATGCTAGTTTTAAATTTTTTAACTTAACTGCGAAATCGCGATAGGATCGAACGATTTTGTGGGTTTCATCTACATCACATTTTTAAATTGGATCAAAAGTATTTTAATCGTTTTCTACACCTTTTCTTTCCCCGAAACCGATTTTATTTTTTTTTAGTTAGTCCTTGGTTTGGTTTATGGGCTTTTTTGAAGTTAGGTCGGACGGAAAAAGCCGAATTTCGTTTTTCTTGAATAAAAAAATTATTTGAAAATCAATTAATTTCATATTTGGACACAAACTTTTTTTTATTTTTACAAATTAAAACATGTAAAAAAAGATTACAATTTTTACCAGTAGAGGGCGCTATTGTCAATTTTCGGCTAAAAATTGCACCTTTTTAAACTAAAAAAACTCGAATAAGCATGGCTACCTAGAAAAAGTGAATACTGTTCAGGATAGCCCAAAACTTCCACTTTATGGGCTATTTAGATCTCGCTTGGAACGCGAGTCGTTTTTAAAAAAAATGCAATTTACGTAAGGTCTGCAGCTACGGTCACAGGGCACTAAAATTAAAATATTTCTTGAAATATAAGACTTTTCATGCAAATGTTCAATGGGTATGTTATCTTTACCGAAGTTTTTCAATAAAAACTCAAGAAAATAAATAAGAGGTTATATAGAGGTCATAAAGAGTACATTAAAAGGTTATAAAGCTACCCTGTAGTTTAATTATGTTTTCTCATTTCATTTTACTTAAACCAACTAAAAAACTTTATTTTACCTTAAATACATAAAAAATGTTTAATTTAATAAAAACGCACGTTGTCATTTTTTTGTAAAATATATAAGTAAAAAGATTTTTTTCAATCTTTAGCGTTTTTTTTTTAATTAATTTTTTAAAGTTCGTTAAAGTTTAACTCTGTTTTCTAGTAATTAAGTATTGGTTTGTTTTATAGTGTATTTATCGATGTTTTTTATTTAAAATGATACATTTTTAAAAAGTCAAAACCAAATTCCAGATTCACGATGAAACATGTGGACCATATAAACCAAGAAACATACAGGGAGTATTTCTTTTGAATTTTCTTACTGAAGATGTCAGTAATATCATTGGTTAAAGGTTAAAGGTTTATACTTAGTCAATGGTAATATTATAAAATCTAAAGATACCAAACGACCCAACTAACTAATAAGTGTTTCTTTTTTTTTGTTTATATTTTAACAAGGGAACGTTTAAGTATTACGTAACGCAAATTTTGATCATTTTTAACCCCTACCCCCCCCCTGTAACGCTATTTTCCTATACCATTAAGATGGGCGTAACACTCCAAAATGACCTCCACCCCCCCCCAGGAGCGTTACGTAATACTTGAACGGTCCCCAATGAGCGAGAATACTTTCTCAAAAAAGTAAAATTAATCAATTAATTAATTAATATTTTTTAAGATTTTATTTTTATATGCGAAAATAACAAAGTCTTTTAAGCTTTTTTATGTATTTTAGGTAAAATAAAGTTTTTTAGTTGGTTTAAGTAAAATCAAATGAGAAAACATAGTTTAACTACAGGGTAACTTTATGACTTTAAATGTACTCTTTATGACCTCTATATAACCTCTTATTTATTTTCTTAAGTTTTTATTGAAAAACTTCGGTAAAGATAACATACCCATTGAATATTTGCATGAATTGTCTTGTATTTCAAGAAATTTTAATTTTAGTGTGCTTGAAATTGATTTATATCGAAATAAAACGTAAAAATACGCAAAAAAAAAATTGAAAATTTTTGCACGAATACAAGGCTTTCCGAAATTTTGAAAATTTTCAAAATGGAAAAGCAAAAGTAAAAAAAGCTCGAGATAGATTTTTTTTTATTTTCATCCAAAATGTTCCTAGGGGCAAGATTGTTCAATATATTACAGTTTACGTAAAACCATTTACAAACATAAATTATGTTATAAACAGCTTATATTTAATTAAACCATCACTGAAGCATTATTAATAACCGGAAATTTCGACTGTTGACGAGAAACAGCTTTAATTATAAAATGGGAAATGTGTAAATTTGTATTTAAACTTCACTCATCTCGCGAGGCGCCGCACACTTTGTCATCCAAAGAGAATCTGTAAAGGGCTATTAAGTCATGGTTCTCTAGAATACAAATTGCCTTCTTATATTAGTAATCTGTAGTAATCTGGGATTAAAATCGACACTTAATGTAATATGGTGCCGAAATATTGAAAGTCAAAATTTTTAATAGACGCTTGAAAAAGCTATTTGAAATTAAATGTGTAACTTTGCAACTCTACCGGGTGTTTCAGGAAGTTGACTCAGTCCCCTTATTGTGTATTATGTAGGATCATGAAATTTGGAGGAGCTATGGTACCGGAAATGAATCGAACTTTCGATTTTTAAATAGAACCCCTTGTATATTTTTACATATTTTGATTCAGAAATCAATTCTGAGAACAAGCATGTGTCACTTGTCATTTTTTGACAGGCCATGTAATTTTTTATTTAAATTTTTATTTTAAATCTAGAAAACGTTACGCCGCGCTACAGATGAGGGGGGGGGGTGTCAGTAAAAATGTTACGTAACACTTAAAAATTATAAACTTATAAAATGTTTATTGGATCACGTTTTTAACAATGATCTAGGCCTAAGATACGGATTCGTTTAAAACAAAAAAAAAAATAGGCAATAACCGGTTTTTGGTTAATCGGTTGAGAAAATTACCTCAGACCGGTTTTTGGTTACCCCGGTTTAAACCTTAAAGCAAAATTTCCTTTCAATTTCTTTACTTTTTGTTAAAAAAAATGTTACGTAACAAATGGGGGGGGGGATCTTAAAATTATTACGCCGCGTTACATGGGGGGGGGGAGTCAAAAGTGGCCAAATTTTGCGTCAAGTAATACTTGAGCGTTCCCCTGGGTACGTATTTATCACTCATAAAAGTGTAAGTGTCATGTCTGCAGAAGTGGTTAAAAAAACTGTTATCCTTACTATACACTTAAATTTTTTTAACAAGTTTTAATGTAAAATTTACCATTGAGAGTGCAAAATTTACACCCAGGAAATAATTTTTACCATTATTTTATGGTAAGCTATCGATGTAATTTTTTTTGTAACTATAAAACATACACCTGATGTGTAACACCTCGCCAAAATTCTCGACCCCACCAAATAATTTGAAACATAAACAAAAATTATTCTAACAAATATGTGGTTTCAATTCTACATTTTATTGAAATGCTTTATCACTTGTAAGGATATTTTCATGAAATGAGTATACGGCCAAGAATTAAATTAAAAAATCGTATCAATTAATTTTTATTGAAAAAAATCAGTCGTCAAAAAATGTGAGAAACAAAGATATCAATAACCAGTATGTCCTCCTCTGTTCTCAAGCAAATCTTTAACATATCTCTGCATGCCAATAAAAAGGTTGCAAATGGTTTCCTGCGATATGTTGTTTCATTCTTAATGAGCAGCAACAATTAGCTTATGAAGGGTGAACGGGGGGTCATCTCTATTCGAATATTCAAAATGGTCCTTTTTAGCATAACCCAAACGTTCTCATTTATTCTTATAAGAATACAAGTTAGGTAAGTTTGCTGGCCAGTTCTTCTTTGAACATTCTCTTGTTTTAGCAAATTGATAACCCTTCTTGTGCGGTGGGGAGTGGCGTTACCGTCCATAAAAATGACAAACTGGTAATTGACATTTCTGTTTCGCAATTTTTGATTTTTTTCAATAAAAATTAATTGATACAATTATTTAAATTTAAGTCCTGGCCGTGTACTTATTCCATGAAAATAACCTTAACAATAAAATGTAGAGTTGAACTCACATATTTGTTATTACTCTAGAGTAATTTTTGTTTAAGTTTCAAACTTACTGGGGGGCCAAGAATAAAGAGCACGTAACAATTCTGAAAATCTGCCATAGGTTTTTTGAAAAAATTGGAATTAAAACACATAAAACTTTAAATCAGATTGGTTACTTCGTGAGATCGACACATACAGGTCAAAATTTCCAACAAAAAAAAAACGGAAAAAAATAATGAAGCGTCGAAAGTTGAATATTTATAAATTTATAGTGTCTTCTAAATGATGTATATACATTTTTTTGAAAATGTTTGCGGTCTTGCTTAAAAAATTAAATTTAAGTGGCACATTTCATATACAATATCTTACACTTATTTTTTTTAGGACTGTATTTTTAAAATTTTAAAATATAGTACAAATATGGGGTATTAAATCATAGAAAGGTATTATCTCCATGTCCGGACGCGTCAGATAAAAAAAATTAAATTTTTGGAAAAAATTCAGATATTATTTATTTTGTATATTTTTAGGTTTAAAACAATGAAATAAATATAAACAATATAAAACTACTAAAATATTCAAATTTTTCAATTTTTTTAAATGGCGTTTTTTTTATTTTAGTTTTTTTAACAGTCTAATTTGAGGTTGAAAAAAAAAACTTTTTCGGTCAATTATGTAATTTTTTATACTAAATTTAAATCTGAATAAAAAATACCCCCATTCTATTTAAAGTTTTTAAGTTACCCCCTCTCCAGCCTAAGGGTGTGGATGAAAAAAAAATTGATATTAAAGCTTAATATCAAATTTAAAAAACCTATCTTATACGGTTTCTGATATATTGACTTTTAACCGTTTAAATGGCCCACTTAAATTTAATTTTTTACGCAAGGCCGCAAACATTTTCAAAAAAATGTATACAAATCATTTATAGGACACTATAAGGTTTTTAAATATTCAACATTCGACGCTTCATGATTTTTTTCCATTTTTTTTGTTGTATTTTTTACCTGTGTGCGACGCGGCGAAAATACGATGTACTAGATTTAAAATAAAAACTAGTTTAAGCTAGTTTTCTTGCGAGGCAATAACTGGTTTACATTGAACTTTTTACTACCATTTCGCTGATATATTCGCCTGATATTTGTATTCTTCTCGAGCAAATGAGATTCAATATGCTAACAACTCAAATCACTATAAAAACGTAAAAACGTACGCTTGTAAGAGACTCATTTCATTTCCATTACGTTTTTTATTTTTCTAAAATCCGATGCTTTTGCAGAAATGACATCAGGATGAAAATGAATGAATCACTGAGATTGTTCTACAGGAAAAGCGTTTACCTACCTATGTTATATTTCTTGTCATTTTTACTTTCGAGCGACTGAGGAGAAAAGCATTTTATCTATTTGCGCTTCATAATTATGTTTTTGTAGTTTTGGTTTGCGTGTTACAATAAGCTTAATTGTAAAACAGGTTAAGTAACTTTTCTATCAATTGTAAAACAGTTTTATTTTTTTTATGTCCAAATGAGTTGGTATCAAAACAAACGAGAATTAACATGATATTTCTAAAACTTTTGGTATTCTGTATTCACCGTATCTAAAAATCTAAAAACGGTTATAATACTTATAATATATTAATAAATATGTGTTGAGTTTTGTATGTGATTTTGAGCTGTGTTTGATTTTGTGTTAGTTAAGTTCAAGTTATTTTTAGGTAAGTCCCAAACAGTAGAATTGAAAGTGCACGGCAGGCAGGATGAAATCATTTGAGACACCTCTGTATACTGGAGTGCGTATTAACTCTTCCTCATCCATTTTTTTCAAAAACTATAAAAATGCACTAAAAACTTAAAAAGAAACTATTATTAGTTTGTAATAAAATAAAACAAATGAAAAAGTTTTAATTGCCAGTGTCATTGTTACCAATATAATTACATTAAATTCCCCAAATCAGTCACATTGAAATAATAAAATAAAGTACTCGTCCGTTAAAAAACTCCCCGCTTCACGGCTCGTTTTTCAAAAATGAACGTTTGGGCCAAAATAGTGTCTTGTGCTTATTATACTATTGATATATTTATAAGAGTACTTACGTACAGAAAAATTCATTTTTAGTTAACTGTATTTGAAATTAAATTCATTTGGTACTTATTTTATAGAAAAAATTCAGTTTATGTCCATGGTATTGACGAAAGGGGGAGCTATCACAGAACGGACAGCGCGCTTTCGTCTTTACGTAATAAGCGTGCAAGTGAGAGGCATACACATTCTTCACATATTTTCCATAGCCACACATGCGAGTGTCAAACAATATGTACCATTCATGTATTACAAATAAGACATTAAACTTCGGGCAAAATCTGAGATGATACTCGATTGTTTCTTGTTTTATGCTTGGCAGAATAAATTTTTACATTAAAAAAAAATCCAGATACTTTTTGAAAAGCACGAGAAAATAGTAGAAAGGACAACGAGGAAGGACCCAAAAAAAAAACAAGCATCAATCTACAGTAGAACATATTCAATATAATCTATATTACGCAGTGCTCAATAAAAGTTGCATAGTACACGATGCGACAAGTTAAAAGAATAACGGCCAAAAAATGAATTTTTGGTATCACCAGTCTATAGACTATAGGCAATGTAAAATTTTATTTTAACAAAACTTACTTTTATTATAATTTTAAAGAAACTTTCAAACATTTCCCTATAATTATTCAATAAGTGCGTTCAATGGAAACACCAAAACTCATCGAAAGCTATCAAGTGTTTTGTCCTCCACATCGGGAAAAACAATACACAAAAGGATTATGTATTAAATAATGTAATTTTAAAAAAAGTGGATAAGCCAACCGACTTACTATTAACAGTGATTTAACTTGGTCGGACCACATAACTAATATCTCTAACAGTGCTAAAAGAAAGTTATTTTTGTAGTTATCCATTGTAGTTCGGTATGGTTTCCTATTTTTGCAAGAGATGAAAATCAAATTGAGGCTGTGCAGAGAAGTGCTACTAGACTACCCTATGGAAGAGTCCGACCCGAATACAATGATAGACTACGAATGTGGACAGGCTGGCCAGAGGCGACTTAATAACAACATATAGAATTCTACATAGCACCTATTCAACGGATCTTAGTAATATCTTTAGTATTAATATTGGTAATCTTCGGGGACATTATTACAAATTAACTCATGAACGCTACTATACTAGATTTAGAGACTCTTCCTAAGCAACAGAGTGTTTAATACTTGGAACTCACTTCCTCCTAGTGTGGTGAATGCGCCCACCATAAAAAATTTTAAAAACGGACTCGATAGATTAAATAATATTTAGTTATAGTTAGTTAATTATCTCTCTATTACCTGTTTTATTTTCTCTTATTATTTTTATAACTAATAACTTGTATTAGTTTTTGCTTTTTGACTTATAATAGGTCTTACCTCAACTCTTATCTAAATCAAATAATAATAATAATAAGTCACTACTGAACGCTGTGATAAGTTTCGATTGACAGATGTCGCTGGAATCATGGCAGATGTGTCAGAAATCATTCCTGCCACATCTGCCACATTTGATTGATTTATAAAAGAGCGGGAATGTACTTTTTGTGGGTATTTCTAACCACAAATAGTGGTTGTGACAAGTTACATATATTAGCCGTTCAGCAGTTTGCTAACAAAACTTATCATTTGATGACTTTTTATTAGTTTCGATGTTTTTATTGAACTCAATAAATTTAAAACTAAATGACAGAAATGATCAAAAGCACAATGGATAATAAAAATATTACTAAAAGTCATTTTTAAACCACTTATCATAGCTGACTTGATCTATTCTTTTTACTCAGATTTTGCTCAGAGTTTAAATCTATTCTCAATTTTAACTTAATATTTTTCTAAAAAAATCCAATTAAATGAAATGAAATTTATTAAATAGGACTTGCCTAATATACACAAAAGTAATTATACAATGTTCTTTATAAACAAATATAAATATGTTATAATAATAAACATTAAATATAATAACAAAATAAAAATAATAGAATATATAAAGATATAAAAAAAAACAAAAATATAAAACAGAGATGGTGAAAAAAAAAAAATAAATAATAATGAGAAGTAATGAGAGACCTTAGTATAATTAGATTATATTAAAGCAAAGTAAAGCAAAACACAGTTACAACAAAATGTGTTCAGAAAGACGATTTTTAGAAATTCTTAATGACGGACTATCCTTAATAACAATTGGTAAATTGTTAAATGCATTAAAGCCTTTGTGAAATAAAGAATTTATTCCCCTTGTGATATTTACTCTATTAATATAAAAATTATTTCTGTTCCTAGTTTCGTAACTATGAACATCTCTACCATAGTTAAAAAAATTATTAAAATATACAGGCATTTGATTATTTTTAATCTTATAAACAAAACACATAGTCAAAAAATTCAGTGCAAATTAAAAACATTGTGTGCGCGTATTTATTTTAGCAACGAAGAGGAAAAAAATATTTAACTTTGCAGCGACATCTCTCTCGATCTGCCTTTAACATTACTTCTTTATTTTAAATCCCCTACCAGTTAAGTTATAGCTTAACATAAATACATCTGATTTAACTTGCTATTTACACTAAAATGGAAATTCCTATTTCACTGAAAACAAAATGTGGAAAAAGTTTTTTAATTGCTTGGGACCCGTCAACTTTATTTATTTAGAGGATTTAATTAGAACTAGGGTCACTACATTCAGCTGTGGTTTTTTTAAGGGTTAAGACCATTTTTTAACATACTAAACACGCCGCGGTATTCCCTTTGTCATAAAAACGCTAACACATAAAGAGTTTTACCATTTTAAATAATTATTTATTGAAATGGGCATAAATATTATTTATTATTATTATTTTTTTTGGGGTATTTTTTGTTTTTTTTTTTCGGAACCCTGAAATTCCTTTACCATTCGATAGTACCGTCCATTTATATGATTTTCAGTGCAAATTAAAAAAATCTACCGAGCGCTTCGTTTTTTATTTAAAAAAATAAATAAATGCTAAACGAGCTGCGAAGAGTAAATCAAGCCGTGAACATATGTAATCCTACGCATTCCATTATATACTATTCACAGTAAGTGGGTATATAGCATTTTTCCAATTATTTAATAACTAAATAAATAAAAAACTTAAAAAAAAAATGTCAAATTTTTTTTTAATTTGTTTTTAATTTTTCTCAAAAAGAAAATAAAAAATCTGAAAGTTAAGTTTTTTTTTTAAATTTTTATATGTTTTATGCAAGCTTCTGTATAGGCCTTAACATAACTATAATTTCTTTGAACATAACCTTACAATAACAATGTAAGGTTTATGGTGTTGCCATGGTAAAGGGAAAGGTGAGTTTAGAAGTTCTCTGTAGCCGTATGCAGCAGAAATTAAAGCTGGATGGAGTGACCCTAAATTAGACTGGGTGTAGTGATTAGTAATTGCTTGAAATTATGGTTCAATCGTGACAGTTCAATATATAGCCCCTCTTTTTATTGTTTGGACACATTAATGCAAAAGAAAATTTATTGTTAGTAAATTAGAGTTAAATTTGTTTTTCAATTTTCTCGGTTTTTTATTTTAGACAAAAATTTAGATCAAAAAAATAAATTCGTTTATTTTAGAATACATTTCAAAATTGATGCGTTTTCTCGCTTTATGTGGTGTAACGATATAAATCGTCACTTTGTAATATAGCAAGGGTTAATTAAACTATTCGTTTACTTACGTTATAATTTATGTTTATTTTGTATATAAATAGTTACGTACGTACAGAACTATTTTGTATCTGGGACTATTTTGTAGCAGGAACTGAATTCTAACCATATGAGTCTCTATTCCATAGTTCTACCTGAAAATAACATAAAGAAAACATAATTAGAATATGATTTTTAATAATAAAGAATCATATGACTTATTTCTCTATAGTGCATTTGTCTATGGACTTACCTGGTTTTTATATGTTTCAGAGTCTATTGAGGGTTGGATTTCACTGGCTTTCATCTGTAGCTTGTTTCTCCTGGAAAGTTTCATATGCTAATTGCTTCGGGATAATCCAGAATTTGTTGAAAATAGTTTGCTGGAACTGCTCACTTAGATTCAGTATTTTGTTTATACTTAGTTCACAGGACACTTAGTATTCTGTTCGTATTTTTATTAGTTTTGCTGATAAACAATAAGTATTGTTTATATTTGTTTCTTAGAGTAATATTTTGAGGTTAGATATCACTAATACGGATTTATTAGGAAACATTCTTTTAATTAGTTATTATTTTTGATGTCGTTTCAGTTACCTTTATTAGGAATCCTATACGGTAAAACTGTAGTTGATAATGACTTGCATAGATGTCGCTAATAGTTCAGAAATAGGATTTTATTTACCTGAAGGGTTCATACCGGTTGATAAGGTCGATTTTCGCTCTTTCTTGATGAACTCTGTACAATGGTGGTGTCATTTTGACGAGTGTTTATTTTCTGTAATCATCGAAGTAATCCTTCATGTATTTTTATTTAAAGTTAGTGAAAATGAATATTTAAACAATGCGGAAGATATTATAACTGATATTTTCTACAAGTATGCATTTATAACGTTTCGATGGACATCGAAGACTTATAATGACATGTAAGTTAAGTTTTTCTGTTTCTTAGAATATTTCTGAGATATAATTATTGTTTTAGCACCATTAATTAAGCACAATCACTAGACCATTAATTACTCACCATTTCTATACCATTAATATGGAATTATATTAATTTAAGTTGAAGTTTATTTTGGTATATTTGATATACAAGTTCTCCGCATGGAGTGATGTTCTGTTGGAACATGGTTCTGTATTTTTCGGCATAGATAAATTCTATATGACCGTCTAGCAGACAATTTTATATTGGACATAATTTTCAAAAGCATATTTAATCCCGGACAACATTTTCAATCGTACATTTTATCCTGGAAGATAATTTTTCCAAAGTAGATGGGACAGCCTATATTTTTTTTTCTTTCATTTGAGAAATGAATTCATCAGCATAGGGGAGACTTGCACAGATGGAGACGATGGAATTCATACCTCATGGATTTTGCAGAAACCAGCTAAGTACTCATTCTGAAAACTTTTGAAAGCAATATTTCATATTTTTAAATTCTTTTATTTCAATATTCTTATAACTGTAAACTTTATCAGATCTGATATAGTATTGTTTAATACTATATGCCCTTCTGGCTTTTGTTCATTTTTAGGTACTTATTTTTTTAAACATTTAATCTCATTTATTAATTATTAAATATCATACTTTTGATTAAATGATTTCTAATTTAAGCATGACTTTTATACACTGCAAGAAATGATTGTGGTTTACATACATTTCTTGGTGCTTGCTGAACTTCATGTTTTCTTTATACATTTAAGTCGAATGATTTCTGAATTTAGTAATTTTTATTAAGATTTCTTTAATTATATCTTAATATAATTACACATATTTTTTATATATATTAATACATTACTTGATGTGCTTTCATTAAGTTTATTTATAATAAATTTCTCAAATGAATTATCTTATTTTATTTAGGGGTTATATTTTCTCAAACTGAAAAGCTTAAGTATTTACACTAGGTTGTTACTTACCTAAAGGAGTAAAAGCTAAAGTAACTGGCGCCCCTAACAACATTAATCAATTCTTTCTATTTTTCCCTTGCCCATACCCATTGCTCCGCTGTCAAAACTAGCCGTTGGCAGTGAACGTATTAATTACGGTACAGTGGAAAAAGGTTAGAGTAAATAACCAAATTATTGAAAAAGGGAACTTTAATTTAGTCTTATTTAAGTTCTGTATTTTTCAATGAAAAAGACTAATAAGTAGTGCTACTAAAGTTTATTTTTTTAAGGTATAGTTATTTTAAACCTTCCCGCTTGTTAACAATTTTTAAATTACCATAGCAACGTAAGATACGCATGCGTTGTAAGCGAAATGACTAAGCCCAATTTACACAACCGTAAAACGTTGACGTGCCATTAACGAGAACAAAACAATGGTTTATTCCTCTAAATTATTGGAATAAAAGCGATTTTATAAGCAAATTTTATTTCTACAGGAACACAAAAGTGTTTTTAGCAACAGCTTTATCAATTCTCTTTTTTTACATCATAACAACAAAGTAAGTAAACAAAAATTATAAATTTTGTTATGTTGACATTCAAAACAAGCCACATGCTTTAGTGTAAATCGGACTTTGTGGAGTATTCAGCGGCAAATTAAAAATAACTATACATTAAAAAATTAAACTTTAGTTAGCTTATAATAATAACACAGGCCAACAAATTTTCAACTTTTGAAAGTTGATTTGGACCTGACAGCTGATTTTGGGTATGTTATGTTGATTTAAATATAACATCCGTTTTTTTCAGTCATGTAAGGGTTTTGAACAACCGCACAGTGGGACAGAAAAAAATAAACAGTGACAAAATTCTTAATTTTCGCATACGACTATTTTTGATACCGCTAAGTTTGAACAAAATAACGAAAAACTTAAACAAAAATCCGCTCCTTGGCAGTCAGTGGATCTTAACTAAGCCAGAAAATAAAAAGTGATCCGAACACGAAACGAAACGAAATTCTGGTTGGCCTGTGTAATTATTACCTTTATCTACGTTTACACGTTTGAGTTTATTACAACACTATGGTCTGTTTTTTAAATTAAAAATCGCACAGTAAATATTTTTACAACAGGTTTGAATAGTATATGTTTGTGTACAGAATATAGTTTTATAAAATAAACTACGCAGTATATTCGCATATCCAATATTCGAATCTGATTTGAAAATAATCAATGTGCTATTTTTAATTTACTATCTTGCTTGAAAAAACAGATGCAACGTTTTGATAAACTGCGCATGCGCACGCGCAAACCAACGTTAACGAAAACCAAGGCCCCCTCATTAAAAAAAAAGACCAAACCAAGAAAAAACCAAAACAAACTCCTGCACAGTGAGCTGCATTTAGGCGCTTGTATGAACCCCGAATGGCTTTGTTTTTCCATTTTTTGAGTACTTTTTTCTGTTGTCAAGTAAACGTCAGTGTAATCATTTTTAATTTTTTCGTTTTTTTTTATGTATGAAATGCATAGGTAATGCATACTTAATGCAAATTTTGGCGGTAGAATATACATAAAATAGTATACTTTATTTATGCCCACTAGGGTGCTTCTTAAAATGCGAAAATTTAAAATGTTAACGGGCTACCCCCTAATTCTATTTTTCCCTATAAAAAAATGCTTCAGACTAAATTGACAAAATCGAACAATTCCTAGAGGTCGCTAAAAGTAAAAAAAGCATTTTTTTTTAAAATGCATATATTTTTTCAAAAATTATTGGAAACACATATTATAAATGGATAGATACATTTGGGTTTTAAATAATCTAGGTTAGTTGCCTAATTAAAGTCATAGGTGGCATTGGCGGTCACGTGGCCCACCCCTTAGACATCGAAATATTAAAAAAAATTAAATCTTAAAAATTTTCCATTTTCCTTTTAAAAATAATAAATCTTAGGTTGGTCTGCTTTAAATATTTTTTTCATTGCTCCCCACCTATGTCTATTTAAAATATATTAACACAACTTTTTGACATTTACATCACGAAAATTTGTCCAAAATTGTCAATTCTTATTAATTTTGTCCCCTAACCAAATTAAAAGATTGTTGATGCAGTATTTTATAGGTGGTCCAAATTTCAAGTTAATTTATTAACGAGTTCAAAAGTTATAAGGAATAGGGTATAGTATATTACATAACTAGCGTGGAAAGTGACATATTTAACGCGAGTGGGAAGAATTACGGGCGAGCCGCCAGGCGAGTGAGGAAACCCCACGAGTGTATGAAATACACTTTCCAACGAGTTATGTACACTATTTTTCCTACGATCCCTAAAAAATATGAAATTCCTTATTTTAAAAATTTTTATTAATTTTTAAGAATGGCAAAGCACAAAATAATTATAAATAGCATACAAATTTATATGGTATGTCAAACAGGAAATATGATTTTTATTTAGCTTTAGTTTTCTTGGTTTTATATTTAATACAATACATAGCTGTTTAATGGGTTGCTTATTCCTAAATAAACACAAACTTGAGTTTGCTTATTAAATTAGATTTATGTGGTTATGCTGCCATATAAGACAGTAAAATTTTACCGTTTTACATTTCATAAGAAAAATACTGTGTATTTTGAGGTTTTTTATGTAATGTAAGGTAACTGAATAAAAAATTAGTATAGTATTATTAGTATTAGTAATTTTTATAAGATCTAAACTGTCTAGATTAGACAGTAATGGTCAAAATAGTAACGTTATAACTAAAGTTTCTATTTTTGTCATGAAAAACAGAAATATTTGGATTAAAACACTTAAAGATATAAAAGGCTGTGGTGAAAGGTATTTTATAAAACAAGGTGAATAACATTAGCAGGATCTACGGGGTAAATATATAAATAAAATTAGGAAAACTTCCATACATAAATATCATACGAGTGTGATATAAAAATATCAAACTAGTGCGATATGAGGCGTTAAAGAACAAAAGAGTGTGCTAAATGCAATTTCCCAGAGGAGCGTAGGAAAACTTTTATTAAGCTTATTCTAACAGGCAAACCAAATCTACAAAAACGTAATTATGAAAGGCAAATAGATGAAATAGGTTATCCACAAAAGTCCCCGAGTATTGAAATGACACAGTCGCTATGATTATGTCTTCGTAAAGAAAAAGTCATCTAAAACCAAAAGACTAATATAAATTCAGGATTGAGAAAATAGCGCTTGTGGAGACGGAGATAGATTCTTAAATGTGTGCGAATTTTCTCGGAAAATCTAACCCTGGTAAGAAATTACTTCAAGGTGGAATAAAAAATATAAATTGATAAAATAGTATATTGTTTTACTAAGAGGAAAAGTGAAGCTTTTTTTTACTAGTCTGTAGAATTTACGGACGACGCGAAGCGAAGTCCGGAAACTACAGACGAGTAAAAAAAAGCAATTTTCCTCTTAGTGAAACATACTATTTTTTCTTCAAGCATCCTATATATTTTTTTTAAACATGAATTTTTGAATTTAATTTATTCAGTAATAAAGTATGTTTTTTTATTAAAATATGCCAATAAAACCCTTTCGAAATAAACTTAAACCTTCCTTAGCTCATTTTAAATTTTTTTGTAGGCTAAATCGTACATTTTTCGCGATTTCGATGGTAACTTGTCTAATGTAGCATTTGAAATTTCGGAGAGAATAGGTGAATAAACCATATATTCTTCTTCAATCATTTTTAATCAATTTCACACAAGGTTTTTGCACAGAATCTCGAGTCAACCACCTGTTTACATAATAAACAAACAAGTTTGAAGTATGGCTGTCATCAAAGTCAACGAGTTTTGCCGCCAGTAGTGGTTTTGCTAACTAACTTTTTTTTACGGCGTACAACAATGAACTCATTTTTTTACTGTAAAAAAATAGATCACTTCTAACTAGTTTGTTCAGTTTTAAAATATGAACATTTTAGTACCTTTGAAGAGAAAAATAATTGTTTGCTCTAAATAACATTAGGTTTAATGTCATCTTATTTAAGGTCATTAATTCTTTTATTCTATTTTTTAAAGCATGTTGGTATCCCTGGACCATTTATGTCTATTATTACATACAGTGCATTCCAAATTTCACCTCTCTCTTAACTTCTGAATGAGTTGAGGTATCGAACTAAAATTTAGAACTCATAAATAAGACAGCTTAAATTCTCTTTTTGCATATAATTAATATGTGGGCAGATGGGCATCGTGGAGATTTTTTTAACTGGAAAGGGGGTCGTGTTACACCTTATTTTAAAGCCTAATAAATTCTGTATTTGACCATATATTTTTTTTTTTTAGATATATTTTTTGGGGGTTTAAAATAGGGTTGAAAATGGGTACTTTAATAAAATTTGTTTGGGAGTGGACTGCTGTTTAGTTTTGATTATTAGGGTGATGGACTTGTAGATCGAAATGTAGATCTGCAGCGGTTGGAAAATAGCGGTAAAAATAGTAAATAGATTTAAGCGGCGTTTGCGTAATGCGTGATGCGGTGAAAAGCGGTAAATAAAAGACTATGAGATTAATGATGATAAGAGAGAAAAGCGAGGGCTCGAAAAATCCTACCTTTCATCTCCTGCGGTATCCCCTGGGATGCTCTAGCTAGAGTGATGGGTGAATATGCCAGGATGTGAGTAGATGTAGCACAAGCGGTGATGGTCACATTATATTAAGAAGCGGTAATAAATCACTAATAGTTTAATTAAAACATATTATGGCGGTCTTGCGAGCGGTTGGTTAAAAAGTTTGTGTGTGTCTGTCATTCAGACCGGTTGAAGTCTCTCCGCGCATAGGAAGTTTCGAAACCCTTTTGCGAGGTAAATTTGAATTTAAATATAAGAAATTTAAAATAAGAAATTGATGTTTCGTGGAAACGGAACAAAATTTATTTAAAAAAATTAATCAATTTTTCAAAATAATTAATTTTATGATGCAAACACGTAAATTGTACTATTTTTAATTGATATAAATAAAATTTATAAGAACATCTTAAAAAATTGCATTATCTAGCAAACAAAGTAATGAAAAACTTAAAAAAAGTGATAAAAAATGTAAAAAATATGCAGACGAATAAAGTTTTTTTTTGCTTTGAAATGATGTACACGTCCCCTTTTTAATTAAAAATTCTACTTACGCACATGTTGATCATTTTGGACTCCCCCCCTGTAACGCTATTTTCCTATTCCATTAACATGGGCGTAACACTCCAAAATGACCCCCCCCCCCAGGAACGTTATGTAATACTTGAACGTTCCCTTATACCACCCTGCCCACATTTTAAGAGCTGAAAATATTAAATATGACCTTCGACGAAATAAGGTATGTAGTGTGTCGAAGAATTGGTTTTGCCTTAATGGTAGAATCGGGTACCTGAAAGTATGTAAAACCACATGGAATACCTTTTTCGTCGAGGGTCACATACAGGGTGTCCCAACTAAGACCGATCAGACGTTTATTGACCTTATTATTCCAAATATTAAAATGAAACTTATGTCATATATAATTGATCAAGTTACCCATTGATCCATACTATTAAAAGTTTTAAACTGTCTTTTGTTTTTAAGTTACACTGTCAAGAGCACGATTTTCAAAGATTTTTTTTTGATAAAGTGATAAAATAAAAAAACTAATATTCCTTTTTACTCTGGTAACTTTTATTTACAAAAATGTTTAGTTTTTTACTGTAAAAAGCATATCCAACAATCATTTTTTAATTTATATATTTTACTGTGTGTAGAATAAAATAATGCCCTAAGTTTAGAATGCTATGAAATATTTTTTGTTAAAGTCAAAGCTTGACGGCTTATGTCATTCAGTGATCAAAAATAAATAAAAATATAATTTTGAAGCAAAACATTTTCATCACTATGAAATAGACTTAAAGTTTAAAGATAGTGTGAATAAGATTGAGCTGAACAACAGTGAAAATAATAAAACACCTTGGTTGAATTTTTATCGTTCTATTTACGTTGGGGCCAAGTGCCACATGGTGCTACGTGTGCAAGATTGGAAGATTATTGTTAGCTAAAATTAATATAAATAATATTTACAAAAGTTGAATAGAAGTAAATATCTTGTCACCTAAAGAAATGTTAAAGAACACATGTACAAAATATGAGTAGTCAATTTTGTACATAAATTTTTAATTTTTTAAAGAAAAAGTTTAAAATTTATTGAAAAGAGAAGAGCAGTACTTGATTTACCTCTACAAATAAATGCAAGAATGTCCGATTGGATTTATAGCTGAAAAAGTTTGAAAATATTTGTAAAAATAGTGTCAATTTTGCAATGATAAAGTCAAGATATTTGGATATTTTTTGTCAAATAAAGAAGAGTTTTTAGTTATTAAAAGTGAAGAGTGTTTATTAAATTAAATCTATTAAATTAAATAAATAATACTAAGTTTGAGAAAAAAGTTTTTTTTTCTAATTTATTTTATTCTAAACAGTTTTATTTTAAACGAAAAAAGGAAAAGAAAGGAAGTTAACACCACTGTAAAGAAGCTGAAAACATAACTAAAAAAACTAATTAAATAAGTGTTCAAATGCGTGACCATTTTCTCGTATGCCTAATTCTAATCTTCGTCCTAAAGACCTTCTTGTATTTATTATCATTTCGGGAGTAATTGAAGCAAAAGCATTTCTTATTCTATTTTTCATATCTTCGATACTTGTTGGTGCTTCTTGGTATACTTTATCTTTGACATACCCCCATAAGAAAAAATCGCATGGTGTAAGGTCAGGCGATCTCGGTGGCCATGCCATCGTACCACCTCGACCTATCCACCTGTTATGGGTTTCATTTAAATAATCTCTAACATCTAAGAGAAAGTGGGGAGGGGCCCCATCCTGCATAAATATATAATTTTGAGCCAAATTTATTGGAACATTATCCATAAAATTAACAAATTCATTTTGTAGGAAATCCAAATACATTCTGCCATTTAGGTGTCCAGGAAAAAAGTGGGGACCAACAACAAAATTTCCAACAATCCCACCCCAAACATTGAGAGACCAAACCCTTTGATGGTCAACTTCCCTTACCCAATGTGGGTTTTCAATTGACCAGTAGTGACAATTGTGACGGTTCACTATGCCACAGCTTTTAAAAGTTGATTCATCCGTGAATAAAATTTTATAGTTAAAATATGGATCACCAATATTTTGTTCCAACAGTTCTTCACAAAAACTAATTCTGTTATCAAAATCCGTACCATGAAGTTCTTGGTTAAGAGATAGTTTGTAGGGATGAAATTTATTATTTTTTAAAATTCTTTGGGCTGAATTCTTTGATATGTTTAAATCTAGCGCCAATCCTTTGGTACTTGTATTCGGATTTTCTTGTACTGCAATTTTCAAGTTTTCAATTAATAAAGGATTTCCAGTAATTGGTCGATTTCTAATTCTTTTTTCATATCGAACTGTACCAGAGTCTTCAAATAATTTAATTACCCTCCAAACAGCGTTGTAATTATAGACGCCGGCAAATTTATTTTCTAGCACTCCAGTGGTTTCTCTAAGGTTTCTTCCACATTCTCCATATGTATATACAATTTCTTTCTTGTTTGGCAGGGTCAACATTTTATTACAAACAGCAGTTTATACTTAATACGTTTATATTTAATTCGTGACAGACAATACTGTCACAATTTTTGACTTGAAAGAAAAAAAATTTATAGCATGCTTAAATTAGAATATTACTGAATTCTACACTCGGAAAAATCTTCAAATTAATAATAATTATTTGGTATGCTTTTTTACAATAAAAAAATTGTAATTTCTGTAAATAAAAGTAAAAAAAGTAAAAAGAAATATAATAAAATAATTTTATTTTTTATTTTATTAAATACTTTATAATTTTTTTTTAGAAAATCGTGCTCTTGACAGTGTAACTTAAAAACAAAAAAAAGTTTAAAACTTTTAATAGTATGGATCAATGGGTAACTTGATCAATTATATATGACATAAGTTTCATTTTAATATTTGGAATAATAAGGTCAATAAACGTCTGATCGGTCTTAGTTGGGACACCCTGTATATTCAAAAAGCATAAAATGTCTTATTTATGAGCTTATAATTTGAAGTTCATATCTCAACTCGTTCAAAAGTTAAGAGGCGGTGCCTTTTGAACCGCTCTGTACAGTATGTTCCATTTATTGTGAAAATCCTTAATATTTTAATAAAGTTCTGCTAGATATTTAAAAAAAAGTTTTAAACAAAAGTTAGAAGAAATCCAAGAAATGTTACTAAATTTGACAATTATATCATAACCCTAATTTGTTGAAAAGCTTAAGCTTTGTTGTCATTATACAGATTATATGTACAAGGAAACCGTATATGTAGGGTGATCAATAACTGGCATTCTAAAATTTAAGAGATGATTCTTTATCCAAAAATATCAAAAAAGTTCCTATAAAGGTTGATCCGCATATAAGCCCTAAGCGAGCTACGGCCCTTTAAAATTGTAATAAAAATAAGGTTATTAATTAACAACTCTAGTACCCTTTAAGGTAGAGCGACGAGCTTTTGCATGTATATTAGTATTAATAAGGGCAATAAGTTTATGTTAATTTATTTTTTTGAATTTATCCAGAGGCGTGCTAAGACGGACAAAATATGTGAGGCTTAACACATTTTAGCCCCAAACTTTTTTATGTGCAGTTTTTTGGTTTTTTTTTGTAAAAGTATAGATTTCTTGAGTAAAAATACATAAAAAATTTCATATAGTGTAACACTTTAGGAGCAACCGTTTTCAAAAAAAAAAACATGCAATTAAGAGGAAGTACGTGCCACCAAAAACGTTACTTCTTAAAAGGCTAGTACTCATTTAATATTAAATTTAGGTGTTTTGGTGAAGAATACTTTTTTGCTCAGTTTTAAATGAAGAATCACCCTGCATATTAAAATTTTTTTGTTCCCCATTTAATATGTCATCTTCGAAGGGCCGTAGCTCCCTTAGGGCTCATTTCCGGACCACCCTTTATAGGATTTTTTTTTTAATTTTTGGATCTAGAATCACGTCTTAAATTTTGGCATAGTAGTTACTGATCATCCTGTATATACAGATCATATGTACAAGAAAACCGTCTCGGCACTAGAGACCTAAACTATCGCGTCGGCAGTTAAAGTGTTAAAGATATTTACGGTCAGATTATAATAAATCCTTCTTTAAAAACTCAAAAATCAAGCGAAAAAATATCAAAAAGTTTAAGCTGAAGTAAATTGGGCTCGGATTCGAAATCAGAAATCCAAGATACAGGGTGTTTACGGTCTTCTGGCAATAATTTTAAGGGTGGGTTTATTACTGCATTTTAAAACAAAAATTCCAACAAAAAAAATGTTTTACTCAAAAAATAAAAACGTAAAAAATTACCTTCTTTTGGTTTACATATTAAAAACTTTTGACGACTGCTGACCAAGCTGCTACAATAAGTGTTCGAAGTTTCCCCCACCATTCTCGATACACAGGTGGGCCCGCCGTAACAATGAATTCATGGCACGTTGGATACTACCATGTTGCCGTATTTGTATTTCAGCCGCCTCGACGCGATTTATAAGTTCCTGCAGGTTTTGTGGCTCAGCTTGCAGGGTACACTATAGCCTTTATAAAACCCCACAGATAAAAATCCATGGGATTTAGATCAGGAGATCGAGGGGGCCAAGACCTAACTGCTCCTGTGCCAATCCAACGATTGTGTTATTCCTGGTTCAAATGGTTGCGTACACGGTGGCTAAAGTGAACGGGACAACCATCAAGCACGAACCACATACTTCTCCTAACCTAATTTAGGTCATTTTCTAAAAAAATTAAATAGGATTCAGCATTTAGCCTATCGGGTAGAATATGCAGCCCAATTAATTGTCCATTAATGACTCCACCCCATATGTTTAAAGAAAATTTGTTCTTCGCACAGCATGGGGATTTTCCAGTGCCCACTGGTGATTATTATGAAAATTCATAACTCCATTTCTCGTGAAAGTGGTTTCATCAGAAAATAAAATATTTTGTATAAAATTTGGATTCCTTGTATTATTTTGAATTAGCCAATGACAAAATTCCAATCTTTGAGGGCGATCTGCTTCTTGTAAGGCTTGTACTCTTTTATAATGATAGGGGTGCCCTAGATCTTCGCTTAAAGTTCTCCAAACCACCCTATTGGAGACCTCAAATTGTGTAGCACCTTGACGAGTACTTGCTGAAGGGTGTTCGTTAAAAAAATCCAGAATGTCCTCTTCGAGGTTTATAATTCTTTGTTCGCGTCCCGGTCCTCCCTTCTGTCCTTGTTGTGGCTGTACACTTCCTGTATCCCGAATTCTTTGAGCAAGGCGCACAAAGGTACGATAATATGGATAAACCCGGTTAGGGAACCTTTCGGCGTATGTTCGTGCTGCAGCATTACTATTACCTAACACCTCTCCATAAATTAATATCATGTCACAATATTCATTATTTCCATAAACATGCATTTGTACAGGGTCAGGATCACGGTAATTTTCAGGCTGAGGGTTATTCTCAATTTCATTTTCAGGCTCTGGATCCATTTGTAAGAAAATATTACACCGAAACTAATTACATACAAAAAAGTCTACTATTCTTATTAGAACTAACTTAAGTTAAATAATAACTCGAAAATAGCAATAAAACTCATATAAACTAAACTAAAAAATTGTAACTTAACTAAGTATTAACTAAAAAATTTTTCATAACATAAAATATTGTATAAAAACACAAAAGTCTAAACGAATCGCAATTAAAAAGAGGACACGCCAAAAACGCCAAAATTATAATCTATCACCGCCGAATGTCGGGTTAAAACTAAACAATAGAATTTTCTTCATACTGATAATAAAAATACATTAGCTATAAACAATACAGGTAGTTTTTCAAAGGGTCATGACTCTTTGAAAAACTACCCGCCTTTATAAGCTTATAAGCTTACTGACGCTGTGTGGTCATGACCCTTTGAAAAACTACCCGCCTTTATAAGCTTATAAGCTTACTGACGCTGTGTACTGTTTTATGTTGATTTAATTAATTTATTTTCCCTAATTTTTGTCTACTCAAATAGAAAAAATATTCTAAAGTGCTCGTTTCATTATACTGTCGGCAAACTATTAAAAAGCTCGCCAATCGACTCGTTTTTTAAATAAATTTATAAATTTATATATTCTTTTAGCGTCTAACCTCTTGATTCATTAAAATAGCATTATTTTTTTGTACATTTATTTTATCATAAATATTGAAAATTAAAACCAATAAAATTATTTTTGACTCTATCATGATTTTAAAACAGGTCCGGCAACGTCGCTTTTTTACATATTTGTTAAAGCACAACTGCGGATAGCCCGCTATGTACCCATTACCATCAAACTATTTTTGTTATTTTTTGTTTTAATTAATATCTCTCTTAATATTAATATTCAACCAAGGGTATATAAGCAAAAATAACTTAATTTTTGATGGACTATCATCCCATAAAATTATTGCCAAAAGACCGTAAACACCATGTATTTAGAAAACGATATATCAGATCCCTTCTGGTTTTTGAATTTCTTTTTCTTTTGTGGAGCTGTGTTGTTATTGCTTTTGCGGTAAATTAGTCGAGAATCGTGTCAAGGTAGGTAGATTATGTTTTCCAGTGCCTGGGACAAAACATTTAATCCTCCGAGGATCATTATCCCTTATTAAGTTTAGGGCGCAATGTTTGGTGTAACAGTCTACTCGTCATCTTTAATGGATTTAAGCCGCAATTAATTATAAACCAAAGGTTTAAAACCATTTCCAATTTCGGTAAAGATTAAATATGCTCCATCTGACGGTTTGTAGTGATAACCCGATCTTGAATATAACATGTAATCGAGAGATATCAAAATCCCATCATGATCCCAACCTGTCCCCCAAAATGTAAAAATTTGTTTCTGGACATTACCCTTTTATTACTCAAAAAAGAAGAAAAATTGAAAACCGTTTAAAAGGTCAAAAAAATCCACCCAAACTATTCATGCAATTTCAAATTAAAAAAATTCGAAAAGTACTGGATAGATTTGGAACAGAGGCAATTAATTTGAATATTATTTGCAACAATCTAGTAGCCTAAATATAGTAAATTAGGGCAAAAAAATTTTGTTGGGTTAGTGCAACCAGATTACTGTATATGGCAACCAAAAATTTAGTTGCTATACAGGGTTATTCCTTTGAATTGTACAGTACCTTTATATTTTTTGTGTGATTAGATAGAGATGTGCTTCTTTAAGCAAAGTTTTATCTTAGAACATATTCTACCTGTTACGTAAGTTTTTAACTACTGACACTTCCGGTTTCATCGGAATCAATCCTAACTTTGGTTTTTTAAATGGGACACCCTGTATATTTTAAGATGGTTTTATTAAGGACACAATTTGGAAAAAAAACTTTAACACAACTACTACTTTAAAATGAATAGTTTTGGATATATTTAAGAAAGTGATATAAGTTTCTCCAACATGTGTTTTTGTCGGCCGTGTGAACCTGGCCATGAAGATGGGGCACTTACGAAATAAGGGTCCTTTCCTAAAAGGGGACCCCCTAGAAAGGTTAGTGCCCCAATTGGTTTCGTTAGTGCCCCTTTGGTTCTCGACTTATAAGGTTGGGGAAAAAACACCTGTTCTTCACAAAAGAGAAATAACGATTTTTTCGATTTTTTTTGTTTATCACTCGAAAGCATTTCGTTAGTGCCCAGGATTTTTTTTCTCCATCCTCAAAGGTTAACTCTCAGGGTCACCTCCAAGTTGATAATTTTAAACCGTCACACTAACAGAAGTAAAAGAAATATATTTGTTTTTTTTCGCACATATGAGCTCTCTAGCGTTGGTAGAGGTTAGTGCCCAATCAAACTATCCTCAGCCTTTATTATGAGGCTCGCCTCAGGGCTCCGAAGAAGTGCAAAAAAAAGTATATATTATTAAAGCATATACGAGTTCTTTATCGTTAGTGGACGTTAGTGCCCTCAAAAAAATGACTTAATGTCCAAAGACGACGACTCCAGAGGCTTTTAACTTTCCCAGATTTTAAGACCATACCATAGATTATAATACTATATAACTTAAGCCGGGAAAATTATTCTAACCAAACTTTTGATATCTTTCAATCTTTGAAATGAATTAAAAAACTTGAGTTGTTTAGTATCAAAAAATTAATTGCCGATTTTTTAAGAAGTGCCATCTAGCGATGGGTTTTTAAATACTGTTTTACATAAAATATATAATTATTCATTTGCCAAAGTATTAAATAATTATAGGTTCGTATGTTTCCAAAAAATTTTGGATTAAAACCCTAGAAAGGCAGAATTTATTTAAATTTAATTTTAACGGTATTGCGTCAACAACAACATCGGAATAATACGAACATTTTATGAATATTATATCGAAAAAAAAAACGCTTTAGCATACATGTTTGTTACACAGAGTTCTGTGTTGAGATTATTTAGGTAAAATTGGGGTGAGTCATTAAACGTTGAGAAAAAATTAAATATTTTTTTGCAAAAATTTGAAATGTTTAAAATATTTGCGTGTAAATTCGTATAGGGATTTAACACTAATCTAATCTAACTTTCTATGGTAAGTCCCTATAATTTCCCGAACAGACCAATCTTACGACTGACCGACCGATTTTTTTTTGCTCAAAATTGATTTATATATAAAACGTCATAAAAATACCCGAAACAAATTTTAAAACTTTTGCACGAATGCAAGGCTTTCCCAAAGTTTTGAATATTTTAAAAATGGGAAAGCAAAATTAATAATTTGATACTAAGGAACTCAAGTTTTATGTCAAAAATTGAATGATGATCAAAAGTTTGGTTAGAATAATTTTCCCGGCTTAAGTTATATAGTGTTATACTGTATAGGTATTGTCTTAAAATCTGGGAAAGTTAAAAGCCTCTGGAGTCGTTATCTTTGGACGTTATGTCATTTTTTTGAGGGCACTAACGTCTACTAACGACAAAGAACTCGTATATGCTTTAATCGAGGCTTTAATAATATACACTTTTTTTGTTCACTTTTCGGAGCCCTGAGGTGAGCCTCATAATAAAGGCTGAGGAGAGTTTGATTGGGCACTAACCTCTACCAACGCTAGAGAGCTCCTACGTGCGAAAAAAACAAATATATTTCTTTTAGTTTTGTTAGTGTGACGGTTTAAAATTATCAACTTGGAGGTGACCCTGAGAGTTAACCTTTGGGGATGGAGAAAAAAAATTCTAGGCACTAACAGGCACTAACGAAATGCTTTCGAGTGATAAACAAAAAGAATCGAAAAAATCGTTAGGTATTTCTCTTTTGTGAAGAACAGGTGTTTTTTCCCCAACCTTATAAGTCGAGCACTAACGAAACCATTTGGGGCACTAACCTTTCTAGGGGATCCCCTTTTAGGAAAGGCCCCTTATTTCGTAAGTTCCCCATCTTCATGGCCAGGTTCACACGGCCGTTTTTGTCAATAATACCCATCTAACTTTTTTTGAGGAGGGAAGCATATGATTCTTTGAGAAAAGTTTTATATTAAATTATCTTTTAAAAAACCTTTACTAAACTCTACCACTTCCGGTTTTGCTGGAAAAACTATAATAACTATATATTTAGAATAGAATGACCCATTTTTTTTAGTACTTCTAAATAAGAATAATAATGTATAAAAATAAAGTTAAACCTAACCATTATTCTAAAATTAATAGTTTTTGAGTTAATTAACAAAAACCGTTATTGTAAATTTTATATTTAGGAGGCCATGGCTTAAATATTTATTTTATCTTATCATATGATTTATATGAAACAAACATGCTATTGTCGCCACTCGTGGGTGTAGGATTAACGGGTTGATCCTAACTAGGTACGTTTCGGTAAAACAAAGAACTTATTTAGGGTTCTTTTTAAATTTATTTGATGATTTTGACATAATTTTTTTTTATAATAAATGTTATTGCTGAATATTCGCAGACTTTACTTCCTACCAAGTTCCCTATTTATAAAATTTAAAGGCCTTATATGATTATATTAATAAACTATTGTTTTTTTGAATAACTTTAAAAGTATAAGTGTTGGAATGCTAGTTTTGTTTGAGTTAATTTTTTTAATATAATTCTTTATTTTATGGTACTCAAATATACAGGGGATTATTAAGAAAATCAAAGTTAGAAGTATTTCCGGTAAAACCGCAAACAGTGTTTACTAAATTGAATAAATATATCCAAAGATAAAACATTTTATCAATAAGCACATGTCTATCTTCAAACAAAAATGTTACAATGATATTACTTAAGATCATGTACAGTATTGTTTTTTTTTTAAATAACTTTCAAACTATTAATTTTAGAATGTCAGCTGTATTTAAGTTTTTTCGCATAATTGTATCAGTAATTAAATGAGACTAAAATATACAGGGTGTCCCATTTAAAAACCAATGTTAGGGTTATTATCGGTTAAACCGGAAGCGATAGTATTTAGAAAATTACACCAGCAGGTAGGTTCTGTTCTTAGATATATCTTTGCTGAAAGAAGCATATCTCTATCTCATTACACAAACAAGATAAAGGTACTGTACCATTTAAAAGAATAACCCTGTATACAGAATTCTGGTTACACTAACCTGAAAATTATTTAATAACTATTAGTTATACCCTGTTTTATGCCCTATTTAGTATTTTTCTGGTTGAGGCAGGTTTTATGCTGGTTAAATTAGAAACCTATGAAAAAAGAACAAAAAAGCTTTATTTATTACTTTTTTGTCAGTTTTTCAAGAAACAACCCTTGTTCTACTTTCCTGGAAAGCTTTCCACATCTTGAATGGATGTCTTTTTCTAAATACAAGGCAAAAAAGAATAATGGGGAGTAATGGGCCGTGCATTAGTGCGGTAACCCCTACGGAGCATTAACTGAAGCAAATTTTCGACACAGATAACTTTTAAATTTTACTGTTGAAGACTTTGATTACTATTAAAATAGACAGATTGAAAAGCTCGTTTGTTTTATGGATATTTTTATTATAATACTAGTTTACTCCCTTTTACTAACCGAATTTTTTTGGCTTCCGCCTGTTTTTTTATAATATAAAGTTTTGAAGTTTTTATTAAATTTTATAAAAAACAAAAACAACGTAATTTTTTATTAATCGTCAGTTTTTCCTCCCCCCAAACGCGAAGGTATGGAACTCGAATAGCCATCGATTTTCCTAATCTACACAAAAAAACTGAAAATAGTGATATTTCTTACCGTGAATCTTTATAAAAAGCTGATAAAAAAGTGATATGTACCTAATTTAAAAAAAATGTTATTTTCTTAACTAGTGTAATTCTTAAGAATATCAAAAGTTGAGAATTAAATTTTATCCAACGCCCTTTAAAAATATATAATTTAGCAAACAATTATAACAAAAAGATTAGGTTTCCTTAACACGCAAAAGAGTAAGCAAAACATTTTTTAGTCACTAATGGAAAAAACTTAACTTTTTATATTTAAAATAGTGATCTACGCAAAAGAGTGAGAATTTTTTTTTATTCACTAGTGGAAATACTCAACTTTTGATATTTAAAATAGTGCTAAAAACAAGTGTTTCTAATAGAAACTTTCTATGAAGGTGTTGGATAAAATACATTTGCTAAACTATAGATTTTTATTTAAAATTAAAGGGTGTTTGATAAAATTTAATTCTCAACTCGTGTACTAAGTGATTTTATCCACTTAATAATATCAGCCCTCGAAGCCGTCATGACGGCGTCGCAACGCGCCGGGCCGGATTAAATGCTACTTCATACGCTAGTTAAGGAAATAAGTATTTTTATTTAATTTTTATTTATTTATTTACTTTTTTTCGTTTTTAACTGTGGGGGAAAGTTTTGTTTGTCCGCTAGCAGTATTTCTATTAAAGTTAAAATAATACAGTAATAATGGTCATTAAATCAAAACTTATAATTGCATAGTTGTTAAAAGTTTTAAATTATGCGGAATTTGGGTACAATGTAGGCAACAATTACATTGCAAGCTACATAATATTATTATAATAAAATTTAATGGTATTTTGTAACTCATTAAACTATTATTGTGAACGTGGTATTAGAAAAATAGCACACAGAGAAACAAATATTTTAATAATAAATAGGTATTTGTGATACTTAAGTATGTAAAAGTCTTGTATTGTTTGTTTTATGTACATTTTTATTACAACACTAGTTTACTTCCTTTTACTAACTGATTTTTTTTGTCTTCCGTTGTTTTTTTTAAGGATTTGAAGTTTTTATTAAATTTAAAAAATCAAAAACAACGTTTTCCTCCCCTCAAACGCGAAGGTAAGGAACTCGAATAGCCACTATCGATTTTCCTAATCTACACAAAAAAAACTGAAAATAGTGATATTCCTTACCTTAAATCTTTATAAAAAGCTGTATAAAGATAAAAGAGTGATAGGTACCTAATTAAAAAAAAGATTTTTTTCTTAACAAGTGTAATTCTTAAGAATATTAAAATACAGAAGTTGAGAATTAAATTTTATCCAACATCCTTTAAAAATATATAATTTAGCAAACAATTATGACAAAAATATTAGGGTTTTTTAACACGCAAAAGAGTAAGCAAAACATTTTTTAGTCACTAATGGAAAAAACAAACTTTTTATATTTAAAATATTGATCTACGAAAATTAGTGAGCAAAAATTTTTTTATTAGTAGAAACAAGTTTTGATATTTAAAATAGCGCTAAAAACAAGTGTTTCTATGAAGGTGTTTGATAAAATACATTTGCTAAATTATAGATTTTTATTTATAATTAAAGAGTGTTTGATAAAATTTAATTCTCAACTCGTGTATTAAGTGATTTTATCCACTTAAGAATATGATCCCTCGAAGAAATCATGACGACGTCAGGCCGGATAAGATGCTACTTCATAAGCTAGTTAAGGAAATAACTATTTTTATTTAATTTTTATTTATTTATTTACTTTTTCTCGTTTTTTTGTTTTTATCTGTGGGGGAAAGTTTTGTTTGTCCGCTAGCAGTATTTCTATTAAAGTTAGAATAATACAGTAATAATGGTCATTAAATCAAATCTTATAATTACATAGTTGTTAAAAGTTTTAAATTATGCGGAATTTGGGTACAATGTAGGCAACAATTACATTGCAAGCTACATAATATTATTATAATAAAATTTAATGGTATTTTGTAACTCATTAAACTATTATTGTGAACGTGGTTTTAGAAAAATAGCACACACAGAAACAAATATTTTAAAAATAAATAGGTATTTGTGATACTTAAGTATGTAAAAGTCTTGTACTGTTTGTTTTATGTACATTTTTATTATAACACTAGTTTACTTCCTTTTACTAACTGATTTTTTTTGTCTTCCGTTGGTTTTTTTTTAAGGATTTGAAGTTATTATTAAATTTTAAAAAACAAAAACAACGTAATTTTTTCCTCCCCCCAAACGTGTAGGCAAGGAACTCGAATAGCCACCATCGACTTTCCTAATCTACACAAAAAAAAACTGAAAATAGTGATATTCCTTACAGTCAACCTTTATAAAAAGCTGTACAGAGATAAAAGAGTGATATGTACCTAATTAAAAAAAAATGTTATTTTCTTAACAAGTGTAATTCTTAAGAATATCACTTAATACAGAAGTTGAGAACTCGTGTATTAAGTGATTTTATCCACTTAAGAATATAAGCCCTCCAAGCCGTCATGACGGCGTCAGGCCGGATAAAATGCTACTTCATAAGCTAGTTAAGGAAATAACTATTTTTATTTAATTTTTATTTATTTATTTACTTTTTCTCGTTTTTTCGTTTTTAACTGTGGGGGAAAGTTTTGTTTGTCCGCTAGCAGTATATCTATTAAAGTTAGAATAATACAGTAATAATGGTCATTAAATCAAAACTTATAATTACATAGTTGTTAAAAGTTTTAAATTATGCGGAATTTGGGTACAATGTAGGCAACAATTACATTGCAAGCTACATAATATTATTATAATAAAATTTAATGGTATTTTGTAACTCATTAAATTATGATTGTGAACGTGGTATTTTAAAATAGCACACACAGAAAAATAGTAATTATTAACCAAGGTAGAGAAGACATTTTTTATAGCTGAGCGTATTAAATCCCGAGCTACGTAGCAGAGAGGGATTTAAGGGTGCGAGGCTATACTGCCCTTCTAAAGAGGAACGCGGCATGTACACCTGATACATACCGTTTTCGAGGTTAGCATTATTTTACTACAGAGAATAACAGTATGTAACAATCCTAAGGAAATCTGCGGTAAGTACATCGAAGATGTTACTTGCCACGTACTTTCTATGTTAAATTTTGTTTTGAAAAGAGAAACAGGATAAAGCAAATATAAAAGAAAGCAAAATTATTGGTATTTAAGGACAGTCAGACAAAATTAATAGATAGATAGATGCATAGAGGCATAGCGTAGTGGCTAGCGCGTATGTATAGCAAGTCTACTATCGTGAGTTCGATTCTCACTGGCGCCGATTTGCTTTTTTCAGTTAATTAATAATTGAAATTTGGCGAAGGCGATAAGTGAAACGGACACTCCCTAGAAACTGGTTCGAAAGTCAGTATAAGCCGGTGGTTCCCTCTACTACTAGCCCACACAAGTCCTGGACTTAGGGGATGCTTAATTAAGTAGAATAGTACGAGGTTAAACAAACAAACAAACAAACATTTATTATATTATTATATTATTTCTCAAGAAATATACATTTATTATAAGAAGACAAAATTAATATTATTATTAAATATTGATAAAACAATAACTAAAAAAAAAATAAATAAAAAAAATATATTGTTTAATAGTATACTACTAGTACATATCTACTTGTAGATATATCTATTTAAATATAATTAAATAATAATATAATATAAAAACTGCTGCGAACAAAATAATAGGCCTAGGTTTATTAAAATTAAAAACGAAAAAAAATATATAAAAAAAAAATCAAAAAATTGAAAAAATTTTTTTTAAAAAATTAAGAAAAATTCGCTTTTCAAAAAAAAGATATTTAAAAAAAATATATTTTTGTAATTTTTTTTTGAAATTTTTTTTTGAAAATTATTTTTTTTAAGTGATTGCGTAGCACTACATATCTTCACGGCTTGTTATATTATAAGGTATCAAAAATTTATATTGTTACAGGAAATCATAAAAAATCTTTTATGTTATAATTTATTTCAAAAATTTACTTGCACGCACAAAAGAATTATACGTTTAATTAAATTTTATTTTAAATATAGATACTTTTACCAAACCAGAAATTAACAGAATTTTTAAATACCAAAAAGCATAAATATCGTGAGTTTAGATATTATTTCGTTTATTAAAAAATTATAATTAAAAAATTAAAACCCATGCCAAACTTTTACATAGAAAGAACGCGGCAAGTAACATCTTCGATGTATTTATCGCAGATTTCCTTAGGATTGGTACATACCGTTATTCTCCTTAGTAAAATAATGCTAACCTCGAAAACCGTATGTGTCAGGTGTACATGCCGCGTTTCTCTTTAGGAGGGCAGTATAATAGTCTTCTCTACCGTAGTAAACATATTAGTTTTTTCACTAATAGCATTATTTAACTATTTTTATTCAAATAATAAAATAAATTGTTAACAGAAATGATATTTCTTGAAATTTTCATAAAAATCAAGTCTTGATTAATAACAATGGAGATCTCTACAACTAGAATTATGAAACAAAAGACGTCTACCCTATCTCTATCTCATTTGTGCTACACTTTCCAGCCAACCAAATAAATACTGTATTTGTTTTTCATACAACAAATACATTATTTATTTGGTTGGCCGGAAAGTGTAGCAGTGAGCTGCACGAACGAACATAGCTAATGTGAATCCGTAGAATAAGATAATTCTACTAAAATTTAGATGGCGCCAGTAATTTCTATAATATAGTTACACTTTTCGCCCGGCCAAGTAAATATTGTATTTGTTCAACAAAGAACAAATACAGAATTTGTTTGGTTGGGTGGAAGTGGGAGTGTATGTATGTATTCTATCCTTTTTGGGTAGAACTTTTGTCCCCGTCTAATCTAACGGGAGAAATCTCCATTTTCTCAAATAATTACTTAGAACTGACGTTTGGAAATTTAGTTTTTTTTTTTATTTTTTCATAATATTTGGCTAATTGTTGATTATATAAACTGGTAATAATTGTAATTAATTATATTTAACAAATAAAAAGTTATTTAAAGCTATTTTCTTGGGTTTAATTAGTAAAAATTGCACAAAGAACTCGAACATCTTAAGTGATAGAAATCAATTGTTTATAAAATTTACTCCTACTAGGAGAGAAAAAATTATTATTGCTATAGGCGAAGAAAATCGATTTCACAGTCTGAAAACATGATAAATAATGGTATGTTTTAAAGCTAAAAAACAACTAATTATAAAAAAGTTCCTGAACTTAAAATGTAGTCCTCATGGCGTAAACATTTTTTATTTTAGTTTCGTTAAAACTCGATACAAGAAATTTTATTATTCAAACCAGCACCTTTACTTAATTTAAGTTGTAACTTATAAGTCTAAGTCAGATACATATTTAACTTTAATCAAGCAACATATTTAATTTAACCCTTAAATACGCAAATACCAAAAAATTCTAAACACTTAAAATATTTACCTCTAGATTGCCATAAAAATATTTTTAAAAATCTATCTGAATTTGTTTCACGATAGGAATGTGGGCATATTTTTTAATAAAAAAAATATAATTTTAATGTAATTTACTTTAATTTAAAAACGAAAAAAGAAAGTTAGACAGTGCAACTGAATATTTATTTATTTATGCGTACAATACTGTGTCATGGAGAGCCCCAAATAAGCCTATGCTTGTGCTTGGGGCTCTCCATTAATTTTGATTTAAAAAATGTAAAATTTCCGGTATCTTCCTGTATCTTTTCAACAGCTGCCAATATTTCTTCTGCTTCTTAAACTTTACTTGATTATAATTGTATGCATTTGAAAGCCATAAGTATGCGTATGTTGAGCAAAACAGAACAGAAATTCATAATAATTTACCAAAATTTGGATATTTTTTTTTTTTTATTATTGCGTCTCATCATTTTACAACTAATATAAATCTATCCTTCACATTAGGAAAATTTAAAGCAGACACGCTTTTCCTGCATCCAAACTGGGCAATGAGAACTTTCTTCTATATAGAGAGGTTATAACCTCTTTGAAAATTGAAAATAGTGGAATATTTGCTGCTATCAATATGATTTTCGTATAAATTCTTATAAATAAAGATCTTAAGATTTGAGGAAGCTAAATATGATCTATTTTATAAAAAAGCATTTAACCAAGAAATTTTTTGTGTGTGTTGCATATATGATACATTGCGCATTTAAGGGTTAAAGAGACTTTTCTTTTGATAACTGGAAAAAAATAAACTTTTTATTTTTTTTGTGAAAAGAATATAGTATTTATTGAACTGCCTTCTTTTGAACATATTTATAAAACATATTAAGAATATAATTTTTTTTATTTTTTTTTATTTTTTAGTAAATCTTGACCACCTTAGAGGGGGTTATTATTGAGTTTATCTATTTAAAATAAAGCTGGTAATTGTCTTATTATCTGTATGTATTGGATAAAAATAATATTCTTAATAAGTTTTATAAATGGAAATCAGTTCAATAAATATAATATTCTTTTCACAAAATAAAAAATCAAAAGTTTTTTTTTTCAATTATGAAAAAAAAAAAGTCCCGTTAAGTACTTGATCTGGATATTACGTATTGTTTTTAGTAATAATTTCTCTGTAAAAAAATTATAAATTTTGGACCACTCATTTTATTACAAAAATGTTGTAAAAAAAATGTTTGCACGACCGGGACTAAAACCTTATTTTACTCTCTCTTTTGCAGAACTAAACCTACTGTTTTACTTCCGCACCTGTTTAATCTTATCCACAATAGCTGTATACTTTAAAATGTGTAAGGTAAACCCAGTTACAGACACATTAAGCGTAGAACTTAACTTTATATTTCATTATTATTAATGATTTATACCATTTATATTTTTAATAGTGCATTGACTACTTAAGAAACGATCTGTATTTTTTTGTTATACAAAATCTTCTTGAAAATTATAAACTTAAATAAAAGTAGTAAAAACATGACTACCCAGTTACATAGACTCAAAAATAGAAAGTTTGAAATATGTATTATTAAAAAATATAACAATTTATACTTTAAAATGCAAAAATCAAACGCTACCAATATTCTTAATAAAAATATAAATATTAAATGATAAACATAAATATTAAAAAACATAAAAATTCTGAATGAAAAAAAAATCAAATTCTAAAACAATAAAAATAAAATATGTTCATGAAAATTCTCTCATTTCTATTTCATATTTCATATTTCCAAACGAGTCTACATAGAAAAAACGGATTCCGTGAACCAAGGACACGTGTCTTTGGATATGTTCAAAGCCATATTCTCTTGTTTCAAAGCTGGCATTTTCTGAAACAAGAGAATATGGCTTTGAACATATACAAAGACAAGTGTCCTTGGTTCAAGGAATCCGTTTTTTCTATGTAGAGTATTTTATTTTAGACCAGTAAAGTAAATTTAGTATGCGAACTAAACTGATAATGGTTTATTGTATACCAAGGGAGTAAAAAACGTTATAAGGCGTTATGTGCAGCATGTATTATCTATTTTTTGTTTATTTGCTGTACAAAATTATTTAGTTTTGATGTTATAGTTCTGAAAACTCATTTTCATCCAGTAATTTAACGTTAAAGTAATTACTTTATTTAAGCAAGCAAAAATAATTTTAATTTATTTATGTGAGATGCATCGTTGACCTCAGATGTACAGCATAGCCAGCTACACCCAGGAGAGCTACAAACTGCAAGGAAATTTACGCCATGTTTATTAGGGTGGATCACAAACAACTTTATACACCGACATTTCGACTTTATCTCACATAAAATTTATTCCAGACCGATTTTGTCCAAAACACAGAAAAAATGGATTTCTTAAACCGAGAACACAAGTCTTTCTATATGGTTAAAGCCATATTCTCTTGTTTCAAGGCTAGTATTTTCTTGAATCACAGTCAATGTTCTTAAAAGAAGAGCGTGGATCTTCACTCAAACCCCCATGCTCTTAATTCAAGGGCATTGACTTTTGTTCAAAGAAATGCTAGACTTGAACAAGAGAATATGGCTTTGAACATACAGAATGACACGTGTCCTTGGTTCAAGGAATCATCTTTTTCTGTGTGTAAATATTCTTGATTCGAAGTAAATTTTAAATTCAACTATTGAAAGTTAAAAAAATTTAAAATGGCGTATCCAATATGGCGGAAAAAATTGGAGAATAATGGACAAAAAAAAATAAAAGTGGCGGATCCAATATGGCGGCAAAATTTGATACCTTTTTCTTATTTATAGATTTTTTAAATACTCATGTTTTAAATGCATTTTAAAAAGTAAAAATTTAATGTGGAGCCCAAAATCAAATCTTTTCTTTTCCTGAGTAAAAACCTTGTAAGTTAGTGTTATATTCATTAAAAATAATTAATTCGTTAATAGAAAATAATAAATTGGTTGATTAAAATACACATAAAAGTAAATATTTCTAAATTATTCGTTAAATATTAATTATTATTATATACCTAATGGATTATAATAATTTTATTAATGCAAAAGTTTATTTCTCATTTAAATAAAATTAATTCAATTAAACGTACCTCTTTTAGCAAATGTAATTTTAACAAATCAACCAAAAACTAGATGACCTAGGGGCAAAAGAGGTGATAACTCGGTTAAGTAATACAATAAAATTGAAATAAAATATCAAAATCTTTTTGATTCTTTTTATTTAAATTTTTTATGCAATATATTTTTTCTAAATTCTGTAAATAGCCTATACACCTGGAAAATTGGGTATTTAATTTTTTTGTACAAATGTATATTTGTCTTATCCACCCCAACCATGTATACCTACGTAGAATTTCTTTAAATTAGATTTTGTTTTCAATGGTTTTGGCCAACTCTTATTACATTAGTGCCCTAGCTATTTAATTAGTAGGTTTTCTTTAGAAGAAAATAACAAAAACTTAACCTTGTTACAGAGAAATTCAAAACGAACAAAAAATTAAAAGATTTCCTTGTCTAAATGCATTACCCATTATTGGACTAGTTACATGTAATTTATTTATTTTAAAATATATTTTAAACTAAATAAAGAAAATAATATATTATATGTTTTAAATATGATAAGAAACCTATGAAAACATAGATATAGTACCAATTTTAAAGAAGCGACACATGCAAAATTTTTAAGATTCTTTTATCATTAACTGCATTTTCGAAACAAGATATTTTAAGAAATATGTGAAAAAGTATAATAATTAAAGAAAAAAAAATAAAAACCAGCATTTTTGTGCCTAATGACCTTACATTTTTAGCTTTATTTATGAAAAGTTCGAGAGGGAAAAATATTAAAAATTTCTGAATACAATTTAAAAGTTTGTGCAAATTTTATGTAATCTAGCCATAATTTTAACTTTAAGGTGTTGTTGGATTTAAATTATTTCAAAATGCCCAAAAGCATTTACTTTTCAGTCCAGGGTGGTCCTAAAAAAATATTTTTTTTCGGTCCCCAGTTTTTTTTTTAATATATCGTATATTATATGTATAACTTATTATTAAGAAGTTTTAAAGTATATGTACACGGTTTTGCAGTCTAATGTCACATATTAAAGGAGACGATTCAACATAAAAAAAAAATGAAAACCACTATCGGAACATATTCCCGGAAACGAACTTTAAGGGTGTTACGACCCTTTGTAATAAAAATAAGGTTTTTAATTAATAACTCTGGTACCCTTTGAGATAATGCGATGTAGCTTTGTATGTGAACCAACCTTAATAAGGCCCATCTCCGTATGTTATTTTCATGTACTTATTTTAACCAGGGACGTGCGAAATGGAGAAGCCTTATCAATTTTATGCCCAAAACTTTTTTCTGTGTATTTTTTTTTGTAATTTTATTATTGGAACCTGATTCCGCTGGTCAAAATATATAAAAAGGTACTCTTGTTGTAATACTGTAGGATTAACCTTTTCGAGAAAAAAGCATTTGAAGGTTTTGAACGTTTTTCACGCCCCTGATTTAAATAAGTACATAAAAAAACATATGAAAATGGACCCTATTAAGGTTAGTTTAGATGCAAAACCTCGTTGCTCTATCTCAAAGGGTACCGGAGTTATTAATTAAAAACCTCATTTTTATTACAATTTTAAAGGGTGGTAAGCCCCTTGGGGTTCGTTCGTTCGTTTCCGGACCTACGTTTCAATAGTGGTTTTTCATGTTTATTGATGTAGAATTATCTCCTTGAATATGTGATATAAGACTGCCAACAGCGAGTATAATAGTTTAGCTAGCTAGTTAACTAAAGACTTTTTGAGTATAATTAGGTAAAATATTCACCTCCATTAAATTATTCATGGAATGAGGTTATTGAAACATTTTCTACTTTACATAATGAAATACCAATTGCATTAACCAACCCTTAACTTAAAGGTGAAATTTTATGACATAACGGTAAGTTGGCATCTGGTGGACTATATTTCTAAAAGATGTAAAAAAAGACAAATGTAAACTTCAATACAATCTGTAATAAAAAAAAGTAAAATATGCATATTTATCAAATATTATTTAACATTGAAATATATTAAAGAAAACTAAACTAAAAGAAAGTACCTAATATTCAAATCAAGTAGTTCAAAAGTTTTTATACCCGCACATACATATGTTAAGTACTTAAATCAAATGTTTTGCTAGATTAAAGCTAATTACGTGTCGTTCTTGGAACAATTGATTACAACTTAAATCACGTTAAAGTTTTTGATTTGAATAATAAAATTATTGTACTGTGCTTTAAAGAATCCCAAATGAAAGACTTGTAATAGTATTTAAAATAATAATAAAAAAAATAATACTAATACTGAGGCTAATACTAATTTCTTGGAAACAAGTACTAATTAAACTTAAAAAAAATATTTAATTTTTTTAAAACTAGATAAATATGTTTATTTCAAGGGTAAATTTAAGGTTTCAGTTAAATTCCCTATAAAAAAATAAAAAATTCAGTTTAAATCATTTGAATTTTATCTTAATATTATTCTCTAACTTTACCTCCATTATTAACAGAGTAGCACCCAATTAGGAAGTAATATTTATTTGAAATAGTCTATTAGACCTCATCTCACCAGTTAAGGGTCAATGTTCCTTCTCGTTTGCGACTCAAATGTTAAAGCAAAGTGAAGGAAAATTCATAAAAAGGAAATAAGAAACACAAAGTATCTTTATAATGTAACATGATTAAATGTAAAAAAAAGAAACGTACTGAAGTTTCCTTGCTAAAATGTACCCCATGCCAAACTTAACTTAATTTCTTTCGACATTTTATCAAGAATTTTTTTCTGTTTAATAAATTTGACTAAATTTCATACTTTTTCTTGGTTTTTCTTTTTATTTTCATTCTAAAAGCATACGATTTTATTTCAGGAAAATATTCCACTTTTGTTTTTCTGGTTGTTTTTTAAGTTTCTTTTAGCCGCTTGTTGGATTGACCTAGAGTGCCTTAATATGACGTTTTCTGTCAAGAATAAGAGTGGAGACATAATTTAAAATCTAGGGAAATGGCAAACCCGCAAACGAGTTTTCAGCCCTGTCCGGCATGACAAGTTTCAAGTTATAAATTTATCAAAATATACTTCTAAGGTTATTAATCATGACATATTGTTACATTGCTGTATGACCAGTAGCCGGCGTATTTCCAGTTGTAGTCCAGTCTTCAGGTCAATAAAAGAGGCTTTACCTGGAAATAATTCAGGGAGTTTTGATTTTCGGTTTATTGGGTAGGGTTTATGGCCGCAAATAAAAAAAACAATTTTGCGACGTTGAACTCGATTTGGAACTGTCATTTTTTTAACGTGCTTTTCATAAAAAACTGATTTTTAAAATATCTCTTAAACGTTACACTATACGTTTTTAGATTTTTAGTGTTTTTTTTTCGAAAAACCAAAATTGTTCTTTATCGTCGGTTAGCAATACACTTCAGAACATTTTGAGTGAAAATTTAAAAAATCTATCTGGCACCTTCTTTTTAATTTACGTAAAATTATTTTTTTTTAATAATTCACACATTTTTGCCCTATTATCTCGAGTAAACCGATTTTCGATTGAATCACCATTAATCATAAAGAAAAATCTAAAACCCTACGATGTAACGTTTAAGGCGGTGCCGTGAATTAGCTATAAGTGGTACAAAAAAATACATGACACAAAAAATATTGGAGATTTGGTCCTCTTTATTTTCATATAAAAAGTTTTTTGTCCTAGGATGCACCGATCTTGAAATACTTTAAAGTCTGTTTTTTTGTGAAAAATAAGTTCAAAAAATGACAGATCCAATTCGAGTTTAATGTCACAAAATTATTTATTTAAGGCCTTAAACCCTACCCAATAAACCAAAAATCTGAATTTTTTCCAGGTAAAGACTCTTTTATTAACTTGAAGACTGGACTATAACTGGAAATACGCCGGGTACTGCGTATGACTTGTTTGTCATACCTCGCATATTTTTGAACTTTTTTTGTTCTCCAGTTAATAAATCATATTCTTTTTTCATTCTGTTATTACCAAATAGAGTTTTAAATGAATGAAATCCATTTTCTTCGGACTTAGAGTAACATTTAATAAACCTTTTTTAATTTGTGACATCTAATAACAAAACATAGTTACCAACAAACAAATAACAATTTTTACCAGATTTTATTGTCTCCACTCTCTTCCTTGATAGGAAACGTCACATTAAGGCTGTCTAGATTGACCTAGATTGAAAATACCGCAGTTTAGTACTAAACTAAGCTTTTAAGAAAAACAAAAAACTTTAAACCTGACAAACAATTTTTTATAACAAGTTGCAGTTAAAGTGTACCTTATACAACCTGTGATACACCGAAAACTGTTCTCAAAAGTCTAAATGCGCCACCGGTAGTTAACGGTTTTATTCCCAGTTCTCTCAGAATTTATGGTACTTAAACAAAATTGGGCATGTATGTTAAGAAACTGTGTAAATTTATTGGTATAGACTTAGTTTTGGAAGATATAAAAAATGTTTTTTTTTGCGTACATGCAAAATCGAAACAGTGTTTTCTACTATTCAACTTTTTTGGAAAGGTTATCGATTTTTGGCTTTGACCGCAACGTGTCAACTCACGAAAAAGTAAAGTCTGGTGCCAAAAAACATATTTCTGCTTCTCTGGAATGGCCCAGTTTGTAATAACACGTACTAAATATTGATATTAGGCTAATTATCATAAACATGTAACATATTGGCATATTCACCAAATATAGCTAGATATACCCTAGGCTGAACAGTAACAATTTGGTTGTCTCTTATTTGATTAACAAATTTAGCTGTGTTCATTGTAGGTTAGGAACAAACAGTTATGGACATAATATAATATATCATAATATAATATATCAGAGCGGTCCAAAAGTCAGCCCCCCCCCCCTTTTAACTTTTGAACGAGTTGAAATGTCGATTTAAAATTTGGGACATAAATAAGACAACTTAAACCATCTTTTTGCACATATTTGATATTTTCATCTCCTAAAATGTGGGCAGGGAGGCACGTGGGGACATTTTTTTTTAATGAAAAGTGGTTCGTATGATACATCGTTTTAAAGCCTATAAAATTATCTATTCGACCATATATTTTAATTTTTTTATGGGTCTTAAAATAGGGTATAAAATGGGTATTTTCGTCAAAATTTCTTTAAAAAAATATACAATATTTGAAAAATAAATTATTTCAAGTTGCATATAAATAAAAACTTATAAAAAAAAATCCTAAAAAATCTCAATTTTTAGCCAAAAAATTGAAAAATTAAGAACATGTTTAAAAATTTTTAAAATATATGCTTAAATAGAAAATTTTATAAGCTTTAAAACGATGTATCACAAGACCACCCTTTCTATTAAAAAAATTCCCCCCCTCATGCCATTCTGTCCACATTTTAGGAGCTGAAAATATCAAATATATGCAAAAAGATAGTTTAAGTTGTCTTATTTAACAGTTCCAAATTTTTAGTCGATATCTTAATTTGTTCAAAAGTTAAGAGGGGGGGGGTGACTTTTGGACCGCACTGTATTAGTATTATACTCTTCACGGTGCGTTTACGAGCTAGAAGAGTATAATACGGTGGTTTTGAATTTCCTAAAATCGCCAAAAAACGTCCTAGACAAAATATTCTTGGATACAAATGTGTTTTATGAAAAAACAAGCCGTGAAGATAAGTAATGCTACGCATTCCATTCCATAAACTATTCACAGTAAGGGAACGTTCATGTATTACGTAACGCTCCTAGGGGAGGGTGCGGGTCATTTTGGAGTGTTAAGCCTATGTTAATGGTATAGGAAAATAGCGTTACAGGGGGGGTGGGGGTCCAAAATGATGAAAATTTGCATTACGTAATACTTAAACGTTCCCTAAATGGTATATTGCATTTTCCCAAAGACTTAAAAAAAAATTTTCAAAAAAAAATTAATTTTTTTTTTTTGAAATTATATTTTTTTAAGAACAGAAATTTTTAATTTTAAACAAAATTATAAAAATATTAATTTATTATTCCATCAATCTATTTTCTAATCATCGTACAGAGTGATATTGGTAGACTGACAGTGCAGAGTTGACTCTTGGTACTGAAGAGGGCCAGCAGCCCGAAACTGTCAGTCTACCAATATCACTCTGTACGATGATTATATTTTTTTAACCATAACTTTTTTTTTGTTTTTGGGGGGATTACTTTCAAAAAAAATCTTCCGCTCATCGAACTTGATTTTTCCTGAAAATTTGGATATTAATTCTTGAGTTATCGTGTCCACAAAAACGTGACATCAGGCAGACAGACGGACAGTCGGACCGACTGACAGATGGAGAGACGGACAGACGGACAGACCGAATTTTCCACTTCACAACATTAGTGATAGAATTTTCGAATTCACAACACAACTACATGTTCGTCCAAACCTACCTATCTAGTACTCTAATGGAGGCAATAGGTCCTGGCCAGGAAAGTATATATATATATAAAAAAAGACTATACAGTGCTGTCCAAAAGTCACCCCCCCCCCTTTTAACTTTTGAACGAGTTGAGATATCGACTTCAAATTTAGAATTCTTAAATAAGAAAACTTAAACTATCTTTTAGCATATATTTGATATTTTCAGCTCTTAAAATGTGGGTAGGGGTGCATGGGGGGACATTTTTTTAAATAGAAAGGGGGGTCGTGTGATACATCATTTTAAAGCTTATAAAATTTTCTATTTAAACTAACATTTTTAATTTTTTTAAAAATGTTTTTTAAGGTTTTGATTTTTCAATTTTTTGTGCTAAAACATTCGATTTTTTAAGGTTTTTTTTATAAATTTTCATTTATGTCAACTAACATTAGTTTAAAAGTATAATTATCATTTTTTTTATGATGAAATTAGGCATTTTTAAAAAATTATTTGTTTTTTTTTAGAGGAATTTTGACATTAATACCTATTTTCAACCCCATTTTAAACCCAATTTTTTTTTTTAATTTAAAAATATGGAGTTAAATGGAGAATTTTATAATCTTTAAAATGATGTATTACACGACCCCCCTTTCCGTTTAAAAAAATGTGCCCCCATGCCCCCTGCCCACATTTTAAGAGCTGAAAGTATTAAATATATGCTAAAAGATAGTTTAAGTTGTCTTATTTAAAAGTTCCAAATTTGAGGTCGATATCTCAACTGGTTTTAAAGTTAAGAGGGGGGGTGACTTTTGGATCGCTCTGTATATTAGCCACTACGCTTTATACTATGGAATGCGAAGCATTACATATCTTCGCGGCTTGTTATTATCGTGTAACCGTCTGCAAAATTTATTGTGACAAATAATATAATGCATTAGGTATTACAAATATAGACATAATTTTCTGTTAGGGTAAATTGAGCATGTTAATGTGATGAAATATAAACTGATTCATCTAAGCGACAATAAGCTTCTATGTATATTCATAGTGTTTTTCTAACTGGTTCAACTCACTATAATCTGACACATGGTAAAAAACCTACGACGAAAGGAAGGGGTCGGTGCAAAAAAAAACCCAGATCACCAACAAAAAACGCTCCGATTAAAGCGAATTCAGTGTAAACGTGTGCGTAGATTTTATATTCAAGTAAAATTTTTTGCCTCATTCTTTAGGTAGCTTTATAACCGTATGTCAAACAATATATCATATATCCTAAACATGCTGTTTGATAAATTCGACGGTACTTAAGGGGTTGTTGTGTGGTTAAAAATTACGTCCTTTAGTTCTCTAGTGTCAACAATAGTCAAAATTCCAACAACAAAAAATTCCACGCGTATTTAAGTGAAAAAAAAACAAAAAAATGCCTTTTTTCCGTCCAAAAACGGGTAAAAAAAGGGTGAACAAAAAATAAATAACAAGCTTTTGGAAAACAAATTGCAAACTCGCCAACATAATTGTCGACAAATTGCCGAAAGATTTAAGTCAATATGTTAAAAAGTTTTTTTTCAATCGCTGTAACCGTTTTGAAAAATAGCATTTTGAAAAAAACGCGTTAAAAGTTTTTTTATGTTATGTTATTTTGGAATGAGTTTGATATCGACTATTTGAAAAAATTTAAAACACCTAAATAAGACATTTTAAACCATCTTTTGGTATATATTTAATATTTTTAGCTTGAAAAATGTGGATAGGGGGGCATAGGGGAAAATTCTTGGGGGTTTCAAATAGGGTTGAAAATGGGAATTTTCGTCAAAAAATCTTAGTTTTATAATACGTATATTATACTTTTAAGCTAATTTTAAACAATATAAATAAAATTTTATAAAAAAAAATCTTAAAAAATTGGATTTTTAGCAAAAAAAAATGAAAAATAAAAACCTTAGAAAAAAAATAAAAAATAAATGGTCAAATAGAAAATTTTATTTGCTTTAAAATGATGTATACACTCCGTGGTATGAAACTCCTACAAGGTCCCTAAAGAGAATAAATAAATAGTATCACACGACCCCTCTTTCCATTAAAAATAATCCCCCCATGTAAAGCTAAAAATATCTAATATATGCCAAAAGATGGTTTAAGTTGTCTTATTTGAGTTAAATTTTAAGTTAATATCTCACTTCATTCAAAAGTTATGAGGGGTGGACATAAATAAAACTCACGCAGTATGTTTTAAAGTACATAATATGTATATATTATATAGATGTATAACTTTTTAAAGAAGACGAATTTCGTCAAAATATTTTGGGAGCCTACTCTACACATATTAAGAAGCATAAAAAAGCAAAAAAAATAAATCGATTTTTTGAAGTCAAAAATCAAAACAACCCCTTAAAAGTGACAGTGTTCTGTGATGGCATGCATTTGCGCTACGGCAGACTACGGTTGGTCTAAGAGCTGGTGACCATTTTTATTACATTATTTTCTGCCAGCTATATTTTATACATTTTTAACTTACCGAGTCAAATTCATTACATTTATTATATTTAGATTAGTTCATTTTCACAGTTTTAAGCAAGTATTCAGCAGGCCAAGTGGCAAAAACACACTTTAAAAAGCTTATTTGACATATGTCAATACTATAAAGTCGAAAGAATTTCCATTTAATCAAAATTTCATTTTATAAATTCTCATTTAAAAAAAAAATCAGTATCGCATACCTCGAAGGCACTTTTTAAAGACCGTTCTTACCCATTGGCCTCAGAATTATTGTGTATAATTATAAAAATAGCTTAATCTGAGTGTAATAAATGTAATGTATATAACTAGGCAATAGGGTATGTCAAAAAATCCCAAATTTCGAAATTGAAAACGCTCTCTGGCTCAAAAGTTGCTCCTTGGTAAAAAACGGTGGCCAAATCGATTTAGAAGTAGCTCAAAGCACTCAAACGCTGAAAAAAATCTTACCTTATTTAGAAACAGTACTAGTTGGAAGAAACTAAAAAAAATTTATACCTTAAGTCAGAACATAAAAAAAATCCTCAATTATTTGAAGATTTCGCGAAAATGTTATTTTTGCAAGTTTTAAAAAGTGCATAAAAAATAGTTTTAAACAAAAAAACTGCAAACTTATATATTAGTACACAAGCATATATACATGTTAACCTACCTGCGTATAAAGAAGACATTATTTGTTTCCGCAAGTCGGGTAAAAAAAATAAATTTCAATTCGAAACCGGATGGATTTTCTGTTTTGCCTAAAACTGTTTTCGGTTGATTTTTTTTGAATTTTTCTTATTGGAATATACTTTTTTATGTAAAAATACACAAAAAGTATCCGTAATTTAACATCGCAGGATTAACCGTTTTGAAGATAAACTATATTTAAAAGTAATTTTTTTCGCATCAAGAACCAACAATAAAAAATAAAAAAATTATAAAGCCAAAAACAAAGATTTTAGTACTGAGCGGTTATTTAACATTAAAAACCAAGAAAAAAAAGTTATATGCACCTTAAAATACACTATGCCTTTAAAAATAAGGCATATTTAAAAGGACATAACTTCCTTAGGAATTATTTTTTGACCAAGGTGCATGTAAATTTTTTTCTTGGTTTTTAATGTTAATTAACCACCCATTACTAAAATATATATTTTTTTGGCTTTATATATTTTTTATTTTTGGTTCTTGGTACGTAAAAATATACTTTTAAATGCATTTATCTTTAAAACGGTTAAACCTGCGATGTTAGACCACAGAAACTTTTTTTTTTCAAAAAAGATCTAAAAAAAAATAATTGTTATTTTTTTTGATTTTTTTTTTTAAGTATTTGGGAAATGCAATATAACATTTACTGTTAATAATATATAATGGAATACGCAGCATTACATATCTTCACGGCTTGTTTATATTTAATAAAACTTTTATTAGAAAACATAAAAAAAACACTTAAAACAAAAAATAAATATAGTCAAATAAGACAAAGTCTACAAACCTAATCAGAATAAAAAAAGTTACTTTTTATTTGATTGTATTTATTAAAATTAATTATAAATATTTACAAAGGTGAAAGTGAAGGTGGTTACAAGAGAAAAAAACAGAGTTTCCGCCACTTTTCAATTATGGGAGATGACCAAAATACAAAATATTATTATTATTATTATTATTAAATATAAATTTTTATTATAAGGTTTTAGTAAAAATATCACTGGTAAAAAATAATATCGCATTCTTGTTATAATCACAGTATTATATTGAATTGTAATTGATACGCAAATGTCGACACAAGAAACTAGTATTATTAGTTTTAATTGTTTTTATTCGTGCATGATCAACATTGTAATGTGTGTGATTTTTTGTGATGGTGTGCCATCCCCATACCATTGTTAAGTAATTTAATAAATATACAGAGCGTGTCAAAAGCCCGCCCCCCCTTTAACTTGTGAACGACTTAAGATATCAAATTAAAATTTATTTTACTTAAATAACATAATCCAAATAGTTTTTGATTAATATTTGATATTCTTACGGGGCACAATGGACACAGGAGGCAAGGGGGTAATTTTTTTAATTAAATGTGGGTCTTGTAATACATTATTTTAAAGCTTATACTATTTTATATTCGACCATATAGTTCTTAACTTTTTTAAAAAAATTTAAGATTTTAATTTTTCAGTTTTTTTGCTAAAAAATGCGATTTTTAATTTTTTTGTACAATTTTATTTACATCAATCAAAATTAGTTTAAAAGTATAACTGAAAATTGTTTGATTTCTTTTAGGAAATTTTGACGAAATATCCCGTTTTTAAAAAAATATGTGGGCAAATAAAGAATTGTATAAGCTTCAAAATGATGTATAGCACGACCTCCTTTCCATTAAAAATAAATCCCACTTCCCCCCTGTCTACATTGTGCCTCCTAAGTATACCAAATATATACCAAAAAATTATTTGGGTTATGTTCAACGAACTAATAACTCTTCTCTCTAGAATAGGCATTTCATTTGTAAAAACTGACAAAAACGTTGTAATACCACGGGAACTCCTATTTTAACACCCGCTGGCATTATTGTAAAACCCCAGGTCACTTAAGACCTCACTGAGTTTTCTACTAAAAGACTAAAGCAAAGACGACCACCTTATGGATCGAAACCCTCGATGATTGAGAAATAGATAGCGTAGCGCTGCCACCACCCTGGATAAGAGATGAAATCTAGTTGACTTCGGAGGAGGTTCGTAGCCCTGAAATATTTATAATCGTTTTCCTAACTAGGTTAAAATAAATAAAAAGAATAAAATTTAGATTAAATGATTATTTAATGAATAAAATAATAAATTAACAAATTAAAATATATCAATGAAATTTAAAGAAAAGAATAAATACTAAATTAGAATATTTAATAATTAACAATTCAGCGTATTCTCGTAAAAGGTTAGCTTACAACAATAACTTATCTTTCTCGAACATGGGTAATAATCCAATTTATGTAGAACACTTTTTATGAATATATTTATTTTAATCTGCGGCGATTACGAATTAAAATTACTATTTAAAAAACAAAAAAAAACTTTTATAATTTTCAATCCCTAAATTCCCAAAGCGCGTCTCGAAAAAATCTCTACATGAGTCTCACTCGATAATTTAGCATAGACTAACCTAAATTGGTACCTCACAAAAGATATTAGTTCAATTGATGAGTAACTTCTAAATAAATAAACAATATTGTTTTTTATGATATTCAAAAATAGACCGGATGGTTACAACGTAGCCAACATATACATTTGTCTGTCTTACTCGCACAGCTTTGTTCTAACAGTTACTGGTAACTGTTATTGTTCAGGCCTGAATATACCTACTATTTGTTTACAAACAAACCGAGATGTTGGCGATGCTTTATATTAACGGTATGCGTATTTTAGAGAGAAGAGTTATTAGTTCGTTGGTTATGTTATTTATGTGTTTAAATTTCAAGTTGATATCTTAAGCCGTTTAAAAGTTAAAGTGGGGGCGGACTTTTGACAGACTCTACAGGGTGTATTTGAAATAGGGTAGGAAATTTTAACAGGTGATTCTACATGATAAAATTTGACAAAAAGTTCCTATTAACATATGTCTAAAAATGCGTCATAGGGGAGCTACGCCCCTTTGAAATTGGCTAAAAAAATCGGTTTTTATTTAATAACTCAGGAACCCTTTGAGATATATTAACGAGGTTTTGCACGTGAATTAATCCTAATAAGGCCCATCTTTGTATGTAATTTTCACGTACTTATTTAAACCAGGGGTGTGCGAAAAGGGGGGTCCTTATCAGTTTTTTGTCCCAAACTTTTTTCTGTGTAACTTTTTGGCAATTTTATTTTTAAAATATGATTTCTCAGGTCAAAATACATAAAAAAGGTACTCTTGTTGTAATACTATAGGATTAACCGTTTTCGAGAAAAGTTCATTTGAAGGTGAAATTTCACGGTTCGAGGACGAAAAATTAAATACTAAAATGTCGAAAACCAAAATTTTAATGATGCAATGTTATTCTACATCAAAAACTAAGAAAAAAAGTTTCCATACATGTAGGTCGAAAAAACGCTTTTAAAGCTACCATAGCCCTTTAAAAATGGTGCATATTTAGGAGACCATAGCTCCATTAGGATTCATTTTTGGAAGTACCTGTATATGAGGTTTTTTTCTTAGTTTTTAATGTACATTCGCCCTGCATCATTAAAATTTTGGTTTTCAACATTTTAGTATTTAATTTTTCGTCCTCGAACCATGGAATTTTACCTTCAAATGAATTTTTCTCGAAAACGATTAATCCTACAGTATTACAACAAGAGTACCTTTTTTATGTATTTTGATCTGGGGAATCATATTTCAAAAATAAAATTGCAAAAAAGTTACACAGAAAAAAGTTTGGGACAAAAAACTGATAAGCCCCCCCCCCCCCCCGTTTCGCACACCCCTGGTTTAAATAAGTACGTGAAAATTACATACAAAGATGGGCCTTATTAGGATTAATTCACCTGCAAAACCTCGTTAATATATCTAAAAGGGTTCCTGGGTTATTAAATAAAAACCGATTTTTTTAGCCACTTTCAAAGGAGCGTAGCTCCCTTATGACGCATTTTTAGACATATGTTTATAGGAACTTTTTGTCATTTTTTATGATGTAAAACCATCTGTTAAAATTTCCGACCCTATTTCAAATACACCGTGTATATAAATTTAATATTTCTGCGAGTTTATTTTTAAAACTAAAATTATCGAAAGATTAAATTTAACCATATATAAATTCCAATCGAATGCACTTTACTGTATAAACAGTTATAACTGTATAAAGGTATACCTTTCTGTATAAACAGTTTATTTCAGTATTTCAACTTGTTCATATAAAACCAGTAAAAGCTGATAAAGTTAAAATTTATAGTTCAATAATTCAAATAGCACATGAGTTGGTATTGCATCTAGTGTATATTCTATTTTCGTACAAACTTTTTAATAGAAAATAAATAAGCTTTAAATAAAATATTTTTTTCACTACTACAGGGTGGCCCAAAAAAAACGGAACTTTTTGAACCGTTATAACTTCTTTGCCTTTTGACCGATCTATAACAAATTTGAAATGAATATACTAAAAACATGAAGGATTTGGAAGATAATTTTATTTACTTAAAATATTATTATATCGTTCAGTAATTAAGCTTTTTCCGAAGGGGTTGCTTTAACGCTTTGGGGATTAGAGCAAAATGTATAATATGATAACTTTCCGACCTCACTATGTTCAGTGATCTTTCTTAAATAGATGAGTATGTTTAAATTTTAATTTAAAATAGTAGTTTATTTTTTATTCATATTTTTCCTAAATGTTACAAATTGCAATAATTGATTTTTAAACGAAGGCTTTTTATTTATCTAAAATCTCTCAAAAACTAATCTTAAAAGTATACAAAATAACCAGAAAGCTGAAAAAATGTTGAATTACTTTAAAAACAAAGGGGAAAAATGTTAAAGCTGAATTCTAGATGGGTATTATAAGAAAAATCAGTATTAAATAACACAAAAATTGTAAATGACGTACGGAAATTCGAAAATTGTATTAGGTACATGTAACATAAGAAATAAGAAATCGCTAAAATAAAATAAGATTTAAGTATTTGCTAAATGAAGAAAGAATTTAAAGAAGAAATAAGTTTTTATTACAAAACTTATTAATTTATTACAAATAAATTAAATTACATTAAACACTGTCTTATTTTCTAACAATAATATAAAACCATATTATGGTACAGGATCTTTGTTGGTTATTTGCAGTAATAATTCCATATTGATTTTGATAATAAAAATTTCCATCATCCTCTATTTTAAGTTTGACAAAAACTATAATTATTTCTTATGTTTCTACACAATTTTATTTTTAAATATATTCATTCTTTATTGTTCATCTTCTTTAAAATATATATCCACCACAATGCAGTTTTATTACGTCCTTCTTAGTTTTTTGAATAGCAATTTTTGATATTTTTAATTTGACATACAATTTTTTGAGACATGCTAAAAGGTACATTTTTTTTAAAAAAATCCTATTCTGGAATTACTGTATATATATATATATATATTCTGGAACTACTGTATATATATATATATTTTTTTTTTTATTTTCACGGATAATGTTAACTATACCATGAGCTATTCCTGTATTTTTTTTCGGACCCTATTTCAAATGTACTGTATATATAGAGAATTTAAACAGTCTGAGTCAGTTTGCGATGAAGCGAAGAGATTACAACCTTATGTGAAGCTGAAACAGTGGGGACAGCGCAAGCGAATGCCAGCAAAGGATCCACCTCCACATACATCATAGAAACAGTTTTGCCAGATTTAGCATTATCAATGCTTTTTAAAAATGTTATTGGTATAAAAAAAATACTACTTCTCTCTATCAGATACTCATACAGAGTGAACCATCACATCATATGTCTGTTGTAGTATCTGATAAAGAGAGGTATATTTTTTTATACGAATAAGGTATATTTTTTGTACGAATAAAATTTTTAAAAAGCATCAAAAATTCTAAATCTTGCAATACTGTTTCGATGATAAACAAGTTAACGTTTTGCTCGAATAAATGAAGTGGAGGGTCGGAATCTAAAAGTTTTTTACGAATTAGTTTTGTTACAAAAAAAATTATGGGCCTTAACGACATAAGCTAACTTAACTCTATAGAGTTAAGTTGGCTGTTAGTATTTAGTATTTATTTATACTCGTTTAGGGACCTTTTTTAAGGTATTTTACACCACAAAGTGTTAAGTTATACATATAATTTATATGGAACACAGCTCCAGCTTCCTCATCTTGATTTTCAAATTTTCAAAGCTTCTAACTGCTCCTCCATAGTTTTCCATACTTGTGCCTTACACGCTGCATCATTTTTATTAAAATATACTCTATAAACTAAATAAAATATAAAAAATATAAAAAATTTAAAAATAACTGTTATTATTATAATAACTTAACAGCCACATCAATTGCTTGAAGGCAAATTTGCGTAGGTATTGTAAATTGATTTTTCCTACAATCCTCTATGAAAGTGACATTTAGCACACTCTTTAGAAAACGCCTCATTATCGCACCAGTTTGATATTTTTATATCACACTCATGTGATATTTATGTATGGAGGTTTGCCTAATTTTATTTAGATATTTACCTCGTAGATTCTACGAATTTTATTCACCTTGTTTTATAAACCATTTTCCACCTTTCACCACAGCCTTTTATATCTTGTAAGTGTTTTAATCCAAATATTTCTGTTTTTCATGTCAAAAATATTATGGAAACTATAGTTATAACGTTATTATTATCTAAAAGTAATAATAACTAACCAAACTTTTTATTTATTTTTTTTTTTAATTTTATTATTTTAATACTGTATTTATTACAGGCTCATCTAAAACACATGTAAATTTAAAAATTGGTGATTTTAGACCCTTTCCTCGTCCTTGCTCAATGTAATGTGGACCTCTCCCAAAAACGAGTGATGTTTTTGATGGATGTTATCATAATAATTTAAAAACTTCTTTTAGTCGAAAAATGAAAAAAAAGATGTGCAAAAATATTTTTTACCACAACTTTATTGTCCAAATGAAGCGTTCTTGAGTTATAGTGGTCACAAATTTCGTAGACAGACCGACAGATAGAGCGACAGATTTTTTTTTAAGGAAATCATCTTTTTTGAATATAAACGCCTACAAATATAAAAAAAAAATTTACTAATGCAAGACTTTCCTGGAGGCAAGTAAAATATTTTTATTTATATAAAAAGTTACATAAAAATTAAAAATAATTAGTGTTTACTAAAAAAAATATAATTTATTATAGTTTAAAATAAATTTAGTGCGGCCCTGTTCTGCTGTTTGAACTCTACCACAGAACTCTACTCTAAAAAACTGTTTCTAATACGCAGGTGCAGCTAATCTTCATCGATTCGTTGTTTCCCCTCCTAGAACTTAAGCTCTTCGCATGTATGCATTTATAAATTTTGAAAAGTGACTTAGACTTCCTAAATTCTCTGTATATACAGTGCTCGTAAAAAGTATGAAACACTTTGGACGGTAGTTAAGTTGAGTGCCCAAGAATGAACGAAGCAAAACATTTTAAGGGGATAGGGAATCTCAGCGCCAGTGCCCCTCATTGACCGTGTTCAAATTAGATGCGCAATGGTTTGTTTTGCAGACTGCAGAAGCGACGATTATCGAAGCGACTTCTATCCCTACTACTGCACTGGCATTGAGATCCCCTCAAATATTTTGCTTTTAAGTACATTCTTGGCCACTCAACTTACCTATCATTCAACGTGTTTCGTACTTTTCTCGCGCGCTGTATAGTTCTCCGCATGAAAGAAACTCTCCGACGTAAGGGGGAGGAACCATTCGTATTCTCTTCTTTCCGTCAAGAGCGTTATAAGGCGTGTGTGCCTACATGGGGCCTCCCACTTGCACACACATTTCAAACATATTTCCCGTAGCCACAGATCCGTGCGTTAACCCTCAAGTGCTGTCGTGATATTTTTGGTACATACATTACGTTGTGGGGTTTCAGCGGACCCCATTTTATTTTTACACAGAAGTTGGAATGGAAAGTCAATTAAAGCAATGTTAAAGAAAAAAAATATTTAGTTGTAGTATCTTAAGCTTAAAAACCACTTAAAATAAAAACTAAATAAATTTTAACAAAAAAAATAAACAATATTCAAATAGTTAACTAAAAACCCGAACTATTTACAGTGCTTTGGTATTTTAGTCAAATAAAAAAACTGAGTAAAGGAACTTAAATTTTTTTGTCACTTTTCTTAAGAGAAAGCATAAAACAAAAATTAAAATATAAAAAAGATTTAGATTTACACAACTGATTTTTAAGAAATTTCAGTTTTCCAAACACTCTTTACAGACATTGCGACGGACTTCGTGTGGATATGTTGGTCGAAAATGGCACAAACTATACTATTTTTTATGTCTTATTTTTGTTTGGTACACAAATAGCATCGTTTTCGACCAATATTTTCTACCCTGGGTTCTTGATGGGGAACAGTTTTCTTCAAAATCCTTCCTATTGTAAATTTTAACTTGGTAACCCTTCATTTGCAAGTCTTTGTTCTAAGTATGGTCGGCAGTTGCTCAGCAAGTCAAAGTGTAATAATGAGAATTATCTCAAAAAGATGAGTGCAAAATATATGACGAAATATTTAAAAGTTAAAAAAATACCATGGGCTATCTACGTGTACGTCTGCTTGTGAAAAGGTTACATATTTTTTATCTAAATTGTCTAATCCAACCTTTGTAGTATTATAAAACATAATTATTTCTGGATTATTTGTAATCTCATCTATGTCTTTTGTGTCACGTTCAATTTTTAATTCAATATTACCTATATCAGGATCGTCAGCTTTGTTATCTTTTTTTCGTCTTTTTTTGAAACCACTGTTATGCTGTGGTCTCAAAATCTAAATATGTAGCTCTAACTCTCTTTTTAGAAGCTGAAACCATTTTTTAAAACCCCTAAAGTGACCAATAATATAAAATGTCAAAAATATATATACTCAGTAAACTTACGTTAAATACGTTGTGGGGTATGAACAGACCCCAAGTGCTGTTTTCCAACGTAACTAACAGAGTGACCGCGATACACGTACCACTCAATGTTTCTCTCACACTGACATGAAGGTACCGGGAGGCTTAACTCAGATCGGTCGCTTACCTAAGTGTGGTGGGAAAAATTAACTTCGCTGGGGTCCGCTTAGACCCCACAACAGCAGTTAAGGGTTAACTATATCAAAAATAGTTGTTAAATACACAGCTTATTTGTCCGATTTTTCTCGGTGCGTGTTTTACTAAATTAAACAATGATTCATTGATATTTACGACCACGGGATTTAACTCAGTCCAGTAATATACTTAACTTAATCTCCGACGTTCTTTTAAAGGACAAATGTCTTAAAATTGATTAGTTTCTGAGATAGTATAAAGAAACTGATGTCACAACATCATCAATCTACATAAAAGTCAATTAGGGACATCGTCTATCTTAATTATTAGGTAACACATATTTTTCTTAGAGTAGAATGGATATTATTAACTTTTTTATTGTTTTTACTTCTATACACGGAAAAAAAATTGCCTTAAATCTAGAATGTGTGATTTGGATATAAGGAAGAGAATATATTCTCCTTTAAAGCAAAATTGTGCTTTAAATATAAAAGGATAAGAATTAAATATGGTATGCTTGAAATATAAAAGGATAAGAATTAAATATGGTATGCTTGAAATATAAAAGGAGAATTATATATTGCTTTCCCATTTTGAAAATTTTCAAAATTTCGGAAAGCCCTGCTAAAATTTTCATTTTTTTTGCGTATTTATGCGTTTTGAGACGTTTTGTGTCGATATAAATCAATTTCAAGCAAAAAAAAATTTTCGCTCAGTCGATTGGTCGATTGGTCGTTCTGTCCAGGAAATCTTGTATCCACGATAACTTAAAAATGCTTTAAGCTATAGACTTAATATTTGGCATACAGGTATCATACCAAAAGTTCTCGCTCGGTATTGTGTTTGGTAAACATTGGGGTTAGGCAAGGGGGGCAAATGGGTTAAATTACATTAATTTTTAACAAAAATTTGAAAATTGCTATATAGGGGTTTTTGAAATTGAGTATGATAATAAAAAAATTCTAACTCCACCCCCACGGGGGTGAGGGGGAAATATTTTTAAATATTTTCGTCAAAATTGACAAAACTGAATTTGAAAATAGTTTTTTTGTAAATCTGATAATAAGAAAATTCCAACTCCACCCCCTGGGGGGTGGGAGGTAGTTTTAGTGAAAATTTGTATATTGGGGTTTTTGAGGTTGCTGAAAGTGAATCTGATAATAAAAAATCTATTTAAAGCGAGGTGAAAAATGGGAAAGCGATTTTACTGTATTCTGAAATATGATATGATAAGAATATGGTATGCATAAAAGAAGAATATATTATCTTAGTTATATTCAAATCACCATATTCTTGATTCAAGAAAATATTTTTCTGTGTGTATGAAACAAAAACTAACATGTAAACTATTGTATGGTCTGTTTCATCAAGCAAGAGAGTAAATTAAAAATCGCACAGTGAATATTTTCAAAACAGATTCGAATATTGAATGTGCGAATATACTGCGTAGTTTATTTTATAAAACGTAACTATATTCTATACACAAACATATACTATTCAAACCTGTTGTAAAAATATTTACTGTGCGATTAATTTACTATCTTGCTTGAAAAAACAGACCACAGATGCATTTTATTGCATTTTAAAAAACGTTTTTTTGAAAGTTTTCATTTTTAATTGTCAAGCAAAGTGGGCACTAATTTAATTTTTACTTTTATATTTTAGAATTCTAAAATTAAAAGTATTGAAATACACATTTTTTAAGATAAGCTGAAATTTTTCAAAGGATTTTATTTTTATATTTTTGACGACATACGGGAAGGCGGGGGCGGACTTAAAACTCTTAAAATACCTTACGATCAACCATAAACCTAAGGTAAGACGATGGAAGTAACAAAATTGTTATGGTAAGATTTTGTCTTGCACCTTAGCTAATTTTAAGAAATTTACCAAATTAGTCAACAGTAATATCCCTAGTTCATGTTGAATTATTGACAATTTTGTTTCAATATATCAAAAGCATTTTATTTAAAAACTGTTCGAGTTAAAATGAAATTCACGAAAACAGTTTCCTTAAATCAAAATGTTTTTGATATGCCAGAAAAAATCTAATAATTTAACTTCCACTAATGGACTATTTCAGAAAATTCTAACAAACTGAATATTAAACTAGTGCAAATTATCAGTGTAACCTGTAAATATAAAATAGTCAGTCATATCTTGCTACTTATTTTTAGATTGTCGTAGGAAAATAATTTTTTTTCTCTCTTGTATAATTTAAAAATATATGCAGTATTGGCGCCTTCACCAAAATTGTAAATCTGTTTATTTTTTTGAGTTTTTTTAGAGTTAGTTTATTCATTATGTATTATTACAAAAATATAAAATAAATAACAAGATGAAGATCTATTTAAACCAGGTTTTGTGCGGTATCAAATTTACACAACAAATTATAAAAAATATAAAATTATACTAATCAAACGTACAAGGTACAAATATTACCTTTGGTTGATTTAAACAAAACGCTGTAGGTATTTGTTTTTCTTTTAATACTATGATCTAACATGTAAAGATCTGGTATAAAAAGACCCTAATAAAGCATACTTTTAACAAAATAAGTACCTACCAGAGTTGGGCATACTTACTTTGTGATTATACTGCAAGTACCTCTTATTTACTTTATTATTTCTTAACTAATCCATTATTTTAAAATTTTAATATACAAAATAACATAAGTAATAATAACACTACCCAACATGATTTATATACTATTGATGAGATATATATGGTCTAGAAGTATTTTTTGTCCTGATTTCAAATCCGTTTTTAGAATTCTTCCATCACGTCACAATTTTGATATACAGGGTGTTTTATAATAAAATAGGCATTTTTTTGAACGTCGGGAGATTTCACATTTATGAATATTATTTTTTCAAATTTGCTACACTTGTGTGCTTTTCGAATATTTAAAAAAAAAATTTAAATATCCATTGTCATTTGTTTTTTATAATAAAAAGAAAAAGTTTTTTCGTTGCCAAAATTTCAAAAGATGGATTTTTTCGATGTAACTAACAAAAAAACACTGTATTTATATGGCTTCAATTTGGTTTCAATTTTTTTTTGAAGGACCTTCCGGAAGCGGCACAATATCAATTTTAAGTCAATTATGTCAGATATTTTAACAGCGTTTTGCATACTTTAAGAATAATAAGTAGGCTTTGTACAAAAATTTGACGTTTTAAGTCATGTTAAATTATTCAATCAATTAACTAGATGAAACGTTGCAAGCACCCTGTCAAAACATCGGCACTATTGTACACTAAAAACAAAAAAACTTAAAAAGAGCTTTTATTTAAAATATAATTTTTTGAAATCGGGTTATAAATATGTGAAATATGCTAAAAAAACCTTTTACTGCTTTAAACGCCAATATCTTGAGTTTTAGGAAAAAGTTGTTTATAACATTTTTTGACCAATTTAAAATTATCTTTTATATAAGTGCTAAATTAACCAAATACAATAATAATTGCCTTAATTATAAACAAAAAACGCTAAAAATAGGAGTTTTACCCTATTTTTACCCCCTTACCCCCAATCGTTTACCCCCAAAATCCAATATGCAAAAAACCGCAAGTCGATATCTCATGTAGAAATGGAGTTAGAGAGTTTACACCCAGACAGACAGACAGACGGACGCAAAAAATTTTTTTACTGATTTCGATTCCAAATGGTCTAAAACGTCGAGAAATGTGAAAAAAATGTGGTCAAAGATTTTGACTTTTCGGCGAAGATTTCAATACATCGGCACTCTTAGTAGCACTAAGTGCGAATGTAATAAAATAAATAAACAAAGATATGATAAAAATAAATAAGGTTAACTTTTTAAACATAAATAAACTGTATCTTAAGAAGTAAATAGAACATTGACTTAAAATGTCAAATTCTGGTCCAAAGCCTACTTATTGTTCTTGAACTATGCAAATTGCTGTTAAAATAGCTGACATAACGGACTTAAAATTAATATTGCGCCGCTTCCAGAAGGTCCTTCAAAAAAAAATTGAAATCGAAATGAAGCCAGATAAATACAGAGTGTTTTTTCCATAGTTACATCGAAAAATTCCATCTTTTGAAATTTTGGCAACGAAAAAACTTTTTCTTTTTATTATAAAAAACAAATGACAATCGATATTTAAAAAAATATTAAAATATTCGAAAAGCACACAAATTTTTAACAAGTGTACCAAATTTGAAAAAAAAAATATTTATAAATGTAAAATCCCCGACATTTAAAAAAATGCCTTTTTTTTATTATAAAACGCCCTGTATATCAAAACTGTGACGTGATAGAAAAATTCTGAAAACGGATATGAAATCAGGGGAAAAAACACTTCTAGACCCAATATATATCATAAATAGTATATTTCAAAAGTTTCAAATTGTCGGGTAGTGTAATTAATCAAAATTTGGTAAAATTATTTTTGTTTTATTACCTAAATTATAACATAAATGGAAATGTAACTATAAAAATAATCATAACCAGTCATCGGCGAATTTCCAGTGCTCGCATAGGCGCCGCGTCGATTCTATCGTTGACGCAAGGTTTTAAATATTTACATTTTTATTTTCTTCGAAAAACACCGATATATTTACATATTTATAGTTAATATGTATATTCAATATTGTTGTGTGTAACAAATTAGTCGTCAAATCTTTCGATTTAGTGACCTTTATCAAAATTTCCCTCATAATTCGGCAAAATTATTTCGTAAGCCTATGCTTCTATGTTTATTTTCAACGTTGATGAGTCATCACTGAATTTATTCCGATTAATGATCATAACTTAAAAATGCATTATTGCTTTTTTATTTGGTTTGGACTTTTTTTATATATTTTTTTTGAGATCTATACTATGGGGGTACCCCCTGCTCGCTTTGATCACCAACCCACGGGTTTAATAAAAGTTGACAGAAGATACTTCCTGCTCGCCTCGCTCACCAACTCCCGGGTTTAATGAAAGTTGACAGAGGATAAAATGGAGACAGAGGAGAAGACTGTTTTATATAATGGACCGATAACCTAAAGAAGCTAATATCAGTTCTTGTGAGATAAACGTAGATTTTAACCGACAAGGACAGACGTGTGTTTTCGATAAACATTTCTGTTAAAACGCTAAAATGACCAATGTTTGACTTAGTGTATCCGTCCAAAATTTTTGACATTGGCCCTTTTAGAACTTTGGTACTTTCTTATTAATACAACTGTAAAACAAAAATATTCATAAAAATAATGTTCTGCAATATTACCCTAAATAGGTCATTAAATTTTCGAGAGATACAGGTTTAAATCTCTATTATGTAAATAGAAATAACAATTGAAACTTTTATACTGGAAAGTTTGATTCCCCGATGATTCGTAATACCCTGACTGTAGTTGTATATATAAATTCAAAATATTGTTTTAAATAGAAATGTTCAGGGAAAAATAAAAGGCATTAAAAACGTTAAACTTTATCCCCTTCGTTATGAATAAAAGTTTAAAAAGATCGTCTTTAGTTCAATTGCGATAAATTTTTATTTTATTTGGCAACAAAAAAATATTTGCAAACAAAGGAAACATAAAATATGGGTATGAGCAACACCTTTTTTCGTATATAAGAGAACACGAGAATTATTCGAATGTAAAACTTGGCGCAGGATCTGAGTAAAAAATAGGATCAAGGCAGCTAGGATTAGTAGTTTAAAAATGACTTTTAGTGATATTTTTATTACTCCTTGTGCTTTTGATAATTTTTGATATTAAGGTTAAATTAACGTCATTTTACGTTTTAGAAATTATTATTATTATAAGACCATGTTTTTAAAAAATGTAAGTTTGTTTTGTAAAATTTTAATAAAAGTGAGTTTTTATATTCATAATGTGCTATTAAAATAAAAATTTTACATTACCTGAACTGGTTATACCTAAAATTATATTTTTAAATAAAATTATGGACAAGTATTATTTTAATTGACCGAAAAAAGTTGTGCCACATTGTTTAATATGAAACTTTTATTAAGCAATGCGTTATATTGCATAATTTTAACAAAACGTTTGAAGCAGCAAGTGAACGAAGGTGTTATTTAACATTTTTTTAAAATATGGAAATTTTCAATGAAAGAACGAGGTATGAGAGGCTTCTATGATATCAATAATAATTTCAAAATTGTCGCTTCATTTATAGATTGATGCTTTAGTTTTCTTATGTATGATTTTTTCCTTCTTCCTGCAATTTTCTACTTGCGTTTCAAAAATTATTTGGATTTTTTCCTAAATATCAAAATAATGTTTTGATTAACAATTAATCTGGGATAAAAGTGACTTTACATTTAAATTTATTCAGTAGTAATATCATAAGTGCATGTTGAGTTATCGATAATTTTTTTACTGTATTAAAAAAATATTTTCCCTAACAATTGTTTTAGTGCATTTTTCGAGTTACAAAATTCCGAGACCACAGGTCGAGGAATTTTGACGAAAAATGCATGACAACAATTTCCTAAAGCAAAATGTTTTTTTATATAAAAAAAATTGTATAATTCAACATTCACGAATGGTATTTTGAAAGACTATTTCAAAAACAAAATAAGGAAGTATATAATTTTACCATGTTTAATATTGTTTATTATTTAAATTAAAAATTTAAGAACTAAACAAACAATATTACTTTAGAACTATATTAAAATTTTAAATATCAAATTTGCCGCGCTTTTTAAAACCACGATGTTCGCGAATGTTGCCAAGTCTAATCTTTGCTTGAGAGTTATTTTATGCTTGAGATTATTCCAATAAAATAGTTTTTATCATATATTTCAGCATTTAAATAAAGATCATTGCTGTTTTTGTTTAAAAAATTTAGTTTTCAACTGAAAAGAAATAAAATAACGGGTGTTTCCACCCGTAAAAAAACAATTTGCGATCGGTTTCTAATAAAGTTTGGACTGGTACAAGCGCAGTCATTTGATGTTTTTTGCAAATTATTTACTTCTTTACTGTAAATATATTTTTAATAAATAAGTGTTTAAATTCGTTTTGAGTGGCCTGTTTTTAATACCAAGATTCAATTAAATATTTATGAGTATCAGTGATTTAAAGCTTTTAAGATGGAAAATGCATAAAATATAATATATTATCTGAAATTAATTAGAGTTTATACCTAGGATGTTTTGTTAATAAAAAAGAATTTATATTATATCATTTTGACCTGATTGGTCAAGAAACTAAAAATGCAAGGTTTTGATTGGCCTATATATTGTTTGTGAAATAGTCTGCGACATTTTAATCAATCAAGTCCTTTGTTATTATTATTATTATTATTATTATTATTATTATTATTACAAAAATAAAACAAGAAATAAATGAGCAAAGATAGATTCTGAGCGGGTTTATACAATATAAACATCATGAGATGTCTGCTGTTGGCGGGTGTCCTTTATAATATTATTGTATATTACCACCGATAATAATTTTTGTATTAGTAAGTCTTGACTTGGCACTTTATTTATTTGCTGGTTAGCATGTGAACCAGCATGCATGCTTTAGCAATCACTATTTGACGCATATCATATAATGCCATTATATGATATAATATTATATTATATTATTATAATAATGGTTTTATACGTCGATCCTGAACAGACATAATTTTTAAGTGACTCGTCAACAAAAACTAAGAGTTAATTCTATTAGTAGAAGGTCTGCATATTATAAAACCATCAACAATAAAATTTGAGGTACTCGGTTCAAAAGATACTGTAGTTTACTCCTCAGAATGACCATACTTGACCTAATAGTTATATATTTTATTAGTCCGTAAACTATAGATATTTGGTCCACCAATGCACCTGCGTACGCCTATTCCGTGTTTTTTGTCAAAATAGTATATTCTATAACTAGTATGGAATAGACAATATTCCGCACGAGCGGAAAGTTTGTCATACGAGCCGGCAGGTGAGTATGATAGTCCCGCGAGCGCGGAATGACTATTCCATACGTGTTGTAGACTCTAGTTTTTCTTCTACTGCAAATATGAGACACTGTATGGCTTTAAACTGCAGATATTTTTAAATTAAGCAATTAATGTTATTTAATAATTTTATCAAATCAGTACTTAAAAAAGGTTTTTATTTAATTTTAGCACATATTTACAAATTATAATGCAAAAATTGAAGGTTGTGTCAGATTGTTGTGACAGATATCAGGTTTAAATATTTAACAATAGATGGAGCAGTTTTAATTTTTTGAACTAAATTGATAAAAAAACAGGTCAAATATTCAGAAAAACTAATAAACTTTATGTAATTTTAACGCAAAACTCTAAATTGCATTAAATTATTCAATATTTCATGGTAAAATTAATATATTTTTGCTAATTTTGCTACAGTTTTCTTTAATATTATAAACAAGAGATGGCACTACATGTGCTTATTCTAACACTTGATACGGAATATTCATACCGTATCTAGAGCTAGAATGGATTCATTCTGTGTTTGAAAAGTGTGTGTATTTGCTTACATTCTAAAGCAGTTGTAGAAAAAGAAAGTACATGGATCGTTACTCTAGTGTCGTCTTCATATTTTTCATTTAGCCCGACCCTGAGAAACATATAAATATAAAAAAATAAATTTTATAACGTATGATAAATATTCCATTTTACTTTCTGGGATTTCATTTGCTAATATAATGAAGTTTTATTACTACGTATGTACAAATAGTGCCATATATCAGTCTAGAATATTATTAGAATACAAATTTAAACCAGAATAATAATAAAATAAACAATCTTTATCTTCAACATAAGAATTTTAACAAAAATAATGATAAACTGTACTTTCAACGATTTAATATTAGATAATAACAAGCCGTAAAAATATGTAATGCTACGTATTTCATTATAAACTGTTTACAGTTAATGGTATGTTGCATTTTCCCAAATACATGGAATATTTCTTTTCAAAAAAAAAAAATTAAAAAAAGATGGATCTCGTTTTAAAGATGAGTTTTACCTAAATGAGAATAATATGTTTTTGTGTAAAAAAAAGTGCAAAATGATGAACCTTTAAGGCATAGATAAAATAAACAAATAGATTTGACCGTCTGCGCATACTTCTGCGTCCTGACTAAATGCGTCCTCCATTTTGATTCCAATTGTCCAACATAAAGTAAAAAAATATTTTATGTAGGTATTACTGTGTTGCGTTAGATAGGAATATATTTTATTATTTCTTTGTTAGAGATGTGTCTTTTCATTTCACTTCAGTAGTCAGTAAAAGTTTCTTTTTGTCGTTGTTTTGTTTCAACAGTTTGTTATATATGTAAAAACTAAATCAATATGTTATACTACACAGATATTTATTTATTTTTACCAGTAATTTAAATACAAAAATATAATTCTTCGCACACACCTCTAACATATTCGTGCAACAGGTTAACATAACCTAATTTATGTATGTTTTGAGTTTGTTTTCGAGGTTTTTCTGTTATTTTTTCTACGCGTTTGGTGTTTTGTGCTAGAAGGGTGAACATTTTATTTTATTATAGACTATATAATAGCGTTTTTGAACTTTTAAAGTCTTTCTGTGTTTTTTGTATATTTTATAGTGATTTTTCAAAGAACTAGTAAAGTCTTTGCAATGATGATGATGATGTTTGATAAAAAGTTGTAGAAACATAAAACGACTGCTACCTGCAGACAGCAGTATCATATTTTTTAGGTAAGTTTGATTTTTTTTAATATAACATAAGAAAACATTAAAAAGTAAGGTTATGTCGTTTATTTATTTACATTTTACCCACTAATTTAAATTTCCCGGCTGATTTCTGACGTAACTTCCGATCAAAATGGAGGACTCGTAAATTTGTATATAACCTTGAGATGACAGCTCATCTATGTTCTTTGTATATGCTTTAAGGGGAAAAGTGATCATAGACGAAGTGAGTTGTTGTACTACCCTATTCATTTAAACTGTTTTCTGTAAACCTAAATCATTTCAACCGATTCCGGCGTATATAGCTGGAAAGTCTTGTTTCCCAGAGAATAACCAATAACAGTAAAGTAAACTTTTAAGAGCAAAGTTCTTTAACTGATTTAGAAATTTATTTCTATGACACCGGATATAAACTTTTGTTTTATGAAAAGACAATATATTTTAAAGGTGTAGTTTTATTATTGCACTGTTTTCTACAGAAATTTAGTAAAAATTTTCTTATTATGATACATTTTATTAATAGTTATTTATAATACAAGGGCGAAAAGTTTTTCGATTGAGTAGGTTTTTAGAAGCCGAGCCGGCCCGAGAGTAATAAACCGACGAAATCGAAATTTAACTTTTTGCCCGTGTATTTTATTATTTTTTTTTTTTTTTTGATTGTTACTAATTATAATAAATTATTAAAATATACTTAATTTTAAATCGCAAAAACTATTTCTTTTTAATGTCTTATTACTTATCTAGTTATCCATGACAAATTGCTATCCAATCAAATCGCTAAAAAAACAATTGAATCGTTTTCATTTCCAAATTAAAAAGCTATAGCTTGGTGATTAATTTCTGTTAATGTGTCTATTGAATGAAAATAGTAATACTTCTAAACAGTTCTATGAATATTATAAATATTGAAATTGATTTTAAAACTGAAATGTTGTGTATTTAATTTATTTTAGTGGATGAATTCAGATTAATCAGTTAACATATATTTTGAGGTTATGTTATAGAAAAAAAATTTATTTAGCGGCCGAAAAAAACTTTTTGGCCCTAGGGCCACAAAGTTCAACCTTTTGCCCGTAAAACATGAACAAAAAGTGTCTATTTTAGAATCAATCGAATAAAAAATATTTTAATTTTCTTTCTTTAATTACCGCTTTTGATTCCCCCCCCCCCATGACCACAATAATAAGAAAAGTAGTATGAAATGCAATTCTGTGTGATTAAAAAAAAATCAAAAGTAAATAAAATAAAATCCTTTCCATTTTTCCTAGTCTGACTCCATTTCAATAAAAGCTTATGCAGAGCTTTTCCACCGGGATATCATTCTCTACATGTGTTACCTATAGGAGGCAAGTTCATTCAAGACCCAGCATGACATTAAAGCTCCCGTGGACAAACAAATAGCTTAAATATTGAAGTTAACACATTTCTGATAGCTTTTAAGCTAGCTTATCCCAGCGCTATGTGGCATGCAAATATATTTGTGTAATGATTTTAATATTTGTGGCTTAAAATGCACAACTCAGTTTTATTACGTTATACAGGATGTATACAGCAACATGTTAACCCACATTGTGAAATGACAGTGAAATGGGAGGATTGGTGTAGTAATGGGAGGATTGGATTTGGAATTTGTTATTTGAGCTCTAATTAAAAAAAATGAGACCAAAATTTAAAAAATTGTTAGAGCCGTTTTTTAAAAAAATGTGTTCTTAGGTTTTGACCAAACTTGGCACAGTGGTACCACTGTGGTTACCCAAGCACTCCCACCAATTTTTTTTTCAAACGGTCCATCCGTTCACAATACCGGGTGTCCCACCGGTTCTTGACAAGTTATATCTCTATTATTTGAAAAGGTAATTTTTTTGTAAAAAATAGCGTTAAATGGGAGCCAAAGAAGATTTTATTGAGTTATTCTACCCCCCCTCATTGCTTGCTGACTCCCTTGTAACCACCCCCAACATCTGATTTTCAAATAGAACCTCCCACCCCATTTTTTAGTGGGTAAGCAAGGGGCGGTTTTGAATAAGTCAGTAAAATCTTCTTTGGCTTTGATTTAATGCTATTTTTTGCAAATTTTAATACCTTTTCAAATAACGGAGATAAGCTATATCAAGAACTGGGTGGGACACCCAGTATGGTAAACGAATGGACCATTTTGAAAAAAAAAATGATGGGAGTGCTTAGGTACCATAGCGGTTCCACTATGCCAAGTATCGTCATAATCTGAACCATCGAGGGCAAACCGAGTATGTTAGCGTGAAATATCAAAGATATTTTCTAAAAAAAACAATTTTTTCAAAAACGGCTATAACGATTTTTTAAATTTTGGTCTTATTTTTTTAATTAGAGCTCATATAACAAATTGCAAAAAGAAAAATGAACGGATGTTTTTATGTCATTTAAAAGTTCTAGAACAGCGTGTATATTGAGAAAAAAAATCAATTACTTACTGTCATGTCAAACATATTATTGCATGACACAATCCATACATGGGTATTTCTCAGTTACGGGAAAGCAAAAGTGTTCAAAGAAAATAAGTGATTAGGGATGAGAATAAGCGTTAAATGTACTAAAGTAAAGTGTTTAATTTACATTATATTGAAAATTTTGTGATAAATAATAAGAAATTTTTTTTTTTCATTTCTTTCTTGATGTCCATGTTGTCTTGGTTTCATGTCTTTCAGAAGTTTTCTTTGTCCCTTTACTTTTTTTGTTAGTACTTTTTTTTCTTTCATTTGTCCCATCTTTTCGAGCCAGTTTAAATGCGCTAATACCTTGACCGCTCACTATTTCTTCATCTTTTTTGTAAGATTTCTTCTTTTTCTGCATTATACTTTATTTTAAGATAACGTGGCTGTTATTTAAATAACCAACATAAACTATTTGTTCAGTCCCTTGGCAGAAACAAGACATCCTGTAAGACATACAAATATTACCCCGAAATCCTAAAATTAAAAAAAAAAACAATCTGTATAATTTCGCCTAATGGAGCTCTCTACAACTAGAATTATGAAACAAAAGACGTCTACCCTATCTCTATCTCATTTGTGCTACACTTTCCAGCTAACCAAATAAATACTGTATTTTTTTTTGTACAACAAATACAGTATTTATTTGGTTGGCCGGAAAGTGTAGCAGTGAGCGGTACGAACGACGTAGCTAATGTGAATCTGTAGAATAAGATAATTCTACTAAAATTTAGATGGCGCCAGTAATTTCTTTAATAAAAATAATACTCTTCGCCCGGCCAAGTAAATATTGTATTTTTTCAACAAAGAACAAATACAGAATTTGTTTGGTTGGGTGGAAGTGGGAGTGTATGTATGTCTTTTATCCTTTTTGGGTAGAACTTTTGTCCCTGTCTAATCTAACGGGAGAAATCGCAATTGGCTATTTTTACTAGTTAAAAAAAATAAGCAAGATTTTTTGTCTGCGGCACCAGAGATTTAAATGTATTGCCCCCATACCCCCGAAAAAAAACTTTAGATAACACCCTTAAGATCATTTAAAATTAAAAAAAAATGTCACCACAATTTTACAAAGAAAAGTAATAGCAAAATTAAACTACTATTGAATAATATTATATATATATTATACCGGTTGTTTTTTTTTAACCTGAAACTATTAAATATCTCGAATAGATAGTATAGAGCCATATACCATTGATGAATTTTTAAATCATTCAAGAAGGTAGACGGTCTCTTTGTCTTTTACTGATTTAAATTATATGTACCTAGATTTTAAATGTGTTTCTGGTTTAAATTTTAATTTATTTAGATTCAATTTATGTAGATTTTTTCTTTTTTTTTAAATTATATTTTAATTTTTTTATTATAAATATTGTATAACTATTTTATATTCTTATTTAAGGTGTATTTTTAAATTATTTATTCTGTTTCTCTTTGACCTGTTTTTACCCACTGTATTTATATTTGTGGCAGTTTAAAATAAAGATGATTATTATTATTACTATGCATTTTAGAAAAAAAAGATGTAGAACAAAAGTTGTATATTTTAATGGGGGAAACAAAATGGCGTATTTATTTTTTACGGATATTTACGTTTTCAAGGTCATTTCAAAATCAACTTTGTTTTTTTAAATATAAATATATTTTTCTTACTGTTATTTAATTTTCCTCAAAAAAAAAATTCTTTTCTAAAAAACTTTTTTTGATCGCAGAGACAACACAGCCACACAAAATTAAAAAAATTGGATTTGCTACGGACTGGACCAGTCAAATCCTATGTATTTGAAGAATCTAAATCCGAATCTAAGGTCGTATTTTAAAAGTTAGCTCCTATTTTTAACATAACCTCAAAAAACATACTTTTCGCAATGATATGTTAAATTTTTTGAGGTTACCTTAAAAATCGGAGCAAACTTTTAAATTCTGACCTCAGATCCAGATTCAGCGTCTCAAAATACATAGGAATTGACTATTCGAGTCCGTAATAGATCCAACTTTTTAAAATTTATGTGGCTGTGTTATCCTGCATTTAAAAGATCGATCAAAAAAAGTTTTTTACAAAAGTTTTTTATTTTTTTAAGGAAAAATAAATAACAGTAAAAAAATATATGTTTCTTTAAAAAAAAACAAATTTGACCTTGAAAACGTAAATATCCTTAAAAAATTAATAAGCCATTTTGTTTCCCCCATTAAAATAAACAACTTTTGTCATATATCGTGTTTTCTAAAATGCATAGTATTCGAGATATTTGAAAGTTTTAGGTTAAAAAAAAACACCCGGTACTGTAAATTTGATTTTCGAGAATAATGTTTATCTGTATCTGTATGGGTGTATCAAAGACTTCAAATTTGAAAGAGTATTTCCTTAAAGTTTCTGACTTTGGTTGTAATCGGGGTGAGATTAAAGGACAAAACACCCTTTAAGGTACTATTTTCATGATTTTTTTTCTCAGATCCTTTATTAAATATACTTTACAAAACTTTTTTTAAAACATTATTTCATTGAGAATATAATTTTTTTTAAATTTTTCTAGTTTATACAGGGCGCCAAAGTTGAGTGCTCCAAAAATCCTTGTCCTGTTGTGGACAGTTAATCTCAGGATTAGTAAGTCAGAAACAAACAAATCATAACGTTTCTTAAAGAGGAAGGTTTTGGACAGGGTAATTTACTACCATTAATAAAAAATCGATAAAGAAAAAAAATGGTGGATGTTTGAAAAAAAGTGTGAAAAACAACCTTTTTTTTCATAGTTTTTTTTTACTATTTTTTTTTTCTTTTATTTTTTTCGCCAAATTGTAGTAAATTAACCTGCAGGGCATGTTAATAAACAAAACGCACTAAGATTTATTAAAATCGGTTCAGCCAATCCGGAGATTAACTATCCGCAGTTTGAAAAAACTTAATTTCGAGAAAATCGCGTTTAAAGTTTTTACACCTGCTTGGAGCCAATACGCACGGGCTCACTAAAAGTTTTTATATACTATAACGGTATATTAAAACTTTTAAAAATTTTTCAAAAATATTCTAGGAGGCTATTTTTGAAGGTCTATGGAGTTGAGAATTGTAAAAAAAATCGATTTTTTTAAAATTCTAGGTGGTAATAGTACCTTAATTTGTTGCTTTTATTTTTATTATTTCTAAAGAGTTTTTTCCTGGTAGAAACCTAAAACTTTTTCTGATATTACAGTAGTTTACAAGGTTAAAGCTAAATTTATTTTCTTCTTACGTTAGCTAAAAGTTGCTATCGTGTTTTCTACTAGCTGTCAGTGTTTATTTAAGTTTACCCGCATGTTTTATTTATGATAACATTTAACCATAGTAAAAGTTGTCATTTTTGATCACCGTTTTATTTGTTTCACACATAACTTTAACAGCAAGTCGAGAAGATATGTAATGCTTTACAAGTATACCTACTCTTTTAAAGAATTTAAAAAGTATACAGAAAGAAAACGCAAAAAGTCCAAACGAAAAACTAAAATTCTTGGAGTGCCATTTTTTCGTATTTACCTCAAGAAAATCGTGTGAAGTTACACAGCAATCAGAAGAGAAATTGATGCTCCGCAAGGCTAAAATAAGAGAAAATACTCACGTTTTTCTTGAGTTTTTTTTTTACTTTTTTTGGCGGAGCATCAATTTCTTTTCTGATTGATGTGTAACTTCACACAATTGTTTTTTAGGTAAAAAAGAAAAAAATAACACCCCAAGCATTTTAGTTTTTTGAAATTGTTATATGCCATATAGGGTTATTCTTTTAAATGGAACACTCCCCTAACTTTTGAACAGGATATAAACTTTAAATTTGGAATATGAATATCACACAACAGAAGCTATCATTTGACATATTTTCAAATTTTTATTAGGTAAGGCGGCGCGCCGCTACGCTAGGGAGGCAGTGAGGGCCAATATTTTAAATGGCACCCTAGGTCTTGTAATAAGTGATTTTAAAGAGCTTAAAATTCTCTATTTAACTATGTAACTATTTATTTTTTAATATTATTTTTGAAGATTTTTTTTTTCTTCAAGTTGATGAAATTTTCAATATTTTTGAAAAATTATTTATTTTGGAAATTTTGCACAAATAGCTCAAAATAGTTAATGCATGGTGTATTATTATGTGAAGACTTTATTTATCATTTTCATGTAAAATATACAATACTTGCACAAAATATAAAAAAATTGAATAATTTTGAAGAAAAACAAAATCTTCAAAAAAATATTAAAAAATAAATAGCAGTTACACAGTTAAATAGAGAATTTTAAGCTCTTTAATATGTCTTATTACAAGACCTAGGGTGCCATTTGAAATATTGTCCCCATTGCCCCTCTGGCGCCGCCTTACCCAATAAAAAATTGAAAAATATAGCACATAAAATTCCGGACACCTAAACTATTGACATTTTTTAAATTCAAATATTTCTAAAACTAATTAATGGATTTGACTAATTCTTTTTTAGTTTTAAAGCTTAAACATTCTCTACTTTTGTTTGTTTTAAGAATGATTAAATTTTTATTAACAGCAAGAAATAATGTACAACTATGTTTCTTACCCCATCTTCTAGGACTTGGATGGTACGCCACTGCAACTGTTTATCAAATTATTGAAGTCTTTCTTATTGCCGCAGTTTTATTGAATATTTTCTTTTTTTATTTTTTACTTCTAGTTTAGGAGACATCAGGATTTTCCTGAAAGTTGTCATTTTTTCAGTCAACTCAAAAAGTACTAAAACAGCAAATTTTTTATTTGAAGCTCATGTCTTTTACTTCTTCTTCTACGCTCATGTCTTTTGCTTCTGCTTCTACTGTTTCTTCATCCCAGGGCAACTTTTTATTGCCGTCTGACGGAGGCTTAACGGTGATTTCGCAGAACTGCCGCCGGACGGAGTGACCCTATTTTTCTTCTGCTCAAGTTTTTCAAACCCAATTTAAATTTTTGATTAGAAAAAAAACGTAACTCGGTTAAGCTTCAAATTTAAAGCCCAGCATCAATCTAATTCATGTAGTACTTTTTAAGTTAACTGAAAAAATGACAACTTTAAGGAAAATCCTGATATGTCCTAAACCAGAAGTAAAAATGTAAAAAAATAAAAAAGAGAATATTCATTAAAACTAAAAATTTTACATGGTGCATACTTATCTAACTATGGATATTTTTATTACGTTAAGTGTGTTGGGGTTAAATCAACCCATACGGAACTTTGAAACAGCTAAAAAAATAAACGTGTAGGATAAGGGTCAAACTAAAACTGCCAATATGTTCTCTATGCGTTTACCTACAGCTACTGAAGAGAAGAATGTAAAAACAAAAATACTGCGAACCAGTCTACGTTTGAAATATGTCTTGGGTGGATTTAACCCCACCACACACGCACCGGGTTAAAGTTAAAGAACTAGAATTAAGATATATAATTAGGTTCCGACACATTAAGAATACTACTATCAATCAAAAAGTCCAAACTAATAATTTTCCAAAAAAAAAGTAGATTTATCAGACTTTCCTACTATTTTTATAATTTTTCATTACTGATTAAATAAAAATTAGGTTAGAATTACAAAAACGTAAACGTAATAAAATTTATGACCAAGTTTAACCTAATTCCGTTGCTATTTTATTAAAGTTAGTTAAGTCGGTTGTTAACCTTTTTAAAGCGAACAGCAAAAACTGCATTATCCACTCATGTAATTTTAATGAGCAGTTCCATTCTAAACCATATATGTAGAGATGCAACAAAAGCCAACGAAAACCAGTCGGCTAGCCGTAAAGAAATAAAGTCCTTCGCGTTTTAACGTATGCCACTCGCAAAGTATTTTAATATACAAGTAAATAATACCGAGGTGGAAACTGTTTCTTTTCCTGAGGGAAAGACCAAGGAGCGTAGATCTGAGGTCTGACAATTCCCGAAGTACAAATGAAATGTTAAACCGAGGTTTGTATACTATTTTATTCACTATCATACCTGTTTTATTTATATTTTTTTTCCTTCTTTTTCACTACAAAAACTATTTTAATTTTGACACCATAATGAAAAGTTAATTGCAGTGATTTTGTTACAAATGTTGCTTTTTTAATATAGAATAATAAATTAAATAGAAATCAATAAAATAAACTTTGTTTCTTGTTAATTAACAATCTTAAAACATATTTATTAATTCAATATTAATTAAGTAATGCATTTAAATATTTTTCTCTAAAAACTTATAGAAATAAAATACCTACGTTACTTCGTTATTTTAGTGATAGGGGTCAGCACCTGGTTTTCGTTTTCTATTTTGTGACAGCTGACGTTTATTGGGCCATGATTACTTTAAGAAATACACTAAAGTTAACAAATGATCGATGTAAATAAATTTTTTGAATTTATCTTACTTTAAAACTATTTTTGGTTATTTGTTATATCAAGTTAGGTAGCATATACTGTAATGCATTTTTTTTAACTAAAATTAGTTACGTTTAACTAAACCCCAAAATAGGAATATAATAACCTATAAAGTTGAAAGTAGTCACTGTTTATTTTTCATAAATGCCAAAAAATATAAGTTAAAATTTAAAATCATGAATCAATGAATTAATAAAAAAAATAATGTATTTAAAACTGTTTTTTCATAAAATTTAAGTCAATATATTCAATTCAATAAATTCACATACGTGAAGTTAGCTACAAGAGCCTTCCCGACCAAGGAAATATATGTAATAATATGTAATTAGCCAATTACTAAATGGTTGTGAATAAACAATTTTTTCTAAGATCTAATAGAAAAGTTAACATTTCTAAAAAAATAAATGAAGTTTTCAGATCGAAAACTAACCTTTTTCTTAGCATTTTACTTTTCTGCTGGTTACCATGCCGGCAACCGGCATGTCAATCGTAAAACAACTGTCAAGTATATGATACGATGTTGTGCTCCACCATTTTCTTAACATAAAATTTTTATTTATTTTGAATCCAATCTCAATTTTGTGTGCTAAATATTTGTTGTTATGAAGTAATTTTGGAGAGTGCTGGACGCCTCTATCAGCAAGTTCCACGCTCAAGCAAAAATCAGGCATTTTGCGCTCTTAATACATAAATAACTATACGACCTAGTTAGCAGTTGGCAGTTAGTTAACAGTTAGTACCTATTTTCCACCCGTTGCCTGTGACAACGGTTGGAAAGTGACAATCAGCTGATTTTATATATCTGCTGTCAGAAAATAAGTAAACGTCAAACACATAACCTCAAATTGACAAATTAATTTTTAGACCATTTTTGCGTTTTTTTGCATGTTCAGTTGTTAGGTAGTAGGAAAAATAGTATACGCGCCTCAACGCAAACCTGTTTCAGTCCACTTCGAGTTCTCTGTAAAAAAATAAGCACTCTTGTGCACTGAAAACTAGGTTCGCTTACGTTGCGTAATGGAGTGTAGTGAAAAAGGTACTTTTTTGAAATCAAAAATGCTTGGGTCCGGAAAACGTTGTACCTCTTAATAGTACTCTATTTACAAAAAATAAGCGTCCTGTCTCAATATCTTGTGCCCCAAAACTTTCTCAAAGTTGTAGAATTTGACTCAAATATTGAGTTCTGGAATACACCATGTATTGCTTTCCCATTTTGAAAATTTTCAAAATTTTGGAAAGCTTTGTATTCGTGCAAAAAATTTCAAAAATATTTTTTGTGTATTTTTGCGTTTTATGACGTTTTATGTCGATATAAATCAATTTCGAGCAAAAAAAAAATTGTCGCTCGGTCTGTCCGGGAAATCTTGTGGGCACGATAACTTACGAACTTTTTAAGCTAGAGACTTGAAATTTGGCATACAGGTATGTTACCAAAGGTTCTCGCTCGGGATTGTTTTTGGTAAACATTGGGGTGCGGCAAGGGGGGCAAATGAGGAAAAATACATTTTTTTTAGAAAAATTTAAAAATTGCTATATATGGGTTTTCAAGGTTGCTGAAATTGAATCTGATAAAAAAACTTTTTTAGTTCCACCCCCGATTGGGTGAGGGGTATATATTTTTCAATATTATAAATATTTTCTTCAAAATTGGTATATAGGGGTTTTTGAGGTCGACGAATATGAATCTGATAATACTTTTTTTCTAATTTCACCCCCACAGGAGTGGGGGTAGTTTTCGTGAAAACTGGTGTATTGGGGTTTTTGAGGTTGCTGAAAGTAAATCTGATAATAAAAATTTTCTAAATCCACCCCATCATAAGGAGTGGGGGGTAGTTTTGGTAAAAATTGTTATATTGGGGTTTTTGAGGTTGTTGAAAGTGAATCTGATTATAAAAAAATTCTAACTTTACCCCTAAAGGGGCAGAGGGTAGTTTTCGTGAAAATTGGTAAATTAAGGTTTTTATCGTTGCTGAAAGTGAATCTGATAATAAAAAATCCATTTCACGGGCGGTGAAAAATGGGAAAGCTCTTTTACTGGGCAGTGTATTTAATCATAGGTTCACGCAGACCCAGTTTGGTCTATTCAAAACTGGTAATTATACGTATTTTAAGTTATAAGTATAATTTTTTGTACATAAAGGCTAAAAAATACACTTTTGATACTGTGTAATTTTATTGATTTTCTGCGAGTATATTCGAATATTGAAATAAAACATGGTTTATTTTTTTTAAGATTTAAATGATCCTGGGTTAATTTCAAGTCAATTGAGTTAATTTAACCCGGCGCGTATGTGGTGAAAATTATAACATCGCCTGTGTGGTGGGGTGTAATTCACCCCGAACTTTAAAAAATCATGTAAAAAATGTGTTTTTTCTTAAAATAATCTTTTATTTAGATTACTATGGTTCCTTTGGGTGCTAGAAGCTCCAAAAGCTATGAAAATTAGTTACCAAAAAATCTATTTTTAACTTGCCGAGTCATATACTTCATTTAATACATTCAGATTAAGCTATTTTCATAGTTATACGCAATAATTCTTGGGCCAAGGGGTGAGAATAGTCTTTAAAAAGTGCCGTTGAAATATGCGACCTAATTTGAAGAATGAGAATTTATGAAATGACTTTTTGATTAAATGAAAATTAAAGAGAATTTTTAGTGTTGACATATGTCAGATAAAGTCTTTTTTTAACTCTTAGCCTAGTGAATAATTGTGTAAGGGCCACTTGCACCAACTTTTGGTACGGGATTATCTCAGCTAAACCGAGTTTAAGTTAAAAATGCTGCGTTCTGATTGGTCGGCCGTCAATTTAATCCAAGTTTAAAGTTAAATCATCATTGGTGCAAATGGCCCTAAAACTGTTAAAATAGACTAATCTAAATGTAATAAATGTAATTTGTTTGACTCGTTAAGTTAAAAATATATTTTTCGTGGTCCCCATTTCACCACTTTTTCGAGGCTTTTAGCATCCAAAGGAACCCGATCCAGTTCCTGGCGATTTGCAAGTAGCTTAATTTGAATGTACTTTAAGACATATGAAATACAGCTGGGAGCAAATAATGAAATAAAAATGGTCACCAGCTGTTAGACTGATAGGATTGAATGCATAAGGTCTGTTCGTTGGTGTTGCACTTTCTTGCACTGACGTACACTTTTCGTCCAACCAAATAAGTATTGTATTTGTGCCCTAATTTTTAAACATGAAAAGTAATTTGTTTGACTGTAAAGTGCTTAAAAGTGTAACACCAACGAAGAGACCTAGTGTATTACAAAACTCAGTATCTGTCTGAAATTCTACAATTTGAGAAAGTTGTGGGGCCACAAGATGTTGAGCCAGAACGCCCATTTTTTGTAATTGGAGTACAGTTGGACCCACAAAAAACGCAAGATTTAAATATGCTAAAATGTCAATTTTACTAATTATTTTATAGTTTAAGTAAGATTTTAAGAAATAGGTTAGGGTAATTTGACAATTAATTGTCAGTTTTTTCAAAGTTTATTACAGAAAATGCATGCGAATAATGTTGAATATTAAAAAAATAATAAAAATAAATAATAAACTGAAAAAACATTTAGAATATTTAATCAAATCAAAAATTAAAACACAATATTTAGTAAATCTTATGAAAAAATAAAAATTTTAACTCTACTAACCAAACATATAATTTATGAAAATTATGATTTTCGTTTAAAAAAAGTTTTTCCGGAGGTTTTTTTTCTCTTATTTAATATTGGAACTATCGATGCGGCGACGGGCGATGGTTCTAACCCAGGAAAATTTGTATTGTTTATAGCATGCACCGCTTCTTGTAAATGGTATTCTCTCAAATAATTAAGTAAATTTTCATCCTGTATTTCATTTGATATCTTCTTTCCGAGTCTGCACGCCCTTTGCTCCCCCATCTATTTTTTCTTCAATCTTAACCATTATTCACAACTCTCCGAAACACTAAATAACCTTGCCACAATTAAAGGTCTCTATAGAGATCACTAGCTACAATCACTTCCGTACATCCTGCTTCCAATATACTAATAGTTTGAGATTTCTTAACATTTCTTAACGCATTTCTATAAGTAATTTTGACAAATATTGTCAACATGACAACGTCTTTGTTTGTATTGTAATTATTGAATTAACGCAACTAAATTTTCAATCTTGTTTTTTTTTCGGATCCAACTGTACCACCAAGGTTTTTAACATTTTCCGAACCCCAAGCATTTTTGATTTGAAAAAAGTACCTTTTTCACTACTCCCTAATGAGTAATATACTATTAAAGAGTTTGCAAAGTATACAGAGATAAAATGCTATATCTTTAACGCAGTGGATCGTATATTGCGTTTTCGCTCATTTTATTTATTTATACAGGTCTATATATTTTTTTTGTTTTCAAATGGATTTGTTTCAAAATTAGTGGGTATGTGGTATAAACAGGTACTAAATTTTTAGTCCGGGTATCAAATTAAAATAAATTAAATGAAATCAATTAAAATCAATTAGGGCCACTTGCACCAACTTTTGGTACGGGATTATCTCAGCCAAACCGAGTTTAAGTTAAAAATGCTGGGTTCTGATTGGTCGGCCGTCAATTTAATCCAAGTTTAAAGTTAAATCATCATTGGTGCAAGTGGCCCTAAGTCATAAACATTTAGCATTACGATATAAAAAAAGGTTAGATTCTTTTATTTTAGTAGTAAGTAAATTTAATACGCGGACACAATATTTAGTATTTATTTAGTCTAAATGTAGCCAATAAGAAAGAAAATTACTATCAAACTAATATTTTCTTAAAGAAAATTTAAATTTATTAGACTTTCCTTCAATTTTTATTTATTTTTTTTTCGTATTCAATTTAATAAAAATTAGGTTAGAATTACAAAAACGTAAACGTAATAAAATTTATGACCAAGTTTAACCTAATTCCCTTGCTAATTTATTAACGTTAGTTAAGTCGGTTGTTAACCTTTTAAAAGCGAGCAAAAACTACATTATCCACTCATGTAATTTTAATGAGCAGTTCATTCTAAAGCATATATGTAGAGATGCAACAAAACCCAACGAAAACAGGTCGGCTAGCCGTAAAGAAATAAAGTCCTTCGCGTTTTAACGTATGCACCTCGCAAAGTATTTTAATATACAGGTAAAACAATTTTATTCACAACTGTATATGTAATACATACATCACGGAAAGAAATTAGTGGGCTCTGCGCTATACATTATAAGATATTTGGTAACAGTGGCAAATTATAGTGATTTAAGCTATAGATTATAAGGGACACAATAACTAATAATGTTAAAAATAAATTGGAAACGATTATATATATTACAGACACGATTATATTTATTACAGGCACTATACAGAAATTTACAGAAATTTTATTATATTATAAAAATTATTAGCACGGACAATAATTAAATCTATTTAAGCTATAAATGCCATACTATTTGTTATATTTTATTATTCACTAAACAATTAAAGTATTTCATATAAATTTTTACACTGACTGCCATAATTGTAAGAGAAAGCCTTGTATTTATATAATAAGCGATTATAATTTGCTTGGTATGTGGGTTATAGCGCTCCTAGCTATAATTTTTTTTTTCCGTGATTACATGTATTAATAAAGCTCGGGAGTACGTGATTAGTGGGTAGACCTATAAACTAAATATTACTAATCTGCATTTAATTCCCGCTAGATGGCGCTACTGATTAAAATATCATTAACAAGATGGCTGAACTGCGGTTTTCGTCATAAACACGATACATTTTGTTTAAAAGACTTAAAATGTACAGTTTTAGCCAATGTTTTTTACTTTTGAGACTGAGAAGGATAATAAATGTTATAAACGGTCCCTTGTGAGCTATCAACAAATGTTTTTGTGGTTGTTTTTTTTTTTTGAGTGTTATAAACGATGCCTTGTGAACTATCACAAATGTTTCTGTTTGTGGTTGTTTTTTTGGGTTACGTGTATGTGAATTTTTGGTTTTATATGATTGTGCTTTTCTTGTAAAATGCAGTAAAAATTATTTGTGATAAATATAAAAAGAACAAAAAACAAAGCACTATAGTATTATTTTCTTCATTTGAATTCAAACATCTAAGTTTTAAAAAATTGGTGAGGTACTTTTAAAATAAAAACAATTGCGAATAAAATAGTATACAAGTCTCCCGGAAAATGGTACCTTTCCTTGACCTATAAATAGTTTCGGCACTTCGTGCCTCAACCATTAATAAGGTCTCGGAAAAGTACTATTTTCCGAGTAGACCTGTAATCTTCTATTGTTTACAACTTCACTCAGAAAAAATCGGACAAATCCATTTATAAAGGGTAATAGTTGCGATTCTAGATTTTTAAGTTTTCTAATAAACAGTTTACAGTATATTTTATAGATATGGTTAATCTGAATTTGCTAGGCCTCAATTTAATAGCACTTTTCGATTTGTGCTCATGAAAATGTGAGTAGAGAATTTATAAACATAGCACAGGCAAGATTTTTAACCTTTATCAAAAGAGGCTGACATTTTTCACCAGTTGTTACATTAGCCAGTATGCGAATAACTCTTTTCTGAAGGAGAAAAATTCCTATGATATTCTACGTTTCCCCATAAAATGACACCATAATTCATATGCAAATTAAATAAATAAAAATAGTATGTTTTCAGAGTCTTCATAGACATTGTGAATAATATATGAATAACACAGCCACACAAAAAAAAAAAATCCATATTCCAGAGGCTAGACCCACGTATTTTTATATTTTTAGAGTCGCTGAAACCGAATCTGACCTCAGAATTTCTCCATCAGGTCACAGTTTTTTTCTACCCATAAAAACATCTGAATTTAAGGAACTTTCGCACCCTTTTTTAAGTGTAGAAAAAAATGTGACCTGATGGAGCAATTCTGAGGTTAGATTTGGTTTCAGCAACCCCGAAATTAGAAAAAACGTTGATCTCTGGCACATGATTTTTTTTTAAGTTTTTTTTTTGCTTGGCTGTGCACAGCCACCAAAAAAAATTCATTTGCCAGAGACTAGATCAACTCATTTTTATAATTTTGGGGTCGCTGAAACCGAATCTGATCTCAGAATTTCTCCATCAGGTCACTTTTTTTTTCTACACTTAAAAACATCTGAACTTAAGGAATTTTCGCACCCTTTTTTCAAGTTTATAAAAAAATTGTGTTCTGAGATTAGATTCGGTTTCAGCGACCTCGAAAATATAAAAATGTGTTGGTCTAGTCTCTGGAATATCAATTTTATTTTTTTTTTTTGTGTGGCTGTTTAATTACTATTGTCGTATGACAAATATAAAACTGTATAACGGTTCTTTTGACCCGTTACTATTAATTGATAAGTTTAAAAGTATTTTGTTTCAATTTTGAGGTTATAGGTTGTGTTTTGATCTTTGTTACCTTAAGAATGTGTTCCATAATAGGGTTTTTCTATGAAATTTCAAGTAAACCATTATTATACTGAAACCATTTGGTTATTGTAGGGTTGTTTCCAAAATTAGTAATAATTTTTAATTATTTATTATATTAGGTACAATAATTAACACCTCAGTACATTGGGACTACGGTCTACGGCTGTGTTGCCAAGTTTAATTAGTAGTTGTCACTATTATTTATAATAATCTTAATTATTCGTATCCATTTCAATTAATTTAACATAAAACTTTCTTATTAATGATAATAAGGAATTTTATGTGTATAATTGTTATTAATCATCTTAAACGATTAATAATGTTTTAATGTTTATTGCTTTTGTAAGGATAAAAAGTTGATATGACAATGTTGTAATTTTCTTTTGTGCGTTTGCGCAGCAGTGTTCTCGTATCAAGCCGTGTCGGTTGAGAAATGATTTCTTCCTTTTAATTACTATATTTCAAGCTGAAAACATCTCTATCTACATCAAAGGTATTTAAACACGTTTTTCTTTAAAACTTTTATTTTATATTTTTTATTCATTATTTTAGGCCAACTTATTCAACAAATTCAACTTATTCAATTTAATCAACTTATTCAATTTACTCAACTTAAATATTCAACCTTTTTAACTTCAACAATTTAACCTATTTTTGGTATAAACAAAATGGCCATCACGTGCTGAATTTATAATTACCTGGACAATTAGTCAGGTGGAACAACACTACCATTCTTGAATTTATAATAAACTTGGACAAACAGTCAAGTGAAACAATTCTGCAATTTTTGGAAACAATTTTGCATATTTTTGCACATATTTGGAGTAAATTTGGGGAATCTATTTTTGAAGTCATTTTTGGAGAATTCTTCAGGAATCCAGTAAATATTGGGATTTTGGCTGCATCATAGACCAATAAATAATTTCACATCTGTTTTAAAAGGTATTTCTATAAATTTTAATATTGTTATAGAAAGAAAATATATTTAATCTGTAATAACATTTCATTCATTTTTGCATTTTTTAACTTTTCATTCATTTCATTAATTTTTCAATAATTTTTGACTAACATTTTTTTATAAATTTGTGCCACATTGTAATTTAAAACATGTGTTTAATACATATAATATGTTAACTTTACCAAAGTTGTTTAAATCACCTATTTTTTTTCTCATCTTTTCAGGCCTAACGTAATGTGATTATTGTTACTAAAAGTTTACTTTATTTTACTTAGTATAGTTTATTTAGATTTTACTAAACAAAAGAGTCAACCTGACAGAGCTAGCTAGGGGTGTATTGCTCCGAGTGTCTCAAGATGTTCTCTACGAGTTCAACACCAGACTACGAAGGGGGCTATAGACTTGTGGTATTTTAGGGGTAATAACTGGATAGTTTCTTAATTAGTTGGTCAATCTTTGCTTTCCAGTTTACGTTATCGTCTAGTACTATGCCCAACAATTTAAGCTGACTACTATTTGTAAAATTATGTAAGTAGACAAAATAAGTAGTTGAGTTTTCTGACTAAACTCAACGACTGGGTAAACCATCCATAAGAATATCTCACTAAAATTTGTTAACTTAAAATATTAGTAACTTAATAATAACGTAAAATAAAAACTCTTTTATTTCTAAAAGCTACAAAGAGTATAATTACGACCTTCAGGAAGAATATATAGTTATGTGGAATAAAACAAAATATATTCCATTTGGAAAGTATGATATATGACTTTGACTTTATTCAAGTCATATTAAGTTATACCTTTTGTAAAAGATTGTTTATTTTCACTTACTTAGTCAAATCCTATGAATAAGAATTTCACATTTATTATTCCTACCTCCGCTTGCTTAAACTTTTCGTTTTACACAAATATAATATATAAAATATTACGTTAAAAATTTTCCAAGCCAAGAAAACATATACATTGTATTTTACAGGAGAGTGGAAAGGCAACAGAGAAAAATAAATCGGTCAAGCATGCAAGAATACAGGGATGTTCAAAACTGACGGCCCTCCTAAGGGTGCGTCTAAAAAAAAAAATCTATATCTCCGGAACCCTATGAGATATAGTTTAAATTTTTTTGCACATGCCCTGATAATGTATGTATCTAATTTTTACTTGGCAACTTTAAACAGGGGCTTGTAAAATGGGGGGCGTTTTCACTTTATAACCTCAAAATTTCGCCTCTAATTTTTTTTTACATTTAACAACAAATTATGATGAAGCTAAAGTTTGCAACGTTTTTTTGCATCGAAAATTAAAATAGTATATTAAAGCACTTATTTCATAAAACGTTTTTGGCGCACTAGTACTTGTACTCGTGCGCTAAAAACGTATGTTATGAAACTAGTACTTTAATATAATATTTGAATTTTCGATGCAAACAAACTTTGCAAACTTCAGCTTCATAAATTATGATTCCTTGGTTAAAGAAACATAAATAAGGTACCCCTCTTAGTGTAACACCAACCGTTTTCGAGAAAATTACAGTTAAAGATTATTTTACGTTCTGAAATTTTTAATAGTGCAGGGCAATTCTACATCCTAGGTATTATTTTGCGTGTCATCCCAAAATCCGATTAACTCATTAACACTAAAATTTATTGTAAATGATAACACTCCGTGGTATAAAACACCTAATTAATTGGGTCCCTAAAGAGTATAAACAAATAAATAAATAAATAAATAAATTTTTTCCTATTTCAGTTGTTCCTATATATTATTAAAAAATAAAATAAATAAATGTCATAGGATCAAAGTAGAGTGCCTTAATGTGACGTTTTCTATCAACAAAATGGAAAAGGTCATATTAAGGCTCTCTAGATCAAACCTAAGACCTTTATGCTACGATAAAAATCTTCAAGATATACACTGAGAAATAGAACATACATACATGTATTTGAAATAGGGTCCAAAATTTTAGGGGGTGATTCTACATTTTAAAATATGAAAAAAGGTTCTTATAAACATATGTCTAAAAATGCGCCATGGCCTAAATATGCCTATTAAAAATAAACAATTGCTAGTTTTACATTTCTTACAAATGTCAAAATGGACGCGGTGATGACAGAATTTTTAATAAAAACAGTATTTTATTCAAAAACTAAAGAATAATTTGGGCTTTTCTTTAATTTTTATGGTTTAGTTAACGTGCTTCTATTTATAGAATAGTTATAATACTTAACTAATAGGGTATGTAACTAATTTTGGGAGATCAAAAGCTGTACGTAAAAGAGTGGGTGAAAAATTTTTTAGTCACTAGTGGTAAAAAACTTACTTTTGACATTTAAAATAGTGCTCAAAACAAGTGTTTCTGTGAAGGTATTGGATAAATGTCTTTTTTTTTGTTGAAATGAAAAGCCTGTGTATAATAACTACAACAAGTTTCTCCATGAATAAAATTTTATTGATTTTATAGCTTTCATATCTAAATTTTATTAAACGGTTAATGAATATTTAATATGGATTATGAGTACTCGAGTATTAAACATTTAAACGTAACACGATATTAATTGTGAATTTCTTGAAAAGGTAGGTTCTATATTGACACATACCTACACGTAATATGTGCACTAGGGTGTGTCAAAAAATCCCGAATTTTGAAATTGAAAACTCTCTCTGGCTCAAAAGTTTCTCCTCGGTAAAAAACGGTGGCCACTCAAAAATGAGCCAAATCGATTAATATTTAGAGGTAGTTCAAAGCACTATAACTTAAAAAATCGTATCGTACCTGTTTTTCGAATAAAAACTGATTGTATATAAAATTGAGGAAACTTTGGAGGGTTTCTTTGGTAATATTTATAAACAATACTAGTTGGGAGAAACTAAAAAATTATATCCCTCTCCCCTTAAGTTAAAACATAAATGCTTTAAAATAAGGGCATATTTAAAAGGACATAACTTCTTTAGGATTGATTTTTTGACCAAGGTGCATATAAACCCATTACCATGGTAATGGGTTTTGCAAAATCTTTGTTTTTATCTTTATAATTGTTATTTTTTTATTTTGGTTCTTGATGCGTAAAAATTTACTTTTAAATGCATTTATCTTCAAAACGGTTAATCCTGCAATGTTACACCAATATACTTTTTTGTGTATTTTTACATAAAAAAGTATATTCAAATAACAAAAAAAAGTACACCGCAAAAATGTTTAGGTAAAAAGCATAAAATCCACCCGGTTTCAAATTGAAGTTTATTTTTTTTACCCTACTTGCAGAAACAAATAATGTCTTCTCTATACGTCATCATCAATAGTTTGTTTGGGTCTTTAAGAGACAGGCGCAGCCTATGGCTCATTTATCTAAAAAAAAATATTTAATCTGAATTGAAAGTTGGGGCAGTGAGTCTATGCTCACTGATGCGAGTTGCATCTGTCATAATTTGGGGGGAGTGAGTCTCTGCTCACTGATGCGAGTTGCATCTGTCATAATTTGGTGCTGTGGAGTGGGTGGGAGGGGGATGGGGAGGGATGGGATAGGGAGAGGAGGGATGTGCGGGAGGAGTGAGACTATCTCACTGATGCTGGGAATGCATCTGTCCTGTATTAGTGGGTACCATTACTGGTTGAGGACGTTTTTGATCTTTTTGTGAGTGTTGTGTATTTCATGATCGTAATCTAGAAAGTTTGAAATGAGGGGGTTTGGGTGATCTAGATTGTCTTGTATAAAAGACGTGCTGTAGCGGATGATTTCCGTTTTTAAGAGGGGCATTTCGAGATCTCTGTGTATCTGGTTGTTCCTCATGAACCAGGGGGCATCGAGGCATATTCTATTAAGGGGTAGAGTTTGGAGAGGCGGCAATTTGCTATTTGGAGGGTGTTTTTGACGTGCTGATCCCACGTCAAGTTTTTGGAGATTGTAATGCCGAGATATTTGGCATGGTTTTCCCAGATAATGGGTTGGCCATTTATCTGAATGGGTTGGGGTGGGCCTCTTCTAATCCTAGAGATTAGGATGCCTTTGGTTTTATTGGCGTTTACTTTGATTTTCCATTTGGAGAACCATTTGATTAGGGCATCCATTGGGCGCTGGAGGGCGATATGGATGCGCTGGGGGTTTTTGGCTTTTGCTAGGATGCCGGTGTCATCGGCGAACAGGGCTAGTTCAGTGCCCTGTGTTTTTGGAATATCTGCCGTAAAGAGGTTGTACAGAAGGGGGGATAGTGGGGAACCTTGTGGAACGCCAGCTCTGATGCGGCGGGTGTTGGACTTACAGTCGCCTATTTTTATCTGAAAATCTCTGCCTTTGAGGAAGGAGGCTATGAGTTTGGTGATGCCTGGGGGGAGGCCGAGAAAGTGGAGTTTGGCTACAAGACCTTTGTGCCAAACCTTATCGAAGGCTTTTGCGATGTCCAGGAGGATCAGTCCCGCGGCTTCGCGCCTATTTAGTCGGTCCGTTACAGAGTCTACCAGGCGAGCTACCTGGTGGACTGTGGAGTGTCTGCTTCGGAAGCCGAATTGCTCATTTGGAAGGAGATTTAGTTCTTCAACTAGAGTTTGAAGTCTGGTTAGTATGACTTTCTCGGCTATTTTGCCTAGGGAGGAAAGGAGGCTTATGGGGCGGTAGCTTTCAGCAAAAGTTGGATTTTGTCCGGGTTTTTTGATAACTATTACGTCTGCGTTTTTCCAGGGCTTTGGAAAGTGGCGCAGTCTGAGCATTGCGTTAACAATGTTAACGATTTCCATAATGGTTTTCCGGGGGAGTATTTTAAGGATTTTATTCGGTATTTGATCGGGACCGGGGGCTTTCCTTTTTGGGAGATTTTTGATGATGCGTTTGATTTCCTCGGGGGATGTGGGGGTGATAATGTCGTTTTCGACTTGGTTAGTGACTCTATTATAGATGTGGTTTATGTCTCTTTCATGCATGAGTTGCTCGTAGTTCTCGTCGTCCGAGTCGGGTTCGGAGTCGGTCTCTGATTCGGAGTCGGAGTCGGGGGGGATTGGAGGGTTTGGTTGAAATTGTTTCCGCATTGCGTCAGCAAATGCTTCTGCTTTTTCGGGGGTGGAGTAGACGACTCCTCTTTCGCCGTGAATTGGGGGCATGCCTCGTTGGTGGTCGAGGGATAGGGTTTTGGCCATTCTCCAAAGTGATCTATCCTGGGGGTTGAGTGACTTTATTTTTCCCTCCCAGCGGGAGTTTGCTAGTACGTTTAGTCGGTCTTTGACTTCCTGGGTAAGTCTGTTTGCTTCGCGTTTTATATGGGGGTCTTGGAGGGTGCGTGCGCGACGAAGAAGTCGGTTTTTCTCTCTGATTAAGTCTTTGAGATCTCGGGGAAGGTCCTGTGGGTTTTGGATATCTACTTTTTTGATTAATTTGGCGCTGTCCATTGCGGATTTTATGGTATTGGTGAGGGTGGTTACTGCAATATCTAGTTCTTGGACGGAATTTATTGGATTGATTTTGGTGTTGCTTTCTAGGAGTTCGGAAATATAGGAGAAGTTGTAAACGGTTTTTTTGGTGTGATTTGCGGTTGGTATGCCTCCTGCCGTGATAATGATTGGAAGGTGGTCGGAGCTTAGTTCGTGTCTTAGTTCGATGTTAATGTTTAGTGTCGTGTTTTTATACAAAACGATGTCAAGGATATCAGGAAGGCCGTGGCCATAGTGGGTTGGGGAATCGGGTGCGGTAACCATTATATGGTTACGTTGTAATATTTCGTAAAGCCTACGGCCGTTGGCCGTAGTTGTTCTAGAGTGCCAAAGGGCGTGTTTGCAATTCAAGTCTCCGGCTAGGATTGTTGGATGATTGTCGTTAAAGTAGCCTTCGAAGTCGGCGGGTCTGACCTCCTTATTTGGGAGTTTGTAGAGGGACACGATCCTGAATTTGGAATTGTCGTGCATGTTGACGAATATGGAGGTAGTTTCGACTTGATCGCTTTGTGTGGGGGGCGCATGAAGAAGATCGTGAGATATGTGTTTTTTGATATAGATTACTGTGCCTCCTTTGCGGTCCTGGAGTCTATCGTTACGGTAGCAGGAATAGTTGGGTATGGTACCCCTATGATTTGGTTTAAGACCAGTCTCTTGGATGAGGGCTATATCTATTTGATTTTCGTGTAGAAATTCTATGAGTTCCGGTTTTTTTGAATTGAGGCTATCAGCGTTCCAGGTGACTATTTTAAGGGCTCTGGGTTTTGTTTGTCTAGACATTATGGGGGCCTAGATTGGGTAGTTGAAGGGAGCCAAAAGCCTGCATGAAGCTGGCGAATTCTTGCATGAAGGTGTGGATTTTTGAAATTTGGGATTGATCAAAAATATTGGGGGGATTTGCGCTGGGACCTGGGGCCGCCTTGGGTTGTTGTTTCTCTATACGCACGTAGGTTAACATGTATATATACTTCTATACTAACTTAAGGGGAGAGGGGATATATATATATATATATTTTAGTTTCGCCCAACAAGTATTGTTTCTAAATATTACCAAAGAAACCCTCAATTTTTTATACAATCAGTTTTAATCCGAAAAACAGGTACCGATTTTTTTCAAAGTTTGAGTGCTTTGAGCTACCTCTAAACATTAATCGATTTAGCTTTTGACTTTTGACCCAGAGAGATTTTTCGATTTCGAAATTCGGGATTTTTTGACACACCCTAATGTGCTCATATAAATTTCATATTATTTATTGCTCTTCTGTGATTTTGTTTGAGTTAATCTAAGGTGACAGATTTTTTTCTATAATAATTAATTATAATAACATAATAATTATATTTATTATTCATTCCATCAATCAATTTTCTAATCATCGTACAGTGATGTTGGTATATAATAGACTTTATTCGCAAAAGGAATATAGTTATTAGATTGATGTAGACTTGTGCGCCTTCTATTGCTAGATAAAGACAACTACTCATACCTCTCCAAGTCTGGAGACTTTGAATGGTAGCAAGTTGATTAGAAAATAGATCGATGGAACGATAAATTAATATTTTTATAATTTTGTTTAAAATTAAAAATTTCTGTCCTTAATAATAATTATAATTATTAATTAAAATACTATATATTTTTTAAAAATTTGTCTAAATATTTTTATTATTGAGCATATTTTTTGCAACTTAGAAAAAGAGGAGGTTATCAATTCAACTTGTATTTTTTTTATTTTTTTATGTGTGTGACGTTAGCTACGATGTTCACGTATAACTTTTTTTTAGGTAGAAATATTTTTTTAATAGTGTTTCTTTATTAGGTTAAGGTTTCTGTACCTAGCTTTTCGATTTTTTTCTTTCTTATGCCTACATTTTCAAGAACTCTAGTCGTAGAGCTCTCGAAAGCATGGGTCAATTTGTATAATTTTTGAAAATTTCATTGTCATTTTATATTAAATACCTTTTTGAGATGTGCAGTGAATAAGAATAATAAAAAATATATACTTGGATTAAATTCCCATTCTCTACTAGGTACTCTATTTTTTTGGTATGTCAAACAGATATCTAGGTTTCTGAGTTAAAAACCTGTATCAGATAGATAGACAGAGGGACCGAAAACCAAACCATCCTGTGTGGGTTCCGTTTTTCGTTTTTGAGGCAAGGAAGTGTAAAAATAACCTAGTACCCTACTTTTCAAGTGAATTGTTAAATTTTATTCATTGGAAACCATTAAAATAATTGATTTTAAAAATACAGTCGTATAACATTAATTATTTGTGGAAAAACATAAAATATTTTACGGGCGAAAACACCCTTTATTTTTTATTTGAGTTCCGTTATAAACTTATAATCAGACGCATTGGCACAGTTTTGCCAATTAAAAAAAATTAAAAAAATAGTATAAAATATTCTTTTCATTCTACTATTGGGGCATTAAAAAACTCCCCGGAAGGGGCTCGTTTTCTAAACTTGAACGCGTACGCCTATAATGTTTATAATGAAACTAGTATTTTAATATACAATCCCTACTTCTCTAAATTAGATTTATATTTTTTTAACTTTAATTATTGTTTTCTCTTTGTTACGTTTGCAATTTTTTATTCTCTGTATAAAGAGAAATAATTTACGATTTAAAAACCCACCAACACAATGGCAAGTTTTTTAAATAAAGGTTTTTCAGCTACAGATTAGTTTTTCTTTTTTCGAGAAATTATGTTTTACATACGCACGAGTTTTTCCACTTTATATGAGTTTATTGTTAACGGTTTTCTTGTTGGTCCTAAATTTTTAACTTTTTATTATTGTATACCTACTGCCCAAAAATTGGTCAACTGCAAGTATAACTCGATAATTGAGGGTTACCTACCTAGCTTTTGTATACACGGTGTATTTAAAATAGGGTCCGAAATTTTAAGGCGTGATTCTACATCATAAAATATGACAAAAAGTTCCTATAAACATGTCTAAAAATGCCTCATAAGGAAGATAAGTCCATTTGAGAGTGGCTAAAAAAATTGGTTTTTATTTAATAACTCAGGTACCCTTTAAGATAGAGGTGTGCGCCGCCGCGCCGCGCCGCCGCCGCCGACTGAATTTGGGACGCCGCCGCCGCCGATCAAACTTGGTCGGCGTGACTGATCACGCCGCGGCCGCCTAATATAGGGTCAATCGGCGGCGCGCCGACCTTAAAATGAAGCAACAAAATTCAAAGTTAGCTATTAATATTTATCAAAAGTTTTTATTCAAGACATTTTTTGCCAGCCTATTCTAGACAACGTGCGCTAAGCGATGCGCAAAACATTGGCTGTTTAAGTTGAGGCACCGGCCCTCCGAGTATAGTTCTCTCTCTTTCTAATTAAAGAGTTAGAAAGAGATAGAACTAAGCTCAGAGAATTAAACGGCCCTTGCAGAACCTTGAAACGATTAGTCCAACCTGATGTGAGTAGCGAGTGCGTGTGTTTGTTTTCGTTCTAATTAAACTAGTTTAATTCTAGCTAAAATAGGTAATCAACAAAAGTAAGTAAATATTTAACATATATAAATAAACAACAAAACTGAATTATGCAGGTTTTTAACAATAATTCTTAGATACCGTTTATAAAGAGTCTGTGTTTAGTAAATGCAATCAAACATAAAATAGGCCAGGGAGACAGCTTTTATGTGAACTACTTATGCCCCTGGTAATTAAAAACATTTTTAGTGCTTAACAATGTTAAGTTAACAATGTTAACATGCAAAAAAAAACAAAAACAACGAACACTGGCATTAGGGTGGAAGAAATTCAACCAAACATAACTAATATTTTTTTAATAGATTAGATACTATATTATAATATTACAATAAAAGTTTTTTTATAGATTTATTAGTAACTGTACAAAATACCATCAAAACATATACACCAAATATAGATGCAAGTCGCTTGCAGAACAAAGTGGTAGAAAATATTTGTCTAAAATTTCAAGTCTCTATGTCAAAGCGTTCTTGAAATATCGTGGTGTAAAGTTGTTATGCAAGCGACTTGCATCTATATTTGGTGTATACTATTCACAGTGCTAGCGCTACAATAGTATAATACGGTAGTTTCGAATTTCCCAAAATCGCCAAAAAACGTTCTAGACAAATAATTATTTTATAAAATTTGTATCATACAAATATGTTTCATGAAAAAATAAGAAACTTTGAAAATGTCCGTCCGTCTATCTGTCTGTCCGTTCGATGTCACGATTTTTGTAGACACGAATCGTGTCACCCGATATCTCAAGAACGAATAATCCGATCGACTTGAAGTTTTCAGGAAAAATCAAGTTCCATGAGGGGAAAGTTATACAGTTAAACTTTTAAAAAGATCGAAAAAAGCTGAAAGAAAATTCCGATTAATGAAAGTTTCTCAGAAAAAATTACTTTTGTTATAAGTGTCAATTCTCCAATTTTAAAAGTAATCTTAATCCTCCCAAAAACAAAAAAGTTAAGGGGGGTTAAACTTAAAAAATACAAATATCATTTTTATTTATTTTTTTTCGTTTTTCGTACAAAGATGAACAAAAAAATTGAATATCTTTCTAGTTTTTTTTTATTTTCTTTTTTTTTTTTGGAAATTTTTTTTTTTGTATTTTTTTTGTTGTTCAAAAAAGATCTTCAAAAAAATGTATTTTTAAATATTTTTTTCCTGAAAATTATTTTTTTTAGTTTTTTTTTTAATTTTTGTTTTTCGCAAAAAGAAAATTAAAAAAAATATATATTTTTTTTTACCTATATGGGAACGTTCAAGTATTACGTAACCCAAAATTTGGTCATCTTTGACCAGTGGCGTAACTACAAATTGCCCCTCCCCCTCCACAGAATTTCAGACGGGGCCCCTCAGAAAAAAATGTACCACCGGCATGTGGTGTTGAACATTAACAGTGCTTTTTTATTCGACGGCGTAGGGCCGCCTAGAGGCTGCCCCCCCGCACCGCACCCTCTGTAGTTACGCCACTGTTTTTGACCCCCACCCTCCATGTAACGCAGCGTAACATTATCAATGAGGGTGAATTATTATTATACGCGAGTAGAATACTATACTTTATCCATGTCCGTTTTAAAATTTAAACGGTTTATTTTTACAGACCCGTGATTAATAGACCTATTAATCACGGCCGTGGATAAAATATTATTTATATATTTTTTTAATAAAAAATGGATAATTCCCAAAACTACCACATTGCGCGAAAAGGGGAATCTGTCACACAAAATGGTCAAGCAAAGAGTAATGCGTGGAATTATTTTGGTGCGTTATATACGTATACACAAGAAGGCATTAAAAAAAACATAGACCCAGAAAAAGTGTATTGTAATCAATGCCTTGAAGATTTAAAAATGACTAAAAATCCATTTAATATTTTAATTATCAAAAAATTTTCAAAAAAGGTTAGTACTGGCAACTTAATAAAGCATTTGGAAGAAGTCCATAAAATTAAAAATGACATGCATATAGCAAAAAAAAGGAAATTAACCCAGTTTTTTACTCCTCAAGCTAAGAGAAATAGTAATGAGAATACTACCATGAAAAAAAGGGGTCATGGCTAGAGACGTAACCCTTTGGTTTTGTAAAGACCTAGTCCCTTTTAAAGAAGTTGAAAATGATGGCATGAAAGATTTCTTTTTAAAATACTAAGTTTTATAACTGTTTTGTTTTGTATGTAAATAATAGTGATTTGCATATTTTTGTATTTTGAAAATTACTTTTTTTTTAATAGGTCAGCGCGCCGGTCACGCCGCCGCCGATGAATGACGCGCCGCCGATGAAAGCGCCACGCCGCGGCGCGCCGCCCGCCGACCAAAATTTGGCAAAACGCCGCCGCCGATCAAACACTGGTCGGCGCACACCTCTACTTTAAGATATAGCAACGAAGTTTTGAACGTGAACTAAACTTAATAAGGCCCATCTTCTTGTGTTATTTTCATGTACCTATTTTAACCAGGGGTGTGCGAAGTACCTGTATAAAAGGTTTTTTTCTTAGTTTTTACTGTACGTTCACCGTGAGTCATTGAAATTTTAGTTTTCAACATTTTAGTATTTAATTTTTTGTCCTCAAACCGTGAAATTTCACCTTCAAATTAATTTTTCTCGAAAACGGTTTATCCTACAGTATAACAACAAGAGTATCTTTTTTATGTCATTTGGCCTGAGAAATCATATTCCAAAAATAAAATTACATAAAAGTTACACATAAAATAATTACATTAAAATAACTTACGAAGATGGGCCTTATTAAGAATTAGTTCACGTGCAAATCCTCGTTGCTATATCTCAAAGAGTTCCTGAGTTATTAAATAAAAACCGTATTTTTTAGCCACTTTTAAAGGAGTTTAGAAAAGAGGGGTAAAGAGGGGTAAAGAAAACCATCGTAGGGGTAAGGTATTTTCACTTATCAGTACAGCATACTACATATATATAAATTGTATTCTCTACAAAATACTTGGTTATAACATTTTTCAGGCAAAAAATTGTCGATATTTGGTAATTTTTTCAGAAAACCTAAATTACGAACTACCAAAACTTTTAAAGTTCACAAAAAAAAATTAATTAAGAATTAATTTATTGCGTTAATTTTATTTAAGAAAATTAGAAGTTGGCGCTATCTAATTTCTGAATAAAAAAAACAACCTTTTTAGTAGGAGTACATCTACGCAGTATTGATATAGCAATTTAACAACCTGAAAAAAATGGGGTTTTCTAACAAGTTCTCGTAAAAGGTTGTTTGTTAAAGCAGACAGCCAGATTTTTTCTCGTTCTGCAGGCTTAGTAAATTTAATTCCTGGTGACCTGAATTTGTCGTTAATAATTGATGATTTAATTCCAAAAAGTAAATTTACTTTTAATGACAACATTTCTGCACCTCGTATGTTGCAAATATTAAATTTATAGACCGGTGGTAAAGTTCGTAATTTATTATACATTTTTAATGTATTTAAAAGATTAATTTATTTTACATTTGGCATTTACTGGGACTTCATTTGTTTTTGTTTTTACCGAATTTTGAAGTAAAAAGTAGATTTTTTATCATAAAAAATCCCTACTCTACTAGTTGTACCTACCTGAAAAGTGGGATAATTTTCATAATTTCGTCGGCTTACAAGTAAAGAGCACTAAGTCCAAAAACATAGTTTTGAGATATTGACAAATTTTACTTTCGCTGTTGTTTTTTAATTTTTGTAATAATTGTTACAAAAATGCACGTTTCGCCAAACAAACACTAAGTCGCTTAGTGCAAAAACATTTGAAATAATCTACAAGTAAAACGCACTAAGTGCACTAAGTGACTTGGTGACTATTGCCAGATAAAATTTTATTCAAAATCAAACTGGTGCGTTTTGTATAGTGGGTAACTCTCTTGGCAGTCCACCAAGAAGCTAGTTCGGTTTACCTGTACATAGATCATCAAAAATTAATTACAGCGCCATAAAAATCCCATTTTTGCAAAAAAGTGACTTAGTGCCTGTTACTTGTAAGCCGACGATTTATTGTTTTCCTAATTACCTTAAATCTTTTGTTTTTTAACCATTTTAACTGATTAGCTAAGGTGTTAAACATTCAAAAACCATTAAAACAGTTATATTTATTGTTATTGTATACATGGTGACCAAAAAACATCAGCAATCAACGCCCAGCCCAAAGCCCTGGACCTATAAACTTAATATTTGGACTTTTTGTTTTAAGTTTGTTCCTTTTATAATTTAAGCACCCACTAAGAAGCGATTTTTCGAAATTCAACCCTTAAGGGGGTGAAACGGGTGTTGAAAGACTTTTAAGTATGCGTATCTCAGAGACCTCTTAATCTTTATACTTGACAATAATGTTCTTTATTGAAATCGAAAAGATACGTATTTCAGGATTTTTCGGTATTCGACCCCTAAAGTAGTAAAAATCGTCATATTTAAGTCGTAAGTGATAAATTATGTAAATATTACCCTTTTTTGAAAAGTGTGCGTATCTCAAAGACCTCTTGATCTAGAATCTTCATATTTAGCAAAAATGTTCATTATCGAAATCGAAAACACACATTTTTCAGGATTTTTCGATATTCGACCCCTAAGGGAATGAAACGGGAATTGAAAGGTTTTTTAAAAAGTGTGCGAATCTCAGAAACCTCTTAATATAGAATATTTGGCAAAAATTTTCTTTATTGAAATCAAAAAGATAAGAGTTTTAGGATTTTTCGATATTCGACCTCTAAGGTGTTAAAAATCGTCATATTTAAGTCGTAGGAGGTAAATTATGTAAATATTGCTCTTTTTTGGAAATATGCATATCTCAGAGACTTCTTCATCTAGAATCTTAATATTTGGCAAAAATGTTCTTTATCCAAATCGAAAAGATACGTGTTTCAGGATTTTTCCGATATTTGACCCCTAAGAATCGAATTCGAAAAGATACGTGTTTCAGAAATTTTCGATATTCGACCCCTAAGAAAGTAAAACGGGGGTGGAAATGTTTTTAAAAAAGTGTGCGTATCTCAAACACCTCTTAATCTAGAATCTTGTAACAGAGTGGTCACCCTGTATATATTGAGTATTTATATTTTTATTTGTATGGTTATTGAACGTGACATAGCATTGTTCTTAACGGGTGGTTTGCTGTTTATTTTTACAGATGCTAATAATATTAGTATTTGGGAAGCTTGCATTTTGTGTAATTGAGGCGTTTACATAAAAAGGGGGTACATTTTTATTAGCCTAATTAATTGGTTAATTCGGTTTTCTTAATTAATAAATATGGGAATATCTTTAATGATGTTGTTTTAGATACTGGCAATAGTTAGGGATTGTTTGTAAAAATGGTTTTTTCTACTTCGAAGCAATGTCATGAAAATCAATATCAATCAATAAGTAGAAGTAGTTTTTTTAATCATTTCGCTTAACTAAATTTAAATTCATTTTCAGTAATTTAAAGTAATTCAGTTAATTTTGATTGAAAACTCCTCAGATATTTTCGTTAATAGTTTTATGACTGGTATATCGGCATCTCTGGGAAGGGAAATCTTGGCCTGTTTTTATGTTATGGTCAAAAATGGGATTCGGAAATATGTAGTCGTCTAGTTAAGTTGGGTTTTAGGGGAATTTTAGAATTAACGTAATATTTTTTTTTTTTTTTTTTTTATTTTAAAAAAATCAAACTTTTAGTCATCATTCACTTTATTAATAATTTAGGTTAGTTACCGGTTTCGATTATCATCGTCAGACTAGCCAAAAATATATAAAAATACTATATCCATAAAAGGTCAAAAATAACCATAACGTAATATGTGAAAATTTAAAGTAAAATTTAGAGTCGCGCGTATAGAAATATCTGAAGGGTAAAGATGCTATTTATTCATAATTTTTTTCATTTCAAATTAAAATATTTTGTTGTTTTTTATTTGTTTTTAACTTTTCATTTTTCTTTGAATTAAATTCTTTTCATTGTTGTTTAATCCTTTTGTTTTATTGGCAAGATATACTTTAATTAATTTAAAATATATTTGAAGTTTCTTTACCTTTCGCATATCTACAGTTTGTGTTATAAGAAGAAGTCTTCGCTGGAATAAGAAAGTCAGATAAGTATTAAGTAGTAATTAGATTCTTATATTAACATTTGTTATCATATGATATATGATATTGTGATAATATTATGTAATATTATTACTGGTGGCACGCTACCCAAATAGCAACTATACAGCTATTTGTATTTGATACGCCTCCAAATAATAGTGTGTGGTTCTAAATTAATGTCTTAGATAATTAATATTTTTGGCTTTAATTGGGACCAGCACCCTATTACAAATTGGTGGACAGCGGAAACGCGTTAAATAACGCTGGGTTTAATTTTTTTTACGTTTTTATAGTTTTTTTTGCGGTTTTTACGAAGAATTTTCAGTTTTCACATATTTCTGTTTTTTTTGGTAACCGATTCATTAGTTTTACGTAAAAGTACGAAAAGGTATAAGTTTTTATTTTTTTTGCGGATTTAAAAATCGAGTTTTTTAGCGATTTCCTTTGCGGTCGTTTTTTTTTAATTTTTTTTGTGGACTAGAAATATTTGATTTTTCTCAAGGTAAATTTATTTATTTTTTTTAACAAAATGTGTTGCGAATGTTGCAAAAAGATGACTCAAGTGAAAAAGAGCAATTTTTCCTTTGACTTAGTAGAAAATTTTTCAGGTGGTCCCGATTTTTCATTATTTTTTTACTGCCATAGATATTGTTGCTAAAAATAATAGTTTAACGGAGCAAGAAACAATAGATTTAATTATTTTGAAATTAAGAGGTCAGGCATTGGTTTATTTTCACGCTTTACGAGAAAATGAACGCCCCACTAATTTGGTGGATTTAAAACAGTTTTTTAGTAGAATTTATACGAAAAAGGTTAATTTTTTTGATATTAAAAATGAACTGTCTACTTGTATACGTTTAAATGATGAACCGTTAGCAAATTTTGTAATTCGTTTAAAAATATTAGCAAACAAAATGTTTTCAGATAAATTGAGTCCTAATGAGCAAACAGTTTATAATCGTCTTATCTTAGATCAGTTTTTTGAAGGTATAGACACAGTTTTAGCTAATGAAATACTTAGTAGCGGTAAATTTTTTAGCGTCGATGAAGCATTGCAAGCTGGGGAGAATATACTAGAAATTAGAATTAGATTAATTAAACAAACTTTTCACGATCAATTTATAGAATTTCAGGATAATCTCAAAATATCTGTTTTACAAAATGAAATAAATTATAATAATAATAATGAATTTTGCGGTAATAATAGTAATAATGATAGAAACGGTTATAATATTAATAGTAATTATAATTTTAAACCTAGGTATAATCAAACACGCAATAGGTACAATAATTTTTATGATAGGCGGAAATTTCAAAGGTACAATCCGGTAGGAAATTTGGGTTTTTACAATTTTAAATATGATAATACCATAAAGGGTACCGAAATTAGAGATCAGGATAATTACGAATATTTTAAATCAATTAATTACAAAGCGGACGGTTACAAGATTAAGGAAAAGTACCAAGACATATTTTTGTGCCCGGAAAATGTTTCTCTCGCTCACTGTGTTTCGGAAGATTTAGCTATGAATAAAGGAATTGCAACTCAATTTAAGTCAAAATTTGGTAAATTAGATCAATTAAAAAATCAAAAAGTTCGTACAGGCGGTTTGGCAGTTTTGAAGGATAATGATAGGTTTATTTATTATTTGGTAACGAAAAAGTATTCATACGAAAAGCCGACATATGAAATTTTGTGGAAGACACTTTTAGAGCTAAGAAATCACGTAATTAAAAACAATGTTAAATATTTGGGTTTGCCAAGAATAGGATGTGGTTTAGATCAGCTTAATTGGGTTAAAGTAAAGGATATGATTTGTTATATTTTTAAAGACGTTGATGTTAATATTACGATTTTCTCATATCCGCTTAGAGCAAGATTATCAGTTTATAGTAATTTAAATAGCCAACAAGTACATTTTGAGTCGGATTATTATGGGACTAATTCCGAAAACGAATCACATATAATTACGCAAAATCCGGAAGTTAGCGGTACATTTTCAGGTAGAGATGAATATTATATTAGGTACTGACTGTTGTTTTAAAAGGTGAAATTTAATTATAATAACTAGACCGAAGTTTTTGTGTATGAGTAGAAACGTAGTTTTGTATTATTACGATATTTTTCTAAGTAAAAAAGATCAGAAAATTTATGAAAATATGTTTTTTCCTTGTTATTTTCGAAAATATTATTTGTTTGAATTTGTTGTCTTTATTTTAAAGTTTTGTTTATACAAACCAGTATTTACGTTTTTTTTTTTTCACCCCAAAATCCTAAGCGTCACTAATTTTAGGCCCTAACTGACAACATGTAAAAACATGTGCTGTGAACCTTTTTGTGCAGGTCAAGAATTTGTACATTTAAACCCTTTAATTCAATATTTTTTGTGAAGTATTTTTAAAATTTATAATAAAAATTTAAGATAATAGACATATTAATATTTTACAAATGAGAAAAGCATAATTTCATGTTAAAAATTGTTTTTATCGTCATTAAGCTTAAAAAAGCTTATTTTAACGTTTAGCGTAAATATTATTGAATAATTTTTGAAAGTTAATTTTCTGATCTATTTTTATGTATAATTGTCATGACAACTCGCTAAGATTTTTTTTTTTAGATAAAAAGGCCATTTGTTTTTTTTTAAATATATTTTTTTTGACACTGAAGTTTTCTTTAATTTTAATAAACGTAATTATGTTGAATTTGTTTTTAAAAGTTTATGTGCAGAGAGTAGTTTTGAAATACAGTTTTAATATTTGCAGTTATGAAGAAATTTAGTTATAACAAGGCTTAAAATTGGCATAAGTTACAGTTAAATATATTTTCCAAGAAATTATTAGTTTTTAACGTTTGTTTTATTTTTAAAATATAAATAAATGTTTTTTGAAGTTATTTTTGCAGTTATCGATAGTACTCAAATGTTAAGTAATAATTATTGCATATGTTATGTTTTATGTCTGTATGTTAAGGTGGCCACCGAGAATAAATGTGCGTATGATTGGTTGAATAAAAGTCTATGAATGCTAATGCAAAATTTTGTTTTGTTTTGGGCATTAAAATGCGTAATTTCTTGTTTTTAAAAAAAGTTGTCGTTTTTTTTTGAAGATACTATTAATAACTGACTATTTTTAAAAGTTTTAAGTATTTTGAAAATTTTGTTTGTTAAATTACTCTCAGTTTTTTTTAAGAAAAGCCTAAATTGATATTATAAAAATTAAAATTTATTTTTTGCACATAATTTTGTTTATTTTTGATTTTTTACGAGTTTTTTTTTATAAAATTACATTTTTTCATTATCGTAATAAGAATAAGAAGGGCAATAAGAAACGTTTAGTTTGGTAATAATAAATTTTGAGTAAATGAGTTCTTGGGTTAGCGAGTTATTTTTTTTAAGTAATAATGAGTTAAGTAATTACGTTTTTTGAAAAGTTTGTAATCTACATAAATTTCAGTTAGAAAAATAGGAGTTTTTCTAAGGTTTTGTAGTTATTATGGAGTTGTACTGAAGTTACACTGATACACCGATTCTTGACAGGCGCTTGATATTTTCCTGTTTTCTCGTGAAAACTGGGGAAATAAAATTTAGTTTGAACGTATTAATTTTTTTTTGTTACAGTTCCGTTCCTTTTTCTTTTGTTTTGGTTGTTTTCCATATTCATTCCGTAGATGATGGTAACGCTAATAGAGAAGAATAATATTAATCACTTTAGATTTTTGTGCTACTTGGGATTGAATTGAGTAGGTTCTAAAGTAGTTCATTAATTTGAATATGGGTTTTTATTATAAGAGACTGATTGAGTAGGTCTCAAGAAGAATTAGCATTGGATTGTCTTAGTATCGGAGTTAGGAGTGAAGATTATAGAAGAAAGAAGAAGATGATGTCCATTTCAGAAGATTTATATTGCCATTTTGTTTTGTATAAATAGTATCTAAATCAATTAATTTAAAGTTTTGTTCAAATTAATCTGATTTTTTAAAAGGGGGGAGTATTGTAACAGAGTGGTCACCCTGTATATATTGAGTATTTATATTTTTATTTGTATGGTTATTGAACGTGACATAGCATTGTTCTTAACGGGTGGTTTGCTGTTTATTTTTACAGATGCTAATAATATTAGTATTTGGGAAGCTTGCATTTTGTGTAATTGAGGCGTTTACATAAAAAGGGGGTACATTTTTATTAGCCTAATTAATTGGTTAATTCGGTTTTCTTAATTAATAAATATGGGAATATCTTTAATGATGTTGTTTTAGATACTGGCAATAGTTAGGGATTGTTTGTAAAAATGGTTTTTTCTACTTCGAAGCAATGTCATGAAAATCAATATCAATCAATAAGTAGAAGTAGTTTTTTTAATCATTTCGCTTAACTAAATTTAAATTCATTTTCAGTAATTTAAAGTAATTCAGTTAATTTTGATTGAAAACTCCTCAGATATTTTCGTTAATAGTTTTATGACTGGTATATCGGCATCTCTGGGAAGGGAAATCTTGGCCTGTTTTTATGTTATGGTCAAAAATGGGATTCGGAAATATGTAGTCGTCTAGTTAAGTTGGGTTTTAGGGGAATTTTAGAATTAACGTAATATGTGAAAATTTAAAGTAAAATTTAGAGTCGCGCGTATAGAAATATCTGAAGGGTAAAGATGCTATTTATTCATAATTTTTTTCATTTCAAATTAAAATATTTTGTTGTTTTTTATTTGTTTTTAACTTTTCATTTTTCTTTGAATTAAATTCTTTTCATTGTTGTTTAATCCTTTTGTTTTATTGGCAAGATATACTTTAATTAATTTAAAATATATTTGAAGTTTCTTTACCTTTCGCATATCTACAGTTTGTGTTATAAGAAGAAGTCTTCGCTGGAATAAGAAAGTCAGATAAGTATTAAGTAGTAATTAGATTCTTATATTAACATTTGTTATCATATGATATATGATATTGTGATAATATTATGTAATATTATTACTGGTGGCACGCTACCCAAATAGCAACTATACAGCTATTTGTATTTGATACGCCTCCAAATAATAGTGTGTGGTTCTAAATTAATGTCTTAGATAATTAATATTTTTGGCTTTAATTGGGACCAGCACCCTATTACAATCTTAATATTTGGCAAAAATGTTCTTTATCCAAATCGAAAAGATACGTGTTTCAGGATTTTTCCGATATTTGACCCCTAAGAATCGAATTCGAAAAGATACGTGTTTCAGGAATTTCCTATATTCAACCCTTAAGGGGGTGAAACGAGGGTTAGAAGTTTTTTACATTGTGTACGTATCTCAGAGATCTTTTAATATAAAATCTTCATATTTGGCAAAAATGTGCTTTATCGACATCGAAAAGATACGCGTTTCTGGAATTTTCGATTATCGATCCCTAAGGGGGTGAAACAGGGGTTGAAAAGTGTTTTAATAAGTGTGCGTATCTCAGACATCTTTTAATCTAGATTCTTCATATTAGTCAAAAATGTTCTTTATCAAAATCGAAAAGAAACGTGTTTCAGAATTTTTCGATATTCGACACCTAAGGGTGTAAAAATTGCGATATATTAGTTTTAAGGGGAAATAATTTAAAGATTAGACATTTTTAAAAGGTGTGCGTATCTCAGAGAACTCTTACTTTACAATCTTGATATTTGACAGAAATGTTCTTTATTAATATTGAAAATTATAAAGGAAATATTACCTTATCCCCCTAATTGCGGGGAAATTATTAAACAAAGTTAGTAAAGAGAGAACTATTTTAAGTTAACTAACCCGTTCGAAGAACGGGCTTCACGGCTAGTAATAAATATAACGGATTTTTTTTGGGGGTAATGTTGGGACCATTTTAAAACTTTTAAAAACTACTGTCAGATGAAAATTGGAAACATGTGTAAAACGGCCCACCCTATTCTATATTATAACATTATTCGAGAATACTATAATAGTTAAAATTATTTGGACCTAAGTAACGTACTAGTAAATTTAGTAAACAATACCGAGACAGGGTTACGTTACAAGGCTCTAAGCTGGCTTTTGTTCTTTGAATTTCCAACGGTGAAATACATTCTAAATCAACTTTACAACATCCTGTTAACCCTTAACTTGTAACTTTCGTATCTACCTGAAGAATTTTACTATGGGAAAATAAATTTTATTTTATGTGGACTATGGTGATAAACTACAAAAAATATCTATTAAACCGGTACCTAACACTTTAAGTTTGATGCAGTATGAGCTAGCTTATACTGCATCAAAAATATCAGATCAAATATATCAGCTGATATATCTATATTCAAGAATACAGCAGTTGTATTCTTGTAGTTATTAAATACAGCAATTATGACGTCATCTAATAGCTGAATTATAGTTTTTCTATCCCGGCGAACTGATCACAAAATTTACTTTGGGTTCGTATACGAGTCCAACCGCGGGCTTATTTACAAGTTCACAAAAATTTAACGAGATGACGCTACTGGCAGGAGCACTCCGTGTACTATAGAAATCTATTATTCGCCGCAATTCTACATATGACTGGTACTCTGCGCATTTTAATTTTAGTGGTATGGTACTAGTCATATGTACAATTGCGGCGGTTAATAGAAAATTATAGTGTATGAAATCCTGCCACCTGAAGTGTCATCTCGTAATATTTTTGTAAACATTTAAATATGACCTACCGGGTGTTTTTTTTTAACCTGAAACTTTCAAATATCTCGAATACTATGCATTTTGGAAAAAAAGATGTCGTACAAAAGTTCTTTATTTGAATGGAAGAAACAAAATAGCTTATTACGGATATTCAGGTTTTCAAGTTCATTTCAAGGTCAACTTTGTTTTTTTTTTTAAATAGAAACATATTTTTTACTGTTATTTAATTATCCTCAAAAAAATAAAAATCTTTTGTAAAAAATCTTTTTGATCGGACTTTTAGTTAAGAGCCACACCAAATTAAAACAATTTGATCTCCGAGGGACTCGACTAGACAATTCCTATGTATTTTGAGACGTTGAATCCGAATCTGAGGTAAAAAGTTAAAAAGTTAAAAGTTAACTCCCATTTTCAACATAACCCAAAAAAAAACTACTTTTCGCAATGATATGATGTGTTTTGAGGTTATGTTGAAAATGAGCGCTAACCTTTAAATGCTGACCTCAGATTCGGATTCTGCGGCTTAAAATACTTAGGAGTTGACTATTTGAGTCCGTCGGAGATCCCACTTTTTTAATTTTGTCTGGATATGGGAGGATTGGTGTAGTGGTCTACCGCGACTGTACATGACAAGTCTACTACAACTAGCGTAAGTTCGATTCTCACTGGCACCGATTTGCCTTTTTCAGTTAATTAATAATTGAAATTTGGCGAAGGCGTAAGTAAATCGGACACTCCCTATAAAAACTGGTTCGAAAGTCAGTATAAGCCGGTGGTTCCCTCTACTACTAGCCCACATAAGTCCTTGACTTAGGGGATGCTTAATTAAGTAGAATAGTATGAGGTTAAACAACCATGTAATTCAATAAAACATGTAATGTTATCTCTGCAACTAAAAGACCGATCAAAAAAATGTATGTTTCTTTTTAAAAAAACAAAGTTGACCTTGAGATGACCTTGACAACTTAAATATCATTAAAAAATTAATGGGCCATTTTGTTTCTCCCATTAAAATAAACAACCTTTGTTTAATATCTTTTTTTCTATAATGCATAGTATACGAGATATTTGAAAGTTTCAAGTTAAAAAAAATACCCGGTATATTGTATAATATATATTGTTATAATGTCTGGGAAAAAGAAAATCAAATAGGGTTGCGATATACCGTTTTCTATATACAGGGTGTTCCTGAAATACTTGGCGAAACTTCACATACGGAATGTATAGAACAAAACTTTGAAAAAAGCTTCTATAGATATGTGTCCTGAAATTGTTATTTATAAAGTTACTTACGAATATTAACTTCACTTTTACCTAAAATATTTTATAATAATTTGAAAACGTCAAATTTTGTTTGATGACGACACATAGTTATTATACTAAGAAAGAAAAATGCATAGGCATGGTTGAAATGGCAACCTTAATATTTATTTTTCTTATTATATCGATTTTAAAATTAGTAACTTTTTAAAAAATCATTTTCGGACACATGTCTATAGAAACTTTTTTCACAGTTTGGTTTTATACATCCCGTATATGAAGTTTGACCAAGTATTTCAGGGACACCCTGTATTTAGAACCGTTCAATCCAAAGCTAAAGGCGGAATTTCTCCAACTCAAGTTTTTGAGTAAATTGAGCTTAAAAATATAAAAAATGGCAATTGTTCATGATTTTGACACTGTTTTTCTTGAAAGGAGACCTGATGACTCCGAGATTATGTGCTCAGATTCGAATTAAATTATTAAAGATCTTGAAAAAAAAATTGTGACACGCACAAAAAAGTAACAATTTTGGCATTTTTTACCCATTTTTCTTGAAAACCTAACATTCTACATTCAGATTCGTATTCAGGCTGAATAATTCAGCAAACTATAGGAAATATCGATGCCCTAGCGTATAAATGTGCTAAGTACCGGATGGCCTAGCGTACAAATGTGCTAAGTACCGATAACGGTTACGGTACTTAGCATATTTTTGCGCTAGGCCATCCGGTACTTAGCACCTTTGTACGCTAGGCCATCGATATATCCTCATTCTATTGGGTACTGAATTTATTTTTATAGGGAGCTGTGAATTTAGGTATTATTTGTTGGTTTCAAGGTAAACTTCATTAGTTAAGGGTTAAATGTTCTTCTCAACATTCCGTTAATTGCCATGTTGGTGGAGCAGTTTATATGTATAAAGACCCGAAGACAATGCATTTGGGGTTTTGCAGTGCAAGAAGTGTAACCGGCGACCTGCGGCATACTTACGTGTGTCAGATTACAATCTCAACAACTAACATTAATTACTTTGCTTTAGATTTAATCTAACACGTACTTGCACTAAAAGCCGTATTTGCAAAGATCTGGCCAGTTATAGTTAAGACTAACTCCATCTGGCGGTCGTTTTTGGGACCGACACGGTTCCAAAACCAGCCGATATGTCTGTCGCGACAGTTAGCGTCGCTCAAAGTGTAAAAGGTCGTATATCACTTTCTCACTTTGTTTTATTTTGGTGCTAAATTATAACATTTTAATAAAATGCGACAATTCAGTAGGGTATCTGAATACAGTGGACATTAAACTTATGAAGTGTGAAGTTTAATGTCATTTTATTTAGGTTTCCTACAATTTAGAACACCAGAGTAAAATTTTGACATACCACTTTTTGCACTTTGTGACGATAGATGAAACCACATGCACAATAGACTCGCTGTATCTAGCGACTAAAGTCGGCGTGGTATTATCCCCCTTCAATGCAACTTAGCAAACTTATATGCGAAAATACAATTTTGTTTTAGATTTTAAGCTTTCACGGCCATTAAGATATAAAGAACTTTCACTTTCGGGTTTAGACCGTGTTAATGGATTTTCACTTTCCGACGTTTCGTCTCTTACTACTAGAAACATCTTCAGGGATTAATCTGAAACTAAGTTTCGAATCAACTTGTGTCACTATTTATGACGAGTTGTGGTTATTCACCCGTGACGAGGTTTTTCCTATCAAAGACTTCCATATTGCAGGTAAGTGGTAACCAGTGTCCCGATTGATATTGTTAGGATGCTTGATGATTTCTATCGATTCCCGTATCTTCCTTGGCATTTTTCTGTTTTCTGTTAATATTTGTTTTGTTTCAGACAAATTGATTTTATGACCTGTTTCATGTATATGTTCGGCTACTGCCGATAAGGAAATTTGTTTCTTTCTTATATTGCGCTCATGCTCTTGAAGTCTTGTAGAAATTTTTCTCTTAGTTTCACCTATGTAAACCGTACCACAGGAGCAGGGTATTTTATATACGCCTTCTGAACTCAGGGGTATTTTGTCTTTTGTTGAAGTCAAACATTGACCTAATTTTTGGTTGGACCGAAATATAGGCTTAATATTTGACTTCTTCAAAAGTTTACCTATTTTATCCGTGATACCGCTTACATAGGGAAGTATAACTTGTGTCTGTCTGTCATTGTCACTATTGTCCTGTTGTTTGGGTCTGGGATTTCTGTATTTGTATATGGTCTTATTAATGTCTTTTTTGGTATTACCGTTCATGGTCAAGGCTTTGGTTAGTTTAAGGAGTTCTGTGTCTAGGCAATTCTTGTCTGAAATCATGAAAGCCCTATGAACAAGTGAATTAACTACCGAGCGTTTTTGAGAGGGATGGTGATGTGAAAATGCGTTTAGGTATCTGTCAGTGTGGGTTTTCTTCCTGTAAACCGAGTGTCCTATTGAGCCATTTTCCGTTTTGTAAACCAAAACGTCCAAAAAGGGAAGTGATCCGTTGTTCTCAATTTCCATCGTAAACCGTATAGATTTATGTTGGGAATTGAGGTGATTTAGAAAACCTTGAAGGCTTTCCATGCCATGGGGCCAAATAGCATAGACATCGTCTACGTATCTGCGCCAAATTTTAGGTTTTAATGGAAATGACTCAATAGCTTTTTTCTCGAAGTATTCCATGAAAGCATTGGCCGCAGGGGGTGATAATGGGTGATAACTCTCCCTGTATCAGAAAATATGTAGATGTCAGACAAGCTTCAAATAATTTACATAACTTAGGGTCAAGATTTCCAGTTGTAAGTAGGTCTCGTATAATATTTATTGTATCGGGAACGGGAACTTTAGTAAATAGAGATTCTACGTCGAAACTAACCATTATGTCCGAGGGGTCCAGGGTCACTGTCGATAAGGTTTGTACAAAGTGTGTGGAATTTTTTACATAAGACCTCGTTTTTCCAACTAACTGATTTAAGATTTGGGCAAGGTGTTTGGAAAGTTTATACGTAGGGGAACCTATTGTGCTGACAATTGGTCTAAGAGGGGCACCGTCCTTGTGAATTTTAGGTAAACCATATAATTTTGGTACGCGGGAGTCTCGGGGGGTTAGATTATAAATTTCAAGAGGTGTAAGGGAGGATTGTTTAAGTAATTGTGTGATTTTTCGTTCAAATTTTTCAGTAGGATCGGTCTCGAGTTTTTCGTATGTGTCATTGTCTATGAGTTCCGTTATTTTGTTAAAATAGTCAAGTTTGTCCATCACCACAGTGGCATTACCCTTATCAGCAGGCACTACAATAATATCGTCATTACGATTAAGATTCTTTAAAGCTAAATATTCAGGTTAGACTTAGGTGGTTTTGACTTTTTCAGAATCTTAGCCGTTTCATAACGTACTATCTCTGCATCTACCGGGGGTAATTTTGGTTTAAATGTCTCGAATATAAAGTATAAAAATTATTGTTTCATTGTTACATTTTTAATAGGGATCCTATATAATTACATTAAACATGTGTGACGTTTTATGTCATTACATAGGGTTATTCTTTTAAATGGTACACCCCTGCAACTTTTGAAAGGAATGAGATATAAGATTCAATATTGGAATATTTAAATCACACAATAAAAACTATCACTCGCCATATTTTTCATTTTTTTATTTGGTAAGGGGTGGGTGGGGGACAATATTTTAAATGGCACCCTAGTTTTTGTGATACTTTATTTTAAAGAGTTTAAAATTATCTACTTAACAGTGCAACTATTTATTTTTTAATATTTTTTTCTTCAAATTTATTCAAATTTTTAATACTTTGTGCATAAATATTGAAAATTTTACATGACAATACACAATGTATTAACTATTTTGACCTTTTTGAGCAAAATTTCCATTTTTTTTTAAATATTTAAAATTTCATCAATTTTGAAGAAAAAAAATCTTAAAAAATAATATTAAGAAATAAATAATAAAGGGTTAAATAGAGAATCTTAGGCTCTTTAAAAAAACGTATCACAAGACCTATGGTGCCGTTTAAAATATTGTCCCCGCTGGACCCCTGCCGCCGTCTTACCGAATAAAAAATTAAAAAATATGCAAGTGATAGCTTTTGTTGTGTAATTTAAATATTCAAAATTTGAAGCTTATATCTCATTCCGTTCATAAGTTACGGGGGGTGTACCATTTAAAAGAATAACCCTGTATACACAGTGTATTTGAAATAGCATGGGAAATTTTAATAGATGATTCTACATCATAAAATATGACAAAAAGTTCCTATAAACTTATGTCTAAAAATGCGTCATAAGGGAGCTACACCCCTTTGTTTTTATTTAATAACTCAGGAATCCTTTGAGATATATCAACAAGGTTTTGCACTTCAACTAATCCTACCCAGGCCCGTTTGTGTGTGTTATTTTCATGTACTTATTTCAACCAGGGGTGTGCGAAACGGGGGGGGGGGGGGTTATCAGTTTTTTGTCCCTAACTTTTTTCTGTGTAACTTTTTTGCAATTTTATTTTTGAAATATGATTCCTCAGGTCAAAATACATAAAAAAGGTACTCTTGTTGTAATACTGTAGGATTAACCGTTTTCGAGAAAAATTCATTTGAAGGTGAAATTTCACGGTTCGAGGACGAAAAATTAAATACTAAAATGTTGAAAACCTAAATTTTAATGATGCAGGGCAAATGTACATTAAAAACTAAGAAAAAAACCTCATATACAGGTACTTCCAAAAATCAATCCTAGCTATGGTCTCCTAAATATGCACCATTTTTAAAGGGCCATGGTAGCTTTAAAAACGTTTTTTCGACCTACATGTATGAAAACTTTTTTTCTTAGTTTTTGATGTAGAATAACAGTGCATCATTAAAATTTTGGTTTTCGACATTTTAGTATTTAATTTTTCGTCCTCGAACCGTGAAATTTCACCTTCAAATTCAAATTACAACAAGAGTACCTTTTTTATGTATTTTGACCTGAGGAATCATATTTCAAAAATAAAATTGCAAAAAAGTTACACAGAAAAAAGTTTGGGACAAAAAACTGATAAGGCCCCCCCGTTTCGCACACCCCTGGTTTGAATAAGAACGTGAATATGACACATAAAGATGGGCCTTATTGGGATTAATTCACGTGCAAAACCTCGTTAATATATCTCAAAGGGTTCCTGAGTTATTAAATAAAAACCGATTTTTTCAGCCAATTTCAAAGGGGCGTAGCTCCCTTATGACGCATTTTTATACATATATTTATAGGAACTTTTTGTCATATTTTATCATGTAGAATCACCTGTTAAAATTTCCGATGCTATTTCAAATACACCCTGTATAGGCACCCCAATTTTTAATATAATGCAATGGCATGCGCCTCCGCCAAACTTGCAAAAATATATGTTACAAATTTTTCGATCCTAAAATACGAGAACCTGGCCTAAATGGATTTTATCTGACACGTACGATAATTAAAAGCTGTATTTGCAGGAAATTTATTATGTGTTCGTTTATGATGGGTTTAAAATTTGGGTAAATTGTCCTGTTTAACCCTTTAAAATATTATGTAGGGCACATGTGTCATCAAGGTTACAGATAACCTTTGAAAACCTTTGTATAATATACAAGATAAATTTAACATGATAACCCTTAATATTTTAATAACTGTTAGATATATCAAAAAAACATTAAAAATTTTATTATTAATTTAAAAATTACGGTATAAAATTGGATGAAATTTGAAAAAGTCCAAAATTAAAGCAAAAATATAATTTTACTGTGAAATTTTACAATTTCTTTTAAAATTGTGGTAATAGCGTGTTATTAAATTGCAGGTATCGGAAACAATTTTTTACAGTGTATGATATACCAATAGGTATTATGAGTTGCCTTTTATACGTAAAAGGCGGAATTTTAATTTATTTTTTTTATTTTATTGCTTAGCAACGACTAATTTACATGAAAATGTATTTTTTATGAAAATATTAATACTATAAAACCGTTATCGGCCATTCTTTTGCAACTGGTACCGAGTACCAAAAAAAAAGATATATTATATCGTATCAAGATAAAAACTTACTCTTCAAGTTCCGATATTTTTTAGATTTTTTCTGTTTTTATAGGTTTTTTAATCGTTTTTAGATTTTTTTTTGTATTTTCTATGTTTTTTAATATGGGCGTAACTTTGGAAAACTAGCAGATGGGATTTGGATTGAGCAACCCAGATATGTAGGAATTCGAATCCGAAAGATGTTTATGACGAGATTTTTGTTAATCTGACGCCTAACAGGAGAACGCCGTGTTTTTTTTGTGTAAATTTAAAAATAAATTATTAAAAAAATCTTATTTCATTAGCGATTATGAATTAAAGAAAAATATCTTAACATCGGATTTTTTAATTAAAATACAGGCTCGCACAATTGTCAAGTCAGATATGTCCCGTCAGATACAAAGAAATTAAAATTTTCCCAAATAACAAAATAAAGTTTAGGCTAACCAAGTACATAATGTGTCGACATCGTGTCTATACAATTGGTATAATTTTTTTTAACTCATACAATTAACAGAGTTTTAAGCAAATATGAGCAAGTGTCTTATGATGCGTTTTTTTTTTGTCTTGTAAGATCCACTCAATAAAGTTACTGTAGCAGGAAAATTATCATTAGCTTTACAACGATACTTGACATGATAGTAGTTTCTATTCCAAGTAATATACATTGAAAAAACATTTAAATATAGTTTTAAATTGACAGGTATTTGTGTTCCAAGTGTCAAAATGTAACGTCAGTTACAAAAAGAATGGCTGTTCTATCTATTAAAATTTTATAATGGAAAATTTGTTGTTAGTGATATTAGAAGAAGTATAATTATAATTACACTATAATAATATAATTATTATTAGAAGATATTTTTATTTATATAAAATAATTTCTGTCGTCAATAAAAACTCATTGTACAAGGCCAAAAGTGACCAAAGGGTCAAATTAGAAGAAAAAAAAAATGAGGAGAATAGGAGAGCAGTAGTCTAAGTTTGTCATCTCACTTCGTCTGAGACCACTCACTTTTTCCCTTCAAGGTCATTCGAAGACTATTTTTGTAGTGGTTACTAATTTCAGTTGTGAATAATATAACCGTTTTGTTTATATAAGTATATTTAATAGTTATGGTTATACTTGTAATTATAGTTATAGTTATAGTTATAGTTATAGTTATAGTTATAGTTATAGTTATAGTTATGGTTATGGTTATGGTTATGGTTATGGTTATGGTTATAGTTATAGTTATGGTTATAGTTATGGTTATAGTTATGGTTATAGTTATGGTTATAATTATGGTGACGGTGACGTCACGGTTACGGTGAAGGTTACAGTCACAGTCACAGTCACAGACACAGTCAAGGTCACAGTCACAGTCACAGTCACAGTCACAGTCACAGTTACAGTTATGAAAAAGAAGTCGAAGAAATATTATAAGCTGCCTTACTTTTACCAAAAAAGAAAGGGTGTTACGGGTTTTAGGGTCCCCGAAAAACGAAGTATCGCGATATATCGGTATCCAACCAGTAACAAGAAAAATACCCAAAATACCCTACATCTTTTTTTTAATAAAGTTTTTGTTTAATATAGTTTTTAGTTAAAAAGATCTCTATAATTTTAAAATAGCGTTGCATGAATTTTAGTTTAATTTAATTTAAATGTAAAGGGATATTATTCAAAAATATTATTTTTAAATATTATAATATAATTCATATTATGAATTTAAATTAAATTAATTATACTTTAATTTTACACTATGGCTTTACTTTTTAATTCATTTTAGTAAATGAATTAAAAATAACAAACTTGTTTAATTTAATTAAATGTTTAATTTTTTATAACATATGAATTTTCATAACATAAATCCATGGTTATTAACATTATTTCATTACGAAATATTCCTATAAAGTATTAGTTTTTTTTTAAAAACGAAATCATTAACAGCGACTATTTTAATTATTTGTTGAAAATTCTACATAAGCATGGAGAGCCCCAAATAAGCTTTTGGCTTGTGCTAGGAGCTCTCCATTAACAGTGGATGCATTTGCGTCACATGGTGTGTCTTGCTTCTGATCTGCATTAGTGAGTAAACGCCTAGTAAAGGAGATGATTCTAGTATTTGTGACGACTATATCTAGTAATACTAGTTTAGTTAGGTAGTGAGTAAAGCGTTTTTTAAAGAAATGTACTAGGAGTGCCAAAAACTACATAAGGGGATTCTGAGTAAAACCATCTCACCTTGTTGATTCGACCTCACGGATTTTGATAAAGCTTGACATATAGTATCTCTTAGTCCATAGAAAGCTTATACCAAAAAAAAATTTGAATTTTGTTTTGACAGAGATATAAATTTTTCAAATTTTAGCCATTTTTCAATTTTTAAATTTTAAGAAAATTGTAACAATTTAATTTTTATTTAATAAAATTAAGTACTAAGTCCAAATATTACAAAAATTATCATTCTTGACTAAAATTTAATGTTAAACACGAATTTCTAATCAATTTTTTTGCAAAACTTTTTTCTTCTTCTCTTTCCTTTTCAGTCACGATTTTTTGTTTTTTTTCTTATTTAAACTCAATTTTTCGAAGAGAGCGACACCTTCGATTTTTTTTGTAAATTTGGTAAAATGTACTTTAACCTCTTCAGGGACATAGGCACATATGTGTACGTTTAAAAATAAATGTGTTGCAATTTGCTATTTTTTCAATCACAAGAAAAATTTCAAGTCGATCGGATTATTAGTTCTTAAGTTATAGTGTCTACAAAAAACGTTAATCAGACGGGCAGACAGACGGACAAAAAAAATCTTATTTTTTTCATGAAACAAATTTGTATCCAAGATTTTTTTGTCTGGGACGATTTTTTAAATTTTGGGAAAATTCGAAACTACTGTATAATATTATTCTAGTGCAAGCGCTGTGAATAATATAATAATAATAATTAATATTATTATCTCTGGGCAAACCAATTTTACAATATATTAAATCTACTTGAAAAGTGTGCAAAATTAAAAAATCTTCAAAAACCACCTTACCCGGTTTTGAGTCCATTTTTCAAAAAGAGCGACACCTTTGGTTTCTTTCAAAATTTTGTAAAAGGTAACTTAAAATGTCCTCTTTTGAATGAAGTATAATTATTTCTGAGCAAATTAAGTTTACAATATATTATAATTAAAAAAAAAATCTTAAAAAACACCTTAGCTGGTTTATGAGTCAATTTTTCAAAAAGAGGGCATCTTTGATTTTTTTAAGAGTTTGGTAAAAGGTACCTTAAAATGACTCTTTTGGATGATATATTATTGTCTCTCAGTAAATCAAATTAAGTTTACAATATATAAGAGTCACTTGAAAAGGGTATGAATTTAAAAAAAGTCTTAAAAAAGACCTTAGCCGGTTTATGAGTCAATTTTTCAAAAAGAGGGCACCTTTGATTTTCCTAAGAGTTCGGTAAAAGGTCCCTTAAAATGGTCTTTTTTGTATTATTGTCTCTAGGTAAATCAAATTTGCAATGTTATGGTGGACCTTATATTTTTTTTATTATCCTAAAACTTTTATTTAAGTGTAACTAGAAAATTCTGAAAATATGAGAGTAATTAAACTTTTTTAAGGGTCCTAATTGGGCCCTTAAATTCCTAAAATTATCCATGAATAGTAAAAAATGGTTGAAAATTGTATGTAATTTTTGTATAAGTGAAAAAGAGCTTGAAATCTTATTTTTTTCCTTTTAGGCATACAAAATTATGTGGCAAATTTTAAAATCATCAAAAGATTCTAACCCGGGCCGAAAATCCGCCAGAGTTGGCCCTAAAGCACTGAAATTGGCGAATTTCTACCAAACGGTAAAAAAACATTTTAAAATGTTTGAAACCGAACTGAATTTATTTTTATTTAATGCATTCTAATATTTAATCATAATACTAAAATGATTTGACTAAAACAAAACGAGGTAGGCGTCAAATAAGGGTAGGGTTTCCAGTCCCGAAATTCGGGATCCCGAAAGTTCGGGATATCCCGAAGATTTTTGAATCCCGAAATCCCGAAAATCCCGAAAAAAAATCCCGAAAATCCCGAAAAATTAGAATTTATTTATTCAACTCGAATCGGGTTACTCGATATGTAATTGTGATTTGCGTATAATATTTTTTGTTTACGATGGTGAAAATGGTGGTAGGGTTAAGAGTATTATACCTGAATTTTTTCAGAAGGTTTGAAAATATCTAGAGGTCGCTCATGGCCATTTTTTTAAAAGATATGTTTCTTAAGCTAATAAAAAACATAATTTTAATTTAAAATTTTTAAGTTTGTTTATAATTACTTTTATAAATTTTTTTATATGAATTTATATTTTAATGTTGTTTGTTTTGTTTTGTTGGTACTCGGTAGTTATAGATGTAACTTTTTATTTAATTTATTTATTTGAACTTTTAAAAAGTATGTTTTTTTAACTTTTTATTTAATTTTTTATTTTACCTTTTTAAAAGTTTGTTTTTTTTTTAACTTTTTATTTAATTTATTTGTTTTAACTTTTAAAAAGTTTGTTTTTTTTTAAATAATAAATATTTTACTGAATATTTGTTTTTTTTTCGTGATGCACACATACAATTTGTATATAAAAAAAACTTTCTTGCTTTTATTAGTGTTTATTTTATTTTTTATTTTTCTTAATTTAGTAAAATATAAATTTAAATAAAATATGGTTAATACTGGTTATTTTAATAAAAGTTTTTGGTTTAAATTTTATAATTTTATTTATTTAATATAAGATAATTAATTTCTGATGAAAAAAAAAATTATATTTTTGATGATCCTTGCTCATATTGGAGGTAGTTTTACATAAACTTAAGACGATATTATCTCTCCAAAAATGTATATGGAGAGATAATATCGTCTTAAGTTTATTTAATTTCTGATGAAATGAGACATTTTTAAATTTCGGGATCGGGATCGGGATCGGGATCGGGATCCCGAACTTTTTGAAATTTTCGGGATTTCGGGATCGGGATCCCGAAACCTGGATTCCCTAAATAAGGGTACCTAAATAAGCCACTAAAGGGCCCTTTTTTGGATTTTCGGCACGGGTTAGAATCTTTTGATCATTTTGAAATTTCGCACATTATTTTGTATGCTTAAAAGGAAAAAAAATAGGATTTTAAGCCCTTTAAATTTTTCACTTATACAAAAACTACAGACAATTTTCAACGATGTTTTACTATTCATGGGTAATTTAACGAATTTAGGGGCCCAATTAGGACCCTTAGAAAAGTTTAATCACTCTCATATTTTCAGAATTTTCTAGTTACACCTAAATGAAAATTTTAAGATAATAAAAAAATATAAGGTCCACCACAACATTGAAAATTTGATTTACCCAGAGATACATCATCCAAAAGAGCACATTTTAAGCTACCTTTTACCAAATTCTTATAAAAATCAAAGGCACCCTCTTTTTGAAAATGAATCATAAACCGGCTAAGGTGTTTTTTAAGACTTTTTTTAGATTCGCACACTTTTCAAGTGGCTCTTATACATTGTAAACTTGATTTACCCAAAGATAATTATACACCATTCAAAAGAGGACATTGTCGCTCGTTTTGAAAAATTGACTCAAAACCGGCTAAGGTGTTTTTTAAGATTTTTTTTTAATTCGCCCGCTTTTCAAGTGGCTCTAATATATTGCAAACTTAGTTTTCCAATGAATAATTATACATAATTTAAAAGAGGACATTTTAAGGTACCTTTATTAAATTTTGAAAAAAGTCAAAGGTGTCGCTCTTTTTGAAAAATTTACTCAAATCCGGCTGTTATTTTTTAAGATTTTTTAAATTTGCACACTTTTCAAGTGGCTAAATATATTGTAAACTTGATTTTCCAGAGATTATTATAAATTATTTATAAGGGAACATATTAATGTACCTTTTACCAAATTAATAAAAAAAAATCAAAGGTGTCGATTATTTTGAAAAATTGACTTAAAAACCGGCTTTAAAGCGTTTATTTTTTAAGTTTTTTGAATTTGCAGACTTTTCAAGTGGCTTTAATATATTGTAAACTTAATTTTCCCAGAGATAATTATATATTATTCGAAAAAGGATATTTTAAAGTACATTTTACTAAATACTGAAAAAAAGTTACCCAAAAAAAAAAAAAACGAAAAATTGTGAGTGAGAAGGAAGAAGAAGAAAATAAAGTTTTGGGAAAAAAATGATTAGAAATTCGTGTTAGTCATTAAATTCTAGTCAAGAGTGGTAATTTTTGTAATATTTGGACTTAATTTTATTAAACAAAAGTAAAATTGTTACAATTTTCTTAAAATTTTAAAATTGAAAAATGGCCAAAATTTGAAAAATTCATCTCTGTCAAAGAAATTTTCAAAAATTTTTTTTTTGGTATAACTTTTCTATTATGGACTAAGAGATACTATATGCCAAGTTTCATCAAAATCCATGAGGTCGTATCAACAAGGTGGGATGGGTTTACTCAGAAATACCCACTATAACTAGTAAATGATTTAATATAGAAAAACTTTGTTTTTGCAAAAAATCAGCTCATTTAAGGTACTCTGATTCCAAATTTAAAGAAATTAACTTTATTTGTTGCCGACCGCGGTGGAGTAAGGCGAAGAGCGTTCGCTTTTTAACGCCGAGGTCGCGGGATCGAATCCCGCCTGGGGCATGGATGTGTAGTGGTGTCTTTAAAATTGCTATAATTTACTAATTTTTACGACAAATAAATAGGCCATTACCGACACGGTTAAATGCCGGGGTGTACCTACCGAATGGTAGGTACAACCTATTTAAAAAAAAAAATAAAAAAACTTTATTTGTTAAAAAGCTATAGCAAACAAACCTGGTCCTCCAGTAACTAGTAGTTCAGGGTACTAAGGTTAGAAGTTTGTTTGCTGTAACTTTTTAACAAATAAAGATAATCTCTTTAAATTTGAAATGGAGTACGCTATTGTATTAGCTAATCATTCGCAAAAAAAAATTCTATATTATTTTTAGTTATGTATTTTGTTCGCACTCTTTTCTTAAAAAAACTTACTGGCCGTAATTAGTTTTAATTTTTATGATTCAAAAACTTACCGTTTATTGCAGAGAAATAGGAAAGCAAGAGAATCACCATGGATTCTCGCCGGCTTCGCCTAATAAGCATGATGAGTGTTTCTTCAATTCATCAATCTGGAAAAAATAATACAATGATTAATAATTTATTTCTAGTTATAAAAGTCTTTTTATAATAAATTTTATACTCGGCATAATATAAAATACCTTATACATTTATTTTGCTTCCCGTGCCGTTACGCTTGCCAACTTAAGAGTCCCAAGACCTTAACCTGTAATCTGTGCATAACTGTAATTCATTTGAGAATAAAAATAAGAACGCTTTGGTATAGAGACTTGAAAATTTGACCAAAAATTTTCTACGTGGTAAAATCGCAAGTAATCTTCATCTTTAGTAGTACCCTTTTTGTGGAAGTTTTACACACACACATAAATGATTACTAAAAACTAGTACGTAATATTTAAGTCAAGTAGCTCAAAAGTTTGTATATCCGCAAGTATATTAAGTACTTAAATCAAATGTTTTCTTAATTGAAGTTAAATACATATCTTACTTAAAGCAAGAGTTTAAATCTTAAAAAAAGTAAACGTGCTTGGTTTAAAGAATACAAATTTTGTATTGAGTTTTAAAGAAACTTTAATGGAAGCACTTTTGCTTAATAAAAGTTTTAATCTTCTAGTCTACATAAGATACTTATTTAACTTGAATTAAGAAAAATATTTGATTTGAGTAATTAACGTGCTAAGAGTAATATGATTATCTTATTTATTTCAGCCTATTTACGCGTAAAAATACTTCGGAAACGGTTGATTTATCCCGTCGTAAAAGAACTTTTTGTGGTGTAATTAGTGCTGATTTTTTACGGCTTGCGTTATTTTATGCCACTTGTTTGAACATAATAAAGTTGATTAAATGTGTAAAAAAGTTAAGCAAATTAAAGGTAATTTTTACGGTCTGAAATAAAAAAACGTACACCTCTCGTAAGCCTTTTACTACCTAATTTTAAGTGCTAGCTTATACATACTTCTTTTTATATAATAAATATGTATATATTATTAACCGTTATCAGTGCTTAATTAGGGAACATTTAAGTATTACGTAACGCTAATTTTGATAATTTTGGACCCCCACCCCCGTAACGCTATTTTCCTATACCATTAACATGGGCGTAACACTCCAAAATGACCCCCACCCCCCCTAGGAACGTTCCCTTACATAACAACAAATAAATTGAGTTCAGAATAAATTTATTATTGACTGTCATTAAGCACTGTTTATAAACCATGGTTAGTAATGAAAAAAACAACAACCATTTTTTTTTTATTATTTATTTAACTGACAGCTGTCTCAAAATATGTTTTATCCACGGCCGTGATTAATAGGCCTATTAATCACGGGTCTGTAAAAATAAATCGTTTAAAATTTAAAACGACCGTGGATAAAGTATAGTATTCTACTCGCGTATAATAGCTATTAATTATTCAGGTGATTAGGTCACTCGCCTTTCGGCTCGTGTCCCAAATTTCACCCTCATTGATTAATAGCAATTATTATACGCTCATTGAATAATAAACTATTAAACTTTACTGATTTTTGGAGACTAGGCTTTAGAAGTAGATAAAATAGTATATAAAAATCATGTGCGACTAGCTTGTAGTGCATTCAAATGATTTTTTCTACGGCCGAACGCAAAGTTAAATTTTGCGAGTTCATTTATTGCAATTTACTCTAAAATAGCACTGTTTAAATTAAACAATAATATGTTTCAGAAGTTTGACCGGTTTAGAATACTCATTTTTGAAAAAAAGTATGACTGAAATACAAAAAATACTTTTTAAATTTTTAAATATTTTTCGAAAACTAAAAAAGACGCAAAAAAAATTCTAGAGTAAAAAGGCAACTTTGTTTAAAATTTATTGACTTATCGATATAACGTTATAGGAAACTTTTTGCTTGGAATTAATTCCTCTATCGCTTCCTATGGTTGTTTTGAGTATAATAATTTCCAGCTCCGAGAAGGGGTGACATTCACCTCCAGGGTAAAAGCACGCATTGGCACTAGGTCACTTTCGTTCCTTGAGCCATCCTCTAAGTACTGTTCAAATTTCACGTCAATCGATGTTATCCGAGAGAATTCTTCTTTATATGCAATAAGTTGATTTCCGAGAAAAAGATCTGTCTGCCGGTCTATCTGTCGGTTTGTCTGTAAGGAAAAGTTTGTATCTACAATAACTCAAGAACGCTTTGGGCTAAAAACAAACAAACAAAGTTTCCTTATCCAAAGTTCTCGGCTGGCATTGTTTTTGATAAAAATAGGAGTGGGTGGGGATCAACAGATTTAAAATCTATTTTTTCTACAACTTTTGTTTTTAATTTTTTTAATTTTTTGACAAAAGAAACTTCTTTTAAGATAAAAAATTTTAACAATCCTATAAAAAATTTCAGATTCAAACGGATAAAAAATAAAATATTTTTAACCCGTTTGAATTAAAAACAATAAATTGAAATAATCTTTATTAAATTTTTAAATTTTTATGCTGAACTTGGTTATATATAATTATTTTCAAAAAGCCAAAAAAAAAAAAATAGGGAATACAACGGCAAAGTTTTGTTATATAACAAAAAAAAAAAAATTGATTATAAACAATAAATTTAAATAAGTTTTAATTTTTTTTTGTTTTAATGGTTGATCTAACTATATTGGTAAAATTATAAATAATTATATTCAAAAAAAAAAAAAAATAATTTAACAGGAAAGCTTTGTTCTATAATAAAGAATTTTGATTAAAAACAATAAATTGAAATAATCTTTGATAATTTTTTAAATTTTAATGGTTGATCAAACTAAATTGGTAAAATTATAAATAATTATTTGCAAAAAATCAAAAAAAAAGAAAAAAAAAAATTTTTTGAGGACTTTTTTCTATGTTGCCGTCATTTGCCGAAAGTGCCACTAGTGCAAGGTTTTAAGGTACGTATTAACATACACTTTAATATACCATTTGTTCCCAAGCATTCCCAAGCACCATAACGTTTTGATTTTTTTTCATTAAAAAACAAAAACGTAAAAAGTAGGTTTAATTTGGATCGCCCTGTAAGTGCCCGAATTCCATATTTTTTTTGTATATTTATTAATAAATCTTTAAAACAATGTATTTTTAAGCATTTGACCAAATATAGTGTTTAAAGTAGTAAATTGCAGCAAATAAGGTAAGTTCAAGTTTACACTATGAAATTGAAATATTTTGCACTGGTTGAAAAAAAAAAGTACGCCACTGTCTTACAAAGCATTTTCAATTAAAAAAAATAGCCAAGTGTGATGAACGGAAGTCCAATTAATAATTTTTAGCAAAAAATTTCAGTCTATGCCCGACTTCATCTGATAGGTTTTGGTCACTTTTAGACCCCGAATACGACATAGTGCGACGGGACCAAGTGTAGTTGCACAAATAACTATTTCCACTCATGTACTAAAAGCTTAAGTCGCAAACTCGGTCGCAAACTAATTTCCTAAAGGATGCATTCATAAAAAAAATGTTTATAACTTAACTAAGTAATACTTAGTAAGTATGTATACATAATTTGATAGAGTTGATAAATAGTTCTTTTTTGTTTCAGCTAACTTTATAAAAATTAAAAGAGGGTACGCAACAAGCCTGAAAGAAGTGTTTGCATTTCTGTAACTTTGTTCTCAGGAAGTTTTGATAAACACCTAGTAGGCTTAAAGTTTTTTTTACAAAGCCATCAAACAGGATTTTTTTTCTCGATTGTCAAAGTGTTTACTCTTCTAAACTTTTTAAATGGGTTGAGTTTATTAATAGCACACGGTGCTTCTGAATAAGCATTAGGTTGACCGATCTAGGCAAACGTAGAGCAGATTTATCTAGTCTCATTACATCAAATTCCCGAAATTATATCATCCCGAGATTATTTGTCCCCATCAGTGGCGGATCTAGCAATTTCAAGTAGAAATATCTCGGTTTTAAGTAATGGGGCTCAAACCAAATTACTTTACACGGTGAGGTGCCCTATGTTTCCATGTAGGAAAATAGTGTATTTAATTATTTTTTTATGAAACTAATTTTTCGTATGAAACTATTGCTAAAAAACAATGTTTTGTAAAATGGAGTGTTCCAAATAAAGAAATACTATACAGAGTGTCAAAGTTTTTTTTTTAAGATTTAAAAAAAGATCTGCTAAAGCTTTCATTAATTTTTTTTTTGAATTGAAATTATTTAATTAAATATATTATTTAATTAATTAAAGTAAACTACTATTATACAGAGTGTCAATTTTATTTTATTTGTGTAAAGAAATAATTTATTGATATTTTTCAAATTGCAAAAAAAAATACTTTCTGCTGTTTTCGACACCTGATATTAATAAAATCAATTAGGTTTCTATATACGAATTCTTTTATATAAAAGTGAATTTAGAAGAAGCCGGAGCCGAAAACTTATAGAACATTTTTTTCTTGAACATTTTAATTTATAAATAGTTTTTTAATTTGTGAACGTTCAAGTAACGCAAATTTTTATCCTTTTGGACCCCCCCCCTGTAACGCTATTTTCCTATACCATTAACATGGGCGTAACACTCCAAAATGACCCCCCTAGGAGCGTTATGTAATACTTGAACGTTCCCTTATCAAAAAAAAAATAGAAACAAATTTATTTTACGTTATTTACTACTCAATCGATAATATAATATGTTTTTTATATATATGGCAAATTTCAATACAAACGGGCTTGTATTTACTAAAAAATTACACATTTTGTTAAATGTGTTAGAACTTCCAGGTTTAAAAATAATTTTAGTAATTTCCAAAAAAATTATTAAGATATATATATATATATATATATATATATATATATATATATATATATATATATATATATGTTTTTTTAGGTAGAGCAAAGTTTAATAGATCCTTAAATGTAAAAATTAGCCCATATATTAAAAAAAAAACATTTAAAAACTTTAAATTAACCCATTTCTGTTTGTATACCACGGTGGGCTTTAAGCTTACGGAGATGAAAAAATCAAACACCCCATAACTGACAACGGGATATTGTTTCTAATGCTTTCAGAATTACATGTTCATTGAGAACAAAATCGTAGGTGTAGCCGTTTTTTATTCCATCAAAAATTAGTATATTAGTATATATGTGACCCAAAAAAAATTTCAAATTAAAAAGTTTGGAGATCTCACCCCTTAAATTTGTTTGGACTTTTTATAAGAGTTTCATCCCTAATTTTTTTCAAAATTTTTGAAAAAATCTAGAGGTCGCTCACAGCCATTTTTCAAAAAATATGTTTGCTTAGCTTTTTTTACTTTTTTAAGACCCAAGGATTTTTTATTTAAATCTTCTTAACACGAAACGGTATAAAGGGATATTAAATTGCTAACCTCAAAAAAAATCTGAATTTTTCTTTTAAAATGGCGGAGCTGTGCCCTTTAAAGTTTGAAAACTCACTTTATTGCTTGATTTTAGGTCTAATTACAGGCACAAAAAAATTTTTCATTGTCTTCAAACATTGTGCTTGTAGCCCAATATGTCCTCACATAAAAACAACTATATTTTTTTTATCGGATATACAGGGTATCCAGAAAAAATAATATATACATTTTTTAACATTTTTGAGAGATAAATTCGGTTTTTAGTGGCAGGGTAGGACTCAAATAAGGAAACTTCTATATAACGCGTTATATAGAATACTTTGAGTCCTACCCTGTCACTAAAAACGGAATTTATCTCTCAAAATGTTAAAAAAATGTATATATTATTTTTTCTGGATACCCTGTATATCCGATAAAAAAATATAGTTGTTTTTATGTTAGGACATATTGGGCTACACGCACAATGTTTGAAGACAATGAAAAACATTTTTTTGTGCCTGTAATTTGACCTAAAATCAAGCAATGTGGTGAATTTTCAAACTTTAAAGGGCACAGCACCGCCATTTTAAAAGAAAAATTCAGATTTTTTTTGAGGTTAGCAATTTACTATCCCTTTATACCGTTTCGTGTTAATGAGATTTAAATAAAAAATCCTTGGGCCTTAAAAAAAATAAAAAAAATCTAAGCAAACATATTTTTTGAAAAATGGCTGTGAGCGACCTCTAGATTTTTTCAACAATTTTGAAAAAAAAATAGGGATGAAACTCTAACCCCAATAAACAAATTTAAGGGGTGAGACCTCCAAACTTTATAATTTGAATTTTTTTTTGGGTCACATATATACCAATATACTAATTTTTGATGGAATAAAAAACGGCTACACCTACGATTTTGTTCTCAACGAAGATGTAATTCTGAAAGCATTAGAAACAATATCCCGTTGTCAGTTATGGGGTGTTCGATTTTTTCATCTCCGTAAACTTAAAGCTCACCGTGATACGTCGACTCTATGAGACGTAAGGATGATTTTGAAAATAAAAAATCTATCGAGCACTTTTGCCTAGTAAGCAAAAACCCCGTATTAGGATGCTTCCTAAAATACAAAAATTCGAAATGTTAACGGGCTACCAACTAATTTTATTATTCCCCATAAAAAATGGTTCGAGACAAAATTTGCCAAAATTGAACCATTCTTAGAGGTGGCTACCAGCAAAAAAAAACATTTTTTTGTAAAACCAATATATTTTTTAAAAAATTATTTATTTATTTTTATTATACTGGGTGTCCCAGCTGAAACAGATCAATCGTTTTTTTGGCGTTAATATTATAGCTATCGGAATAAAATTTTTGTCAGTCAGTAAACACCCAACAACATATAACTGTGCACAAAAAAATTCTACTGGTTTTTGTTTTTCAGATATAGCTTATTTGACACCATTTTTATAAGCAATTTAAATTTAAATACTAAAATTAAAACAATATTTTTATTCTTTTTACATTGATCAAATAATATTTCATAATTTTGTTTAGAATAATCCTAATTTATTATTTTCTTAAAATCACAATAATTTTTTTTGTTAGTGTCTGTGCTTAAGTACCCAAACTATTTCCTAGATGGAACTACTGCATTTTTTTTACACTTTAATCTGAATAAAGTTCATTTAAGCCTCTTTTGTTACTACTTTTTGTACTTTTACTACTGTTTAATGTTTAAATCCTAAACTCTTTTTACCCAAGTTAAAGTTTATTAAATTTTGGCAGTTTATGACATTTATCCAGACATTTATAATTTTGATATTCAATTCGCGAAATCCAAATCAAAATAAGTGAAAATCATGGAGCTCTTGATAAAATAATTTTATTAAAAAAATTCATAGTTTTTTAAATAAATTAGTTAAAAAATAATTTAATAATAATATGATTTGTTTAGCAAATGTATATAAATTAAAGAATATTTTAACATTATAATCATTTTTCAAAATTATTATTTAAAGCAGTACTCAAAAAAATGTATCTCAGAAATAAAAGCCAGTACAAACCTTTTGTGTAGGCACAAATATAGCTTTTTGGGTGTATATTGTCTAGCATAAATTTTATTCCGATTGATCGTTCTTAGCCGGGACACCCAGAAATATTAAGAAAAGTGCTCGATAAATTTCTTTTATTTTTTGGTCAAAATCATCCTTACGTCTTATAGAAGACCTTCAAGATATATCTCAAGTAGCCCCCAAAAAAACTCTTGGTCTTCGTCAAAGCCAAATATTTAATGAGGACTAAATTATAAAGGGGACTCACAATAGATCACGTTGCAACGTTGCAACGTTGGTTGCAGTGTTTTGAAAGGCAATGTGTTGTCTAACAACTCCATTTGTATTGTATAATAAACGGAGAATTTTTTTTTCGAAAATTAACTTGCTGTCACTAAAATTAGTGCATATTTTTTAATTTGGTGACATTTCTTTAACTAATAAAGAAAAATTAATATAATTTTTATAATATAATTATATTATAATTTTTCTAATTTTTCTGGTAAACTTTATAAAAATCAGCACATTCGCACCGATTTCAATAAGGAAAAATATTTTTTACCTATATTTTTTCTCCGTGTACGAAAGCACAAAAAACATTTTCGCGGCTTACCTTAATTTAAATTCAAGAAGTTCTATCAAGTTTCTATTATTCATAACTAAGACAGCAAAACTTAATCGACCTTAATTTTTAAACTTAATTTATAATAATTCTATGTAACTTTTGAATACTAATTCAAACAAAAGTTTTGTATGAATGAAAACGGTATAAAAGTTTGAATAGATTAAGTTGCGATAGACAAAAGCGTTTATTATCCATTGTAGCATTGGATGTAATCAAAAGAAGCTGTAAAGTTGACAAATGCTACTATTTTATATTTAAATTAGCCATATTAGAGTAGCAGCATGGGCGTTGTGAAATTATTCTAGGGGGGATATACCTAGATGATGGTATTTATTTATAGTCATAAATAAATACCATCATCTAGGTATATCCCCCCTAGAATATGGTTTTTTATATTTTGTGATGCAGAATCATACACTTTAATTTTCGCCAAAAGACTGCAAATACGGTGTATATGAACAATTGTTTATTGCTGAGTAATTAAAGTTGTACACTTATACAATTCATGCAATTTTAAGCCCATATATTTTGCAAAATACTATTGCACTCCACTGTATCATCTTTTGTATAAAAACTACCAAAACTTTTTGTGCCAAAGATGGACCAACTCCAAAGCAACAAATATGATTGTTTCCCCTGAGACGTCTGATCCTTAATTACTGTAACTACCCCATCGTTTTTATATATACATCTGCTCGGACAGTCAAGCCGCTCTAAAGGCATTGTGCAATCCCAGCACTAGGTCACTCCTAGTCAGGGAGTGTGCAGAAGCCTTGGAAGAGCTAGCAAGGACCAAAAACGTTCAACTGGTATGGGTACCGGGTCATAGTGGAATTCCCGGAAACAAGAAGGCAGATGAACTTGCAAGACTCGGATCAGGGATGGCCTGCACGGGGCCGGAACCTATATTGGGTGTTACAAGGAAGCAGGTAAAGACCGCTCTCGATGAGTGGGCTTATAACAAGCTAAAGGAGCAATGGAGAGCGGTCGACGGTTTGGACTTTGGCAAGCTAGGGACTTCCTGGCTGGCCCAAGCAAATCAAAGACCGACTGGTTGCTGGAAAAAGGAAGAACTGCACTCAGACAACTTGTAGGGGTCCTCACGGGCCACTGCAGGTTAAGGAAGCACCTGGCAACAATGCGGATTCTGGAGAGTCCGCTATGCCCAGAGTGCGAAGAGGATGAAACATCCTCTCATTACTTAGCCGAGTGTGTCAGATACGACAGGATCAGGTTGCAAGTCTTTGAAACTCAAAGACTCAACCAAGAGGAACTAAGATATCTCCCCTGTGCCAATACCCTGACCTTTATTGAAAGGACGGGCAGGTTCAAGGAGGACTCAAATTAGTAAATGGCTGGGATTGCCTGGGGTGACAAAAAGGGCCAGAAATGGCCTAGTTGTCCGGCTTTGGCCAACCCAAAAATTTACTACTACCCCATCGTTTTTTAGTATATTGTTTTTCAAATTTATACTTATTTCTTCTTTTTACATACCCGGCGAAAAAAGTTTATGTATGATGCAAAATTTTGTACAATCATGTCTGGATTTTGACCATGTATGAATTTTGAACTGGTACCCATACATAATTATGCATGAATATACATAATTTTAGATAAAATTATGCATAATTATACTTAAGTTTAGGTAGAATTAGACATAATTATGCATAATCAATGATTATTAATCATACAAAAACTTTTTTATGCATGGCCGGATATGGTGCGCTTTCGCCAAAATTTAAAATTGTATGCATGATTATACATCATCATGTATAATTATGTATGATCATGCATACAATTTTAAGTTTTGGCGAAGGCGCACCATATCCGGCCATGCATAAAAAAGTTTTTGTATGATTAATAATCATTGATTATGCATAATTATGTCTAATTCTACCTAAACTTAAGTATAATTATGCATAATTTTATCTAAAATTATGTATATTCATGCATAATTATGTATGGGTACCAGGTCAAAATTCATACATGGTCAAAATCCAGACATGATTATACAAAATTTTGCATCATGCAAAAACTTTTTTCACCGGGTATGTAAATAGAAGAAATAAGTATAAATATAAAAAACAATATACTAAAAAACGATGGGGTAGTTACAGTAATTAAGGATCAGATGTCTCAGGGGAAACAATCATATTTGTTGCTTTGGAGTTGGTTTTTACCCATACATCATCATGCATAATTATGTAGGATCATACGGGGTAAAAATTGATACATGGTCAAAATCCAGACATGATCATACATAATTTTAGCATAATTAGACATAATTTTACGTAAAATTAGTTATAATTATGATCATACAAAACCTTTTTTTCCCGGGGTACAAGTACTCGGTACTAAGTTTAGTGCATTTTTGGTAATTAGTAGTAATGATGACTCATCAGTGATAAGGTTATTTCTTTCCCCCTCCTTCCTAAAGCGACGCCTATGTTTGGTAGCAATAGGTTTCTATCCAGGATTCTGGTTTTGTTTTAATGTTTTACCGTATCTAGTTAACTGCGTACATTTATTTTGCAGGTCTTTGTATAGATATATTTTACACAGAAACATGAAAATTATTCTATTCCGTTCTGAAAGTTTGTTTCAAATTTATTTTCTGCAAATATTGTGCAACGTGCACTAGCACCTATAGGGTGCTTCAAAAAATTAAAGTTAAAAATTGTTGCTCAAGAATGTTTCTACTTTTCAATAAAAACATAATTAAAAAGTATTCGAACTTATCGAGTGTTTATAAACACTTTATCTTAGGTTCTTCGTCACCTGTTTTCACTTTTTTTACCAGACCAAAAACTAGCCAAGAACAAAATGATAAAGTAGCCCTAGTTTAAGGTGCTGTCATATGTTGGACTGACTGAGCTTTTGGCCTCATCGATAAAATAGTATGCTGGCCACACATACTTTGACCCGATATTATAAAAAATAGTCCCATAATAACATATAAACATCTAGGCCATTTTTAGGTTGACTTGTCAGGATTTGCCGACTTACAGTCCGGTAGAGACTGAATCTGATGCTGATAGTGTACTGTAACAAGGATTGATGTAAATTTACTATATACTAGGTAAGACTTTTCGGACCCATGCATGGCCATATAGTGTATGGTACACTTTTTCGTGCCATGTAAATATTGTGTAATATTTTATTATGTCCAATGTGATAATAACATACAGCTAATGTAGATAATATTTGTATAATTATATTAAAAAAGTTATATTTGATACAAAAAAACTTAAACATTACTCCAAAAATATATATTTACTTGGGAATAGGCAGAATAAAAACTATTTATATATATTTTTTATTCTGCCTATTCCCAAGGAAAACAATTATTTATAAAATATTTTTGGTTAAAGAATCTTATTAAATATATTTACTTTAAATATATGTTAATACTAGGTACTTTTTTTGTATAAAATTTAAAATTACCTTATAAAACACTGAAATATCTTTATTTATAATTATAACAAAACTAACGGCAGCTTTACACTGTTAGCTTTGTCCAAGTGGCTATAAATTTTGACATATACCGCAGAGTGGGAGTAGAAACTCGTTTGGTTTAAGCTTTAATACATTAGATATTTTTTACTGGTACATTTTTAAATTGGAATTGGTTCTTTTTTTATTTTTGGTATATTTTTAGGATATTCTACATAAATACACCAAGGAAGTTTGAATGTACGCTGACTTGTTTCATTTTTTAGTGTATTGTTTCTCTCTCTTTGCAAAATGAATAAAATTCAAAATCATCAAGAATTTAAAAAATATATATTGAAACACCCTAATGTGCCCGTATGTGATGTATTTTTTAATAGTAAACTTCTATCTCATTAAAAAGTACAATATTTTTACGTCGTTTTTCTTTTGTAAAATTTTATTTACAAAATGTTCGGCATTTAATATTTTAAACTAAATGTAAAATACGATATTTAAGGCCTATTAATAATAGAATTTGGGTTAATAACGTTTTAGTAATAAAATTGCTGAAACGAGAAGCCTTTCTAGACGGGTGGCAAAATAGGAACGTTTCTTGCCTCTGTTCTGATCGGGTTCACGAAACTCAGGATCTAATCGAAAAATTTAAATTCTATCTAGTTATTTTCTTGTTTTGGTTTTATTACGATTTCGACACTTTCCTGTTTTTGGATCATATCCTTTTGTTTTTTCTTTCTAGCTTTATCGGATTGTTTTTTTTTGACCTGCCATTATCTGATGCATATTTATTGCAATAAAAAAACAAATAAAATTGAAATTATACTTTTTACATCTAATCAAAAATATACAAAAATATCAAAACATTTTAAATGCCTATATATAGTAAACTAATAGTCATACGATAAAAATGATTATGATAATTTTTAATGGTGTAAAAAGCTTTGTTTTTATCCGTTTTGCCACCTTTACAAAGGTCGTTTTTAATCGAACATTCCGTTAAAAAGTTTAAGGTTTACAAATAGACAGAGACAGATATTTTTTAACACACATTTTTTACATTTTCTAGACGTTTTGTGACATTTTAATAGTCGGAGAGCTGGTCTTAACCCTTTGGGACCCAGTGGGACATATATGTCCCACCCTGTTTCAGGTTACTTCTTGTGCACTGCCTGTCCCACTTTACATTGTTAAATTATTTAACGGTATTTTTTAGTTACTTGGAGCGTATTTCTACCAAATTTTTAAACATTGCCTCTTTAATTGCAATTTTCTCGAAAACGATTGGCTCTACGGTGTTACATAAAGTAACTTTTTTATGTATTTTTAATTAAAGATTAATATTTTATTGAGAAAATGTCATATTTTTTAGGATCACCTCTTAAATTTCTCGAACTTATTTCTGAATAACCCTGTATAATCCGACTGGATGCCCACTGGGTCATATATGCCCCAACTTTTGTTTTGTTTTCTATGTAAAATATTTGTTTCATAACAAAAAAAACACTTTGTGATCGCCAATGACCAGTCTACAACTCAAAAAAGTTGATACAAAAAGAAATAAAAATTGGGTCTCAAACGGTTAAAGTACATTCAAATAAAGCTATTTTAAAATTACTAGGCTCCGGATCCGGTTCCTTTGGGTGCTAGAAGCTCCTAAAGCTATGGCAATGAGCTACCAAAAAAATCAATTTTTAACTTGCTGAGTCATATTAATTTCATTTAATACATTCAGATTAAGCTTTTTTCATAGTTAATTTAATTTAATTTAATTTAATTTAATATTTAATTCTGGGGCCAAGGGGTGCCAAGTGCCATTAAAATATGTGATACTTAATTTTTTAAAGAAATGATAATTTATGAAATTAAATTTTGATTAAATGAAAATTATTGAGACTTTTTAGTGTTGACATAGACTATACTGGAAATTCAATAAAACCTGCAGTGACTCAGTTGCAAATGTGTGGTAAAAGGAGAGGATCATAGCAGTTCGGGTGCGACTCGCGTAATTTCTTCGAAGCTTCGCAAAGGAGGTGAGTCACTGTAGGTTTTATTGAATTTCCAGTATAATCTAAATGTAATAAATGTAATTTGTTTGGCTCAGTAAGTTAAAAATATATTTTTCGGGGACCCCATTTCACCACCTTTTCGAGGCTTCTATTATCCAAAAGAATCCGATCCAGGACTTGGCGATTTGCAAGTAGCTTAATTTAAATGTACTCTAAGACATACAGAGCGGTCCAAAAGTCATCCCCCCCCCTCTTAACTTTTGAACCAGTTGAGATATCGACTTCAAATTTTGAACTTTTAAATAAGATAACTTAAAATATCTTTCAGCATATATTTAATACTTTCAGCTCTTAAAATGTGGGCAGGGGGGCATGGGGGCACATTTTTTTAAATGGAAAGGGGGGTCGTGTAATACATCATTTTAAAGCTTATAAAATTGTCCATTTAACACCATATTTTTAAATTAAAAAAAAATAAATTTTGGTTTAAAATGGGGTTGAAAATGGGTATTAATGTCAAAATTCCTCTAAAAAAAACAAATATTTTTTTTAAAATGTCCAATTTCATCATAAAAAATGTTAATTATACTTTTAAACTAATTTTAGTTGACATAAATAAAAATTTATAAAAAAAAACTTAAAAAATCGAATGTTTTAGCACAAAAAATTGAAAAAGTCCAAACCTTAAAAAACATTTTTAAAAAATTTAAAAATATTAGTTTAAATAGGGAATTTTATAAGCTTTAAAATGATGTATCACACGACCCCCCTTTCCATTTAAAAAAATGTCCCCCCATACCCCCCTGCCCACATTTTAAGAGCTGAAAATATCAAATATATGCTAAAAGATAGTTTAAGTTGTCTTATTTAAGAGTTCTAAATTTGAAGTCGATATCTCAACTCGTTCAAAAGTTAAAAAAATACAGCTTGGAGCAAATAATGAAATAAAAATGGCTCTAAAATGACTATAAACCCGAAAATAAAGCGGAAACCCAATGGACCAGCTGGTCTGAGTGTATAGCAGTTATTATACTATTCACAGCGCCTACGCTGGAGTAGTATTATACGGTAGTTTCGAATTTTAAAAAAAATTCAAAAATTTTTCTGGACAAAAAATTCTTGGATATATTTATATATAAATTTGTTTTATAAAAAACTAAGCAACTCTTTTTTTCAAATGTTCGTGTCCGTTTGTCTGATGTCACGTTTTTTGTGGACACGATAACCGATCGACTTGAAATTTTCAGGAAAAATCAAGTTCTATAAGAGGAAGATCTCTATTGTTTTTGAAAGTAATCCCCCCCAAAAACAAAAAAGATATGGGGGTTAAGCTATTTAAAAATTCGAAAAAAGATGAAAGAAAATTACAATTAACGTAACTTTTTCAGGAAAAAGTACTTTTATTATAAGGATCAATTCTATCAATTTTGAAAGTACTCACCCCAAAAACAGAAAAGTTATTGGGGGTTAAACTTTTAAAACAATTGAAATAAGCTGAATGAAAATTACGATTAATGTAACTTTTTCGGAAAAAAATACTTTTAGTATAATTTTAAAAGTAATTTTTTGATTTTTTGAAAAGAAAATTTCTTTTTAAAACTTTTTCGTTTTTTAAAAAAAAGATCTTTTAAAAAAAATGTAATATTCTTTATTTTTTTTGTTTGTTTTTTTTAAGATAAAAAAAAAATAGTTTTTTTGCAAAAAGAAAATAAAAAAAACATTTGATTTTTTTTTTCAATAATTTTCATTTTTTAAAAAAGATCTTAAAAAACCGCATTTTTTTATATTTTTTGAAAATTATTTTTTTTAGTATTTGTAAAAATGCAATATACCATTTACTATGAATAATATACATATCAAGGAATGCGTAGCTTTACATATCTTCAAGGGCTTTTTTATTTCTACCCCGCTACTTACGATGAAACCCGAAAGTCCAAAAAATGGATTTTTCAGCTCAAAAGTTGCTCCGTAGTAAAAAACGGTGGCCACTCCAAATTAGCCAAATCGATTAATGGCTTAGAGGTAGCTCAAATTACTCAAACTTTGAAAAAAATCGGTACCTGTTTTTCAGATAAAAAATGATTGTATATAAAATTGAGGAAATTTTGGAGTGTCTTTGGTAATATTTAAAAATAATACTAATTGTGAGAAACTAAAAAAATATATATATCCTCTTAAGTTAGAACATAAAAAAACGCCAGTTATTTGAAGATTTCGCGATTTTTTTTAAATAAAGCATATTTAAAAGGACATTACTTCCAGAGGAATGAATTTTCAACCAAGGTGCATATAATTTTTTTTTTATTTTTAATGTTCAATAAACACCCGTTACTAAAATATTTGTTTTTGACTATATTAGTTTAATTTTGGTTCTTGATGCGTAAAAAATTACTTTTACATAAATTTATCACCTAACTTTTTTGTGTATTTTTACATAAAAAGTTATATTCCAATAAGAAAAAATCAAAAAAAGTACACCGAAAAAGGTTTTAGGCAAAAAACAGAAAATCCACCCGGTTTCGAATTGAAATTAATTTTTTTTACTCAACTTGAGAAAACAAATAATGTCTTCCGTATAGTCACGTGGGTTAAAATGTATAGATGCTTATATACTAATATACAAGTTTGCAGATTTTTGTTTAAAACTATTTTTTATGCACTTTTTAAAAGTCCAAACCAAGCAAAAATTAAATTTTCGCGAAATCTTCAAATAATTGGCATTTTTGTTATATTCTAACTTAAGGAGAAGGAGGATATATTTTTTTTAGTTTCTTAAAACTAGTATTGTTTCTAAATATTACCAAAGAAACCCTCCAAAATTTTCTCTATTTTATATACAATCAGTTTTTATCCGAAAAACAGGTACCGATTTTTTTCAAAGTTTGAGTCCTTTGAGCTACATCTAAACATTAATCGATTTGGCTCATTTTTGAGTGGCCACAGTTTTTTACTAAGGAGCAACTTTTGAGCCAGAGAGCGTTTTCGATTTAGAAGTTCGGGATTTTTTGACACACCATATTATTCAACGTTTTTTATCTGTCTTAAAAAGTGTATCTTTTACGATTTTATTTCAATTGGGAATTGATTTCTTATGTCATTAGGTATGTTTTAGTCCAAAAAATGTAGGGGTCAACGAAATTTTTATTTAATATCGCCCAGGCGAACCGTGAATAACGGGTTTCACCCGTAATACGATTTTCAAGGCCTATTAATTTTTGCTGTTAGACAGCGTTCCCCGTAATTTAAATAGAATTTAGGTTAATAACGTTTTAATAATAAAAGGGAAATAGTAAGGCAAATTTTATAATTAATAAATTTAAATAGAGGACATTGCTGAATACGGGAAAAGAAGAAAATACATTAGGCAGCGATTAGCGCAAGGAAAATAAGTTTTTAATTACAAATTTGTTATTCGCTTAAATATTAATTAAATGAAAACCCTTTAAAATATATGAACGATTACACTGGTCGACAAATCTGAAGATTTCTCTAACTGAGATTCCAGACATAGGTTTATACTAATTTTGAATCCAAATCCGAAGGCCGTTTGTTTCCATCACCCTCAGATTTTTTTATATCATAAAAAAAGTTAAAATTAGGAAAATCGATTTTGTGTAATTACAAGAAAATGCTTTGACTTATCACATTAAAATTTAGTACGGTTAATAGTGGTAATATAAGTTATTTATTCCCCTACTTACCCAAAAATATAATTGTGTGTATGTCAGAGGCGTGCGTTCTAAAGTGTTTCTGTAATATATTTCTCCAACAAAATTTATGTTTAAGAATTTTACAATTTCGATAAAAAATTATTATTTAATAATTAATTTTACGTAAAAAACATATTGGACCTTTTGATCAAAGGTCAATAGTTTTCGAAAAAATAGGTTTAAACATATCTCTGCAAGTTCCACTAAGAAAAAAACTGCTGCCAACAAGATAATACTTTCTCCTATAGGTCTCCTATAGGTCTAGGTTTATTAAAATATTATATTACGACTATTAACCGTACTAAATTTTAATGTGATAAGTCAAAGCATTTTCTTGTAATTACACAAAATCAATTTTCCTAATTTTAACTTTTTTTAAGATATCAAAAAATTTGAGAGTGGTGGAGACAAACGGCCTTCGGATTTGGATTCAGTGACCCAAAATTAGTATAAACCTATTTCTGGAATCTCAGTTAGAGAAATCTTCAGATTTGTCGACCAGTGTTATTTAATTATACAAGGTGAGTGAGCCAATTATTGCTATGTTCCTAATATTACCACCCGCTCATAAATTTGTTAGTAATCTGGTACTGCCAGTATATCTGTTATGTCGAAAAAATGCCTGTAAATATTATGTATCTGTATCCAGCTGGTAATGGCGTACACGAAAACGCAATTCGTGTTTCATGCTCTTCCACTATAAAAACTTGTGAATTGTGCTGACTTTCGCAAGCTGGGTAGCATTAATTATTGCATGACAAAAACAAAAAAAAAAACAACAAGAAAGAAAGTAACGAAGAAAGCAGAGAGTTCTGAATCTTGGTTCTGATTTTTATTCCAAAAGAATCGCCAGGCCGATATGAGATTGTAATCTATACGTTCATGAAGTTGGCTTACTAAAAACGACAAATTGTTATTTAAGTGTCCGAATTGTACCTAAAAACAGCTGATACAATATTTTCTTATTAGTTTGTTAATTTTTTGTTAGTTTGTTCTTTACTATTATTGCTAGACCCTGCCAATATTTGAGACATGGGTTCCTAATATTGTCAGTATGCAATCTTTTAAAAGCAATAATATTTTTTCTAAAGCTATTCAGTTTGTTATTTATTAACCATAAGCATAAAGATATGTTTATTGTTAAGGTAGTAAATTAATTATAATATTTCTTGTTCTTTTTTATATAAAATAATGAAAAAATCTTGCTATTAAAAACACTTTAATAAATAAAATAAATATATATGAACAGTTCCAACGTTTCGAAGGTAATATGTCCCTTCTTCTTCAGGGTAAAAATTAAAAATAGAAATAAAAAATTATACAAATTTAAAATCTAATTGTCAAAAAACTGATAGAAGAAAATTTTCGTTTGGACTTTTGGACTGAAGAAGAAGGGACATATTACCTTCGAAACGTTGGAACTGTTCATATATATTTATTTTATTTATTAAAGTGTTCTTAATAGCAAGATTTTTTCATTATTTAATGTAGTAAATAAATTTTAATGTAGAAAAAAACTGCTGCCAACAAAATCATACTTTCCCCTATAGGCCTACGTTCATAAAAATAAATAAAAAAAATATGTTTTTTTTTTGTTTTTCAATTTTTTTTTTGTTCAAAAAAGAATAATTTTTTCGTATAAAAAAAAAATAAATTGAAAAAAAAAATCTTTTTAAAAAAAATTTTTTCACCCAAAACAAACCCAACCTAGAACTTTGAATAATCAAACTATGGTTCAAATTTGAAGTCTTTAGCCCAAAACGTTTGGACTTTGTTATCGTGGTCACTTTCCCGTACAAACAGACAGACCGACTGACAGACACAATTTTTTTTTTACGGAAATCATATTTTTTGGATATAAAACGTCCAGAAACGTAAAAAAAGCAATAAAAATGTTTCGAATTTTTTTTACTAACGCAAGACTTTCCTTGGGGAAAGTACTAAAATGTTTTAACATGGCAATAATTGGCTCACCCACCTTACTGTAAAAATGGGGGTAAAATAAGATTAGTAAAAAGTTGTAGTAAACCTTAGATAAACATTATTCTAACGTTAGGCATCTAACTTTAGAGACTAACAATATAAATCGGAACAAAGATGACTTTAAGTTAAAGTCATCTTGATCGATACATTTATACATTAAAAACGAGTTATAATAGTGTATTGTTTTACTAAGAGGAAAAGTGAAGCTTTTTCTTACTAGTCTGTAGAATTTACGGACGACGCGAAGCGAAGTCCGGAAACTACAGACGAGTAAAAAAAGCACTTTTTACTATTTTTTCTTTAAGCATCCTATATATATATATTGTAAATAATTTTTGAATTTAATTGATTCAATAATAAAGTATGTTTCTTTTTTATTAAAATAGGCCAATAAAACATTTTTGAAATAAACTTTTAAAAAGTCCAAACCTTCCTTAGCTCATTTTAAATTTTTTCGTAAACTTTCAGTAGGAACCCAAATACAGATCCGATGAGTTCGTACCCCCCCCCCCTCCCCTCACCGATGGGAGCTTCATCCCTTTTGCTAAAAAAAAAACAAAAACACACACGCCAAACGTGACCTCATGACACTTTTTTGCATTTTTCTCGTAAATCGTTACTCTGACGAGAAAATATTAAAGGACTTATTATATTCTACATTGAATTCTGCATAAAATATGTCCAATAAAGTCTTTGTTTATCCCCTACCCAACGCTCAAAAATGACGTTGTAAAATAAGCAAATTTCTTAGCGCGAAGACAAAAACACTATCCCACAAAATGAAATTTTTGAGGCATACCGAGAAACATACTTTCTGACATGACCCATCTTAAAGATTTTTTTTCTCCTGATTCTGAATCTTTTTCACAGATTTGGGCTATGACCTCACAGTTTTAATATATAAGGTATTTTAGAATGAGAACTCTTCGGATCTGATTTTGGGTTCCTACTGAGAGTTCACAACCAAAACTTCAAAACTATAAATTATTTCTTCTAAAAAGTATTTTCTTGAACTATAGGGAGTTTAGGTATGTATACATACATTAAAGCTTTTATTTCAAAATATTTATCAACATAATCTTAAAGTACGGATAAAGTAAATACGTGTTTTCTTTACCTATTATTATAAGCATGATTTAGTAATTGGAAGACTCCTCGCAAGAAACAATATTATTATTTAGTATCAGCTCAGCGATAAATCTTTAAGGTAGACCGTAAAGCAACTTTGCGAAAATTGAATGGAGAATTTATTTGCAAACACGTAGCCATCTTGTTTATCTTGCAACCGCTATTGTTGAGGATAATGTACACATTCCACAGGGATATGGAAAAAGGCTTTTATGTACATAAATAAACAAGGTCAAGGATAAGATATTTTTATGCAACGGTATATTTACTTCACTATTTATTTTGCTTGTTTATATGAAACTATTGACAGATCTGCCCTCCTAAGGAGGAACGCGGCAAATCCAAAATTTTGGAAAAACGAGTTTTTGGTACCAACAGTCTTAGAACTTAATTTGATTTTCAATAAAATTATTTTAAAAAATGTATTAAGGGCCAAAGGGCACTTTTAAGTTTCCAATTTGCGGCATTTACACAATTTATTTCGTACACTTAAAACTGATTGTAACTAGCTTCTATATTACTGAAGTAAGATGTCTGCTTTTAAACATTTCTAAGCGTCAAATAATAAAGCAGTGCAGGATTTTCCTAAAAATTTAGCTATTGAGAGTAACTAAGTTAAATTATTAAATTATTTTTTTTTATTTTTTTAAACAATCTATTTTTTTACTTTCAAAGATTAATAGAAATTATTTTTTTGTTATACTTTAATTTAAAAAAAAAAAAAAAATGGTATACTAGTATATTAAAAAACTAATTGTTATGTTTTATGTATAATTTACAATTATAATTATTTTTATTCAAATCCACTTATATGTTTAAAGAATTTTAAATGTTATTTTTTATATATACCTATAGGGAACGTTCAAGTATAACGTAACGCAAATTGTATCAAAATTCATATACTTCATACCCCGGTTCCCGCGTTATTATAGACTAGAGATTTTATATTGGAGGGGGGGTAGGCAAAACATGAAATCTCTACAGCATATAATAAAGCAAGAAACGGAGTATGAAGTGTATGAATTTTGGTACAATTTGAGTTACGTAATACTTGAACGTTCCCATAGGTATCTTTTTTAATAAAAAAAAAAAAAATTCGACAAGATTTTTTGAAAAAAAAAAAATTGTATTTTTTTAAATATCTTTATGAATGCTTCTTTCTAATTTTAAAAGTAAAAAAAAAGACTAAATGTTTTTAATTTTTTTTGCTATATTAAAGATTACGCATTTACTTCTTAATTTGAAATAAAGGTAACTTAGGTTTATATAATTTAGTTAATAAAAGATAACCTCTAAGTGTTGACCAATCTTGTGATATGTATTTATAATTGAAAAAAAAATTATTGTATTTTTTACTTGTATTTAACTTAAACCCCTTAAGTTAAACACGAACTTGTATTTATTAAGATGAATGCCGCATTTTTCCTATGTATTATAGTATAATAATATTTTTAAGATACTAAGGAATAACATGCCGCGTTTATATTCTGGTTTAATCTAAAATTAAGGACTAAGTTTCTAAGGAAAATCACAATTTCTATATTTCATAATCAGTACTCGGCGCTGCGTCTACTCTAG
>OY294046.1:40015689-40172065 GCA_958510825.1 Brachypterus glaber
GACTGGACATAAAAAACTCATATACAATGTCACAAAAATTCTACTGGGCTATTACGTTATATTCGAGTAATAAATTGAAGTTTGTATAAGTTACCATATGTACAAGGAACCGAAAAAAAATTTGAGATAAAAGGTTTCGAAATTAGACTCGTACTATTTAACTAATTTTAAAAATTTCAAGAATTTTTGATTTAAATTTAATTAGTACTTGTTTCCAAAAAATTAGGTTTAGTACTATTTTTCATTATTTTTATATTTTAAATACTCAGTATAAATATCTACTTGTAATATTTTATTTAATTTTCTTTAAAACTCAATAAAAGAAATGTTATTATTATTTAAACCAAGCACTTTTACTTGATTTAACTGGTAAACTACGGGGTGGCCCAAAAAGACTGTGACTGGCTAAAATCGATTTATTTCGAAATCTGTAGGTAAGGGGCGAGTCAAATTTGGGGGGGTGTGGTCAACATTACGTACCGATTGTGGTCTAGATAAATAAATTAAAAAAAATAAATATAAAATTTTTTTTTTCATGTAATTTTTTGAGTATTTGGGAGTCGTATCAACGTTGGGGTTTGAAATTAAAAGGTAAGTGACAATTTTTTTTCTTCCTGAGCAAACACCCTTCTCGGCATCCCCTGAAAGTAACCCGAGCCGATCCGCAGCTAGCGCTTGTTAATTGCTGCCATTTTTTCATTTATTTAATTTTTCTTCTTTTCTCTTTCTTGGTGCTAATCTTGAACTTCTGCCTCTCGAAATATTTCAGATTCTATCCCGTCAATTTAAACCAGGACAGAGAGCAAAAAGTGCAATGGATTCACCAACTAAGCGAATTCACAGAAATTGTAAAATATTCGAAAAATAAACTTAGATTTTGAGAAACTGCCGACAAAATGGCGTGAACTAGCAACTTCCGGTTCCGGTTCTCGATGCTCCAACTATCTGAGAATAATTGATGAAAATTTCATCAAGAAAATAGTTGTAAGAGGAAAGTTATGAATGAAACACTCAGTCACATTCTTTTTGGGCCACCCAGTACTTATTCAATCCAATCAAGCAAAACATTTAACTTAAGTACTTAACATACTTGCGGATATACAAACTCTTAAGCAACATATAAATAATACGTACTTATTTTTAGTAATCATTTGTATGTGTGTAGGAAAGATCGATAGAGTGACAAATATAAATCGCTGCTGTTTTTTTTTCAGTTTTTTTTTACAGTATTCTCTTTTACATCATTCATAACTAAAAAAATCAAATTGTAAGCGAATATTTTCGCAACAGTTGGAAAGTTCTTCCTGAAATGGTAAAAAAGGTAATATATCGCTTTATTTCTTTTCGATATTAAAATTTTCTAATATTTGAACGTGTGATAGTAAATACGGTCCGTATAGAATAGAGGAAATGCTTAAATTCACATATCCTTAAAATACACCTATTTCTACACAGTAAAAAATCTAAGATGTATTCGTTTTTTTAGAGAAAGGAGTAAATAAAATTTGTTGCCTAACAGACAGCATACTATTTTTATAAAGAAATTTCACTGCTCTGCTACAGAATTTTCACAATCAACGAGAAAAACCTAACCAAAATAACATATATTCTTATTAAATTACTGGTCTGTCAATATTAAATGTAGTACTTTTGTGCAACATTAGATGGTGCCACCAATTCGTACTCTCTCGATATAGAAATATTTATATTAAATACGTAGTTTTAATATTGATTATACTAATGATCGCAAAAAAGGGTGAAATAGCAGCTGTATGTTATTTTTGTTGGGAATTTTCTTGTTGATTTAAATACTTTGCTGTCTATAAGGTACTTTATTTTCATTTAATTTGATTTGCCGTGACGGTATCAGGTGCTGGCTTCGAGAGAAAAGTTTTTGTCCGCCTGTGTATCTAGATACATAATTCTTATCAGATTACAGGTCTGCCAACATCAAATGTAGTACTTTTGTGCAACATTAGATGGCGCCACCAATTTATACAGAAACATTTATATTTAATAAGTACCTATTTTTAATATTTTCAACGATCGGTGCGAAAGCCACCATACAAATGTATGCCACCGGTGATCGCAAAAAAAGCGTGAAATAGCAGCTACATATAATTTTGGTTGGAAATTTTCTCAAATTTTAAATGTGGTACGTATTATTGCATCAGTTTAAAAATACTTGATTCATTGGTTGTTCTTTTACAGAATGTACTAATAAAACAAAATAATTAGTGCAATCGATACAAAACAAAACTGTTAACTGGGGTGCAACCGGTCAAAATTTGCTGTTTCTAAGTTTTTTTTTTTCGGTTTTCTTATAAAAATAAAAATCCAAAAAAATATATGTTAAAGCTTGAAGTTTCGAGCATTTATAACTGTCAACACTGTCAAAATAACCACAGTAGTTTTTTTTATATATATTTTTGAAGGTTGATTGGTTTCATCCCGTACTAGGGGGGTGAAACCGATCACCTCTTTTATTTCACGTATATTTGACTTTAGCAACTTCGGGAGTGAAACCGATTATTTATCTCGCTAAATATGCATCTTACGACAAAAATGCATATAACCAATTTTGTTAAAGAAAAAATTTCCAAAAAGTTTTGTTTGGATCACTTTTTCGTTTTTAAATAAAGAAAAGAAGTTAAAAAACTATTAAAAAAACGTGTATTTTTTATCAAAAATCAACATATTATTTTAAACTTTAATAAATAATTTATTAAATGGTTTGGGAGGGGTGAGGGGGTGAGGAAGTTAGTATAAAGGATTTAATAAAGTAACAAACTCACAAAAAAACTTTAATGATAAAGAAAGCTTTATTTAGACAAATTAGTGATCCTTTTCACCCCAGCATTTTCCCACTTTTTATAAAAATGTAAATAAAAAATTACACAATGTTGACAAAAAACTAAAAACTTTTTACTACTAGGGCCAGATAATAGTTAAACTTAAATTTCCTGAAGTAACTAAGTAAGTAAGTAAGTAAGTAAGTAAGTATTTATTTTTTTCTTTAGACATACATTAATATTTTATACTTAATTATTACATTTTTTTGGAACACTCTAAGCAGAGCTTGTATTGTGTTCCAAATAAGAACTTACACTATAATATATAATAATAGTAAATAATTACACTTTAACAAAAAAAAAACTTATATAAATAAATTAATTGATTGTTTTTAATTTGATAAACATTAATACTATTTTTAATTTAATTTATATATTTAGGTTTAAATATATTTCCATTTTTTTATATATATATTTTTTTTATATATTTTATATATTTTTCCATTCCAAATTTTAAATGCCTTATAATTATTCTTAGTTATTTTTTTTTATCTTTTATTTATAGATATAGAAAACAGTATCCATGATAACACAAGATTAGGAGTACAAGTGAAAAACAGCGAAAGAAAGGAGAAACAATGCGACAAAAACTCAAGGATAAAACTTTTTTGGATTCAGCATTATAAAATTATAAATTTCTTTTTTAAATATATTCTTTTTAGGAGATAAGTCTTTTATTTTTGCAGGTATAACGTTAAAAAATTTTGGCCCAAGGAAATTTAGGAATCTTTGGCTATGGGTTAAACTTACTTTATGAGTTAAAAGGTTATTTTTTATATTTGCTCTCGTGTTATGCTGATGTGATATAAGATTAAAATTTTGTTTTTCTTTATTCACAAAAAGAATAGCTGCTTTAGCATAAATGAGACGAATATTTAGCAAATTAGTTAACTTATAAAGATCTTCTGTCGGATATCTCTTATCTTTTTTATATGCAACTTTTATAATATAATTTTGAGTGACTTGTAGCTTATTTAAAGCATTTTCATACAAACCCCCCCAAACAACAATTCCATATTGTAATATAGACTCAACCAAGGCTTTATACATCATTTTTAAAACAGTTGTATTAAGGTAGTTTCTAAGTTGGTAAAAGATATAAATGGTTTTTCGAATTTTTGTATTAATATACTCAGTATGGGCTTTCCAATTAAGTTTTTCATCAAGGACGATTCCTAAATATTTTGTTTTGTTTGTAGGTTTAATTATTACTGAACAGTTACAGTTATTATTTTGTTCTAAACATTCATGTGAATGAATTTTTAAATCGTGGTTGGTTTTTGCTCCTGAAATTGAATAGGTAATATACGTGGTTTTTTCGTAATTTAATGTTAATAAGCTGTTATCCAACCAACAGTTAACAGTGCTCAGTCCAATAGAAGCTAGTTTGTAAACGTTAAGCCAATTTTTGGCCTTAAAAAACAGCACTGTATCGTCTGCGTAAGAGATGATCTTACAATTAATGTTTAAATTAGTTAATTCATTAATGTATATTAAAAAAAGTATTGGACCAAGCACTGTTCCCTGTGGTACACCAGTTTCAATATTTAGAGGGTCACTTAAGGTGTTATTAAATTTAACATATTGCTTCCGATCCTGCAAATAACTTTTTAGAACTTCAAGTGCCATACCTTTAATACCAACTTGTTCTGCCCTTTTTAACAAAATTTTATGTGATACCGTATCAAAAGCCTTGGCTAAGTCTAAAAACACAGCTAAACATTTCTCATTTTTATCAATAGACTCATATACATCCCTCATAAGTTGGTATATTGCTAATTCTGAGTTTTTATTATTTCGAAAGCCATATTGATTTTCGGATAGTACATTGAGGGTTTCTAAAAATTCTAGTAGTCTGCTTTTCAAACATTTTTCAAACAACTTAGCTATATTTGATATCAAGGATATGGGCCTGTAGTTTGCAATTTCTAAACGACTTTTTGATCTGTGAATAGGGATTACTATACTTTCTTTAAAAACCTTTGGAACTATACCAGTTTTAAAAATTTTATTAAAAATAAAGGCTAAGGGAGCTTCAATGAAAGAATGAACATATTTTATAGTTTTTGTTGTTATGCCGTCTTTACCCGGTGAGCAATTGTTTTTAAGTTCAAAAATTTTTTCTCTTATTTCATTGAAGTTTATATTTTTTAAAAGAATAGATGCGTTATTTTCCTTGTTTTTGCTTTTTATTTTTAGTTTGTTAGGTTTAAGTTTATTTGCCATGTTTTTACCTATATTTATATAATAGTTATTAATTTCATTTGCAGCTAGCTTGTCATTATTTAAAATAATTCCATTTTGATTTTTAATTGTAATTTTTTCCCCTGAGCTCTTTTTATTTTTGATACTTTTAATAACTTGCCAAACTTTTTTTGTATTTGTACCCGCTTTTTTAACTTCATTTGAATAATAATCACTTTTTGCTTTTTTCAGTAAAGTGTTTACCAAATTTCTATATGTTTTATATTTATTTTCTAAGAGAATATTATTTTTATTTTTTTCCCAGTCTTTTTTTAACTTGTTTCTTTTATCAATAGATTTTATTAACCCTGATGTAATCCATTCTTTTATTTTTTTAAATTTATTTGTTACAGTGGTAGTTTTTGTGCAGGTTTGAATATAATCTTTTAGGGTATTTATAAAGTTTTCAGATATTAATTCGATATTATCTAAATTATAAATATTTTCCCAATTCTCATTTTTTAATAATTCCTTAAGTCTTAAATAGTTAATTTCTGTTTTTGTGTAGGACGTACAGTTTGTTTTTTTAAGGCAATTAAACTCGATTTTAGCTAATATCGTTTTGTGGTCAGTTATGGTACTATTATATATTGCGGAAGTTATATGGAAAATATTAGGATTTGTTTTAATAAAAATTATGGTCCAGGCAAGTTTCTGATTCCTTGTCTATTCTCGTGGGTTTATTAATATAGGATAAGTAACCAAAAGAGGCTAAAATATTTAAATATCTATTTATTATAATGTCTTCCTGATTGAGAATATTGAGATTTATGTCACCAATGATCATATTTAAAGTTTCCCCCGAGTTTCTTATAATATAATTAGTAAAGTCGTCTAAAAATTGCATTTGTTGTGGATAAGATTTTAGAGATGGCGACCTGTAAATACTTGTAATGCCAAAAGATTTACCTTGATATTCAAAAATAGTTTTAGAAAAAGTTACATTATTACTTGTAAAATGTTCAGTTGTGCTGTAAATCTTATTTTTTATATATATATAATTAACCCATCGTTTTGATTATAAGTTGCATTGTTATAAAACAGTTTAAAATTTGTAATATTAAATCTATCAATATCGGTTTGTTGCCAACATTCACTCAAAACTATGATATCCAAGTTAACTGTTCCCAAAGATTCTATCAGTATAATAAGTTCATCAAATTTTTTTTTTATGCTGCGAATATTTAAATGTAATACGTTAATACCTGTTTTTGTAGACAAAAAGTTTTTTGTTTCTTCACTATTATTAAATTCCGAAGTGTTTATCTCATTATGCTCTCCAATCTCCGCTAATAATTCATCAGTAATCATTCACAACTACCTTGTGCTAACTCAGGAGCTGTCTACCTAGAAAAGTAATACTAATATATATATATATATATATATATATATATATATATATATATATATATATATACATACATATACACATATATGCACATGCATATACACATACATACACATTCATTAAGTTAAAACAAAGATTAGTATTTACTTAAGTATTTTAAACTTTAGTAATAATATTTTTTTTTTTTTTTTTTTAAACATAAAGCAGTTTTTTATAATGAAATTAAAAGAAAATTAAAACCAAAATTAATTCAAATCAAAAGGAAAAGAAAAACAAAAAATTGAAAATATAGAAATAGAAATGATATAGCTAATCTTTATAGAAATGAGTAGTTCCGTTAAAGTTAAATAATATTTGCCCATTTTTAGACCAAACTTTTTTAAGTCCATATTTTTCGACCGCCTCTTGATATTGTTTTAGTCTGGTGTGTGTTAAGTCCTCTTGAATTGTCTGCCCTGATCCTTTTAAATGTTTCTTTTTTTCAAAAACTATATTTTTTGTTTTGAATGCTGTAAAACTCACAAGGACGCCTCTGACTTTATTATCCATTGGTTTGCCAACACGGTGACATCTATCGATATCGGACTCTGATATATTGATTTGCAGTTTTGTATTTAAGAAATCCACCACCTGTTCAGCTATATTTTCGGTTTGTCTCTCTGCTAAACCGAAAATTCTCAAATTTTTTGCTCTCGTGTATTGCTATTGCTTGTCGACTTTCGCCGCGTGCTGACTGCTGTAAACTACCAGTACTAAAAACATTAGCCAAAATATACGTGATTATTGGTTTCACCCCGGCTGACGGAACTTTTCTAACGACGCGTCGACGTGCCTTCCTCGTAGCATTATACTTTTGAAGAACGTGTAAATGTGCTTGGTGGTCTGTGTATTTATGGTTTGTATGTTAAATAAAATAAATGTCAATAACAGGTAGGAGTTTGATGTTACATTAAAACAATTAGAAATTATGGCTAAATAACATTGTATAAACCAGGACCAAAACTACTTCTTTTCTCACTTTTTGCACCTTATCTCGTACCTCTCTGCAGCAGCACACACAACTATTTCACGATTTTCATTTACAATTTTAGTTTTTTTTTTCATTTTATTTTTTTTTATTTTATTGTTTCGGTGATAGCGGTATTTTTTAGTGTGTATTTTACTTGTTCAAATATTGCAACAGTTCCCCTATTTCACAACGGGGCGTTGAAAAGGTCGCCTATAACACGATTTGCGATCAACATTTTTATGACCATCGCAAGGAATAAAAACAAATATATGAGAATTACTAGTGTCACTCCATCTGGCGGTTTTCTTAATGCTTTTTTTCAAAAATTAAAATTATACTTCTTTTAATTTTAAAACAATCTCATCCGAGAACTTTTGATGAAGAACTTACACTTATAAAAAAGATTTTTTTGATCTATTTGATGGTCAGTTAAGTTATTTGGTTGAGAGTAATAAATTTTATTTTAGTCAAATAAATATTCTTCATGCTGCTGTATAATTTTCCAAGCAAATAAATAAAATAAAAATAATAATTAAGTTCATGTTAATAGATATTTTAATTTTAATGGGAACGAAATAGTTAATTTAACACAAATAATTGTTTTTACTCATCAAACCAAACCAAATAATTTAATTGGTCATATCCGATCAAATATTTTGTACCCAAAAATGAACTGTTTTATCAGTGTATGGTCCAAATTTGAAGTTCTTCTTTCCAATTTTTCGAGTTATTGTGGTTCCAAATTCAAAAATTAACTTTTTTACGTACATACAGTGAATTTTCAATGGAAAAAATGTGTTAGTAATGTGCCAATGAGAATAAATACACTGTGTTGATGAGACCAAATGATATTGAAACAGCGATGTCCACAGTTTTCCCAGAATGGCTTTTGACTATTTTAGTGAGATAAAGTCCTTGCTTTCGACCAACCAATAGGGCCGTAACTAGAAAAAATCAAGGGTATGTAACAAAATGAGTAAGAGACACTAGATCTAGGTCTTGTTAGCAAGAAGGCTAAAATGAGTCTCTTCACTATTTTTTTTTTAATTTATAAAATTTTAATGTTTTATAAATTTTAAACATACATGCATAACCTCAAAATTTGAAACAGTTTTTTTTGGCTCTTAAAGCCACAAAAAAATATTTGAAAACCAACCCCATAAATATAAATTTTTCCAGAGGGATTTAAGTATTTTTAAGCTTTACAATATTTTTTTATGGATTTTGTATTTAGATTTTAAATTTTAGTTTTTTCTATCTTTATGACATGTCTTGTTGACGTTTTAACCATCTCTAGATAGAGTGACTCTATCGCAAAGAACATAAAACAAATATATGAGAATGAAGAATGGACACAATTGGCCGACTCCGGGCAGTTAAATCGACGTTTTCCGGATATAATATCGGTACTTGGGCCTATTTTATGAGACGCGGGCCCCTGCTTGCTGACGATTGCTGAATAAAATAGGCAACAGTCTGTGGTGTTAAGTGCACATAAGATATTGAGGGTATTTTTACCTTTGAGCTATAGGGAGAAAAGTGCTATATTATAGCAAAAAAAGTATTTCAGATATTAATGTACTAGCCGTTGTCCGTTTTTCAACAGGAACGCTCATATTTAAGTCCTAAACGTTTTTAATAGTGGCGCCTTCGCCAATTTTGTAAATGCAGGCCCCTAAAAAAAGATTGGGTGTCACACTTTTCTCATTAGGACACCCCTCTTCCTGACGTGCATGCCATGTTTTAGATTTTCAGTTGTTTGGGAAGTATAAAAAAACTTTTGGAAGGACAGACAGACAGAAAGAGATACACCCCATCGATTTTATTATATAGATATAGATTTATACGTTTTAAGGTATATACATTAAAAACAAAAGTATTTATTCGATTGATTCTAAAAGCTAAGAAACTTCTTGTTTATGTTTTGAGGGCGAAAAGTTACACTTTGTGGCCCTAGGGCCAAAAAATTGTTATTATAAAGCTTTTTTTAAATAAGATACTTTACCTTTACTGTAATATTAACAAAGAAATATGACCTTTTGTTTACTTATGGTCTTGAAATATATGTTCTTTTTGACAAGATACAAGTATTATAATCATTTTATAAATATAAAACTTACTTCTATAATATAACATAACCTCAAAACATGGTTAACTGGATTCATCCAATAAAATAAGTCACAAAAACAAAATTTTAATTGTAAAATCAATTTCAATATTTATAATATTTAAATACAATTATAAAACGGTTTCAGAAGTTTTAATATTTTCATAGCCAACACTTTTTAAAACAAATTAATCGAAACACTAAGCTAATTTGAAAATGAAACACCAGACAGATTAATATTTTTTTATACTACTACTAGTAGTATACTATTTTTCGATGCCAAACTTTAAACTTGAAGTTTTTAGGAGTTTTGCTCTACTGTCCAAAATAAGGGTAGTTTACTAATGGAGAAAACACGAAAAATTCGATATTTTTATGAATGGATATAAAGATTTTGTTCAAGATTTGTATGTTAAATAATATTATGGTAAATTACCAACAATTCAACAAGCAACTGTTTCTTTCCCGAAAAATCACTTGTCACATATGTGTATGTTGTGAAATAGATATATTAAAAAACGCCTGTTATACATATCCACGCAGAAATTCAAAATATGGATTTTGTAAACAAAATAAATTAATAAAATAAATTTATATTCTGTAGTTTTTAGTCAACACTAGGGTATGTTTTTTATAGCTCTGGCAATGGAATATCATCTTGATAAATCTGTTTCAGCTTTCCTCATTTTCTTCTCGACATAAAACAACCCTAGAATATAGTACGTCGGTAAAATGTAAATTACACAATTTTTTGCGATCGTAAAATATAGAAAGCTCAGCTATTTCCTGGTTAAGTTGGCAATGTTTTTTGGTGGAATATCAAATGTGTAGTTGCACTAGAAAAAGCCTTGTTTGAGAAGGTCTCAAAATTTATTGATTTTTAGGTTTCTACTTTATGCTGTAACACAGCTCCCTTTTTTAACTTTAGAAGGAAAAAAAATATTTTTGGATATTAAAAATCAAATTTTGGGGTTATTTGTGGAAAAACCGGCAAGTTTAAGGAAGAACTTTCTATCTGATGATAGTGATGACTAGATAAAAATTTACTCAAAAAAGAATATACTAATATAGAAAAAAAAATACTGCATACCATATATGAAATATGTAGAGGGTTATGTTTTAAAATTAATTTTAAAACGTTTACCTGTAATTTTACATAGTGGCCCCATAGTTGCAATTCTAAAAATATTTTACGCATTTTTCGTAATTTCCAGTACGTTTTTTATACTATTTTTGTACGATCCAAATACGATAGAAAAATTAAAACATGGATAGAAAATTTATATATCAAGGAAGTAAAGTGCTTCTTTTAGTCCGGCATCATGAATGATTCCCGAGCAAAGCGGAGAGCAGCCGAGGGAAGCGATTCCAATATGGCCGTAGTATTTTAAATGTGGCAGGCTGTTAGAACAAATTTTACAATGTTTTTAAGAAAAAGTAATAAAAAATACGGGTTTTGATGAAATAATGCTACAGCCTATCGAAACTGACCCCTGGTGGTTACTGAGAAATAGGCACACAAGCTATTTTAAATTTATTGCCATCCAAATAAAAAATGGTGAAGCTGGAGCTAAAGTGGTCTTACTAACAAAATGTAAATGTGGAGAAAACGAAGAAAACGAGTTTTTACTTATAATTTAATCACTTTTACCTTTAAAACAAAACTTTTTGGGTATATGTTAGCATAAAATATAAAAAAAAACTTATCTCATTAAAATAACTTTAGTTTTGGATGCCTTCAATTATTACGCGACACATTTTAGGAAACAACTCATAGTCTCTTTTCACACAAAAGTTCAAGTTTTTTGGGTAAGTTGGCACACTAGAAGTAAAATAATACTAAAACCTAACCATATAATATAGTTTTAATTATTTTAATGCCATTTTAAAGCTATTTCATACATAAATTTTAGAAATTGCTATTTTCGCCGTAAGTAAAAAAGCTTAAGTGGTCTAACTAACATTATTTTCAACATTCGTTATTTCCCAAACAAAACCAACTATTGCAACAATTATGCGTAAAGCAGTGTAGTACTATCCTTATATAATATTATAAAATTATATTGAGGTGTCCAAGTATTACGTAACACTTTTTGGGGTATACTTAATGAGCCTGTTTTTACAAAAAAATGGCTCACAATATGAATAATTTTAGCTAAAAACGCACAAAAAATGTTGTATAAAACAAAAAAAGACCCATAAATGAAATTTTAATTAGTTTTATGCCACTTTTAAGCTATTTTACACAGATATTTAAGAAATTGCTGTTTTCGCCAAAAGTGAAAAGCTAGTGGTCTAACTAATAATGTTTTCAACACTTGTTATTTCCCAAACAAAACCAACTATTGCAACAACTATGCATTCAATGCTGTAGTACTACCCTATTTAGTATACCCAAAAAGTGTTGCGTAATACTTGGATACACCCAAAAATAATTTTATTATATTATATAAAGCTCGATTATATATATTTTTTGCAAATATTATTTAGAAATAGGAAAATACATATTTAAAATTCGAGTTAAACCGTTTTTAACCAATTTAGAAAATAAATAAATGTAGTTCCTAAATGTTATCGTTTAAATTAAGGGATTTGGGCAGGTTTATAGACCTAAATGTGTTTAAACTAAATATATAAAGTCTAGTATTGAAATATGGCCGTAACGCATTTTCGCCAAAAATGTTAGTTAGACAACTTTAGCTCGAGCTTCACCATTTGTTTATAAAAAAAGCTTATGATAACATGTGGCGCAGGAGTAAAACAGGAGGTTGGGTCCCGCAAAAGAGGAGGTAAGATAACGTTTTAGCCCTGGTCGTGCAAAAAATACGAATTTAATTGTGATAAGGTTCTTTTCTGGCGAGATTACATAAATTCAAATTCAACAAGTATAAAAAGCATTTACTAGCCGGCCGCCTACATTATCACGTATTTCATTTTTCTCGTTATCCTTTCACAGGATTCCTCAATCCTTAATGCAACAAGATTCCTGTTCATAAAACCTTAATCCTTTATTTTGCAGGATACTTCGCGTACATGTTAATGAGGCCGTTTGGAACTGTTTTACTATGCTGCAAAAATATATTAAATATATAAACTCTACATTTTTAGAGGATTTATACAAAGTATTAAAGTTTTTGAAAATAAAAGAATATTATATTTTAAAGCATTTTTAGTCTTATAATTGGATACCGCTTATCTAAAAGAAACCAAGCGACATTTTTAACGAATTCTTTTTAGACATGGGGATGGGTTTTTTTAGGCTTAGTACAACCTATTTCCATTTCCAAGAAAATTTCGTTAAAAATGTCGCTTGGTTTCTTTTCGATAAGCGGTATCCAAATTTTAGGCTCTACGAAGCGCGTACGCGCTAGAAAAGTATAAAACAGTAATTTTTAATTGTACAAAATTATTAAAAAAATGTCATAGGAAAAAAAATTGGATACTATTGGATTTCATAAAAACTAAGTAACTTTAAAAATGTCAGTCAATAAAGCAATATAATGCAATGCTTAATACAAGCTTTATAGTAAAAGGTGTGGCAGAATTGTTTTCGGCAAGTTAAAATAATACTGGTCGGTCGTTTTATTTAAAAAATATAATTTTAGGCATTACTATTTCATTTAATGTAAAATTTTATTTTAATAGCACATAAATAAGAAAACTGACTTTAATTATAATTTTTAAAAAACTTTTTTTTTTAACATTTTCTTATAATTATTTTAGTCTTAGACGTAAAAAGTCAATTTAACCTAAATATAAAAAATTATCAGAAGCACAGTGTGTATCAATTAAAGTAATTTTTGTAATACCGCTGGTTTAAGTTCGTTTTAATAAAACATATTTTAAGTTTATAGCAAGACTGTCTATTCAAATCTAATCTGCAAAACAAAACATCTTGTACATGTAGTTAACAAACTAGATTATTATTACTTGTATATAATACTAGAAACATTCTCACGAAAATATGATTCCTTAGAATCGCATATGCTACAAGACACTACATTTTTAAACTACTTACTATTATAGTTGCACCTTATTATAGTTATTATTATTAGTCAGATAGATTTTGCTCCAAGTTTAGGTTATACATGTATGTATAATATTATTTTATATACTAACGCTAAATAATTTTTTACAGTGCATATTTCTAGTATCTTTACTTTGCATAATTTTGCTTTCCCATTTTAAAAATTTTCAAAATTTCGGGAAAATTCATGGAAAAATGTTCAATTTTTTTTGCTTATTTTTGCGTTTTATTAGGTTTTATGTCGATATAAATCAATTTCGAGCAAAAAAAAAATTGTCGATCGTTCGGTCGGTCGATCAGTCGGTCTGTCCGGGAACACTATAACTTAAGAAAGCTTTAAGCTAGAGCGTACAGGCATTGTACCAAAAGTTCTCGCTCGGGATTGTTTTTGGTGAACATTGGGGTGTGGCAAGGGGGGCAGGGCAAATGGCGAAAATACATTTTTTTACAAAAAATAGAAAATTAATATATAGTGGTTTTTAAGGTTTCTGAAATTGAATCTGATAATGACCACCCCCGAGAGGGTGAGGGGGTAAATATTTTTAATTACTTTTAATATTTTCGTAAAAATAGGTATACAGGGGTTTTTGGGGTCTACGAATCTGAATCTGACTATACAATTCTTCTAATTTCACCCCCTGAGGGGTAGTTTTTGTGAAAATTTGTATATTTGGGTTTTTGAGGTTACTGAAAGTGAATCTGATAATAAAAAAATTCTAACTCTACACCCTGAGGGGCAGGAGGTTGTTTTTATGAAAATTGGTAAATTGGGGTTTTTGAGGTTGCTGAAAGTGAATCTGATGATAAAAAATTCTAACTCCCCCCTGAGGGGCGGGGGGTAGTTTTCGTTAAAATCCTTAAATTTATATATTTGTCTTTTTGAGGTTGCTGAAGGTGAACCTAATATTAAAAAAAATCTAAATCCACCCCCTGAGGGGCGGGGGGTAGTTTTCTTGAAAAGTTATATATTGAGGTTTTTGAGGGTGCTAAAACTAAATCTTAAATACATTTTTTCTAAATCCACCCCCTGAGAGGCCAGGGGTAGTTTTCGTAAAAATTGGTATATTGGACTTTTTAAGGTTACTGAAAGTGAATCTGATAATAAACAATCCATTTTACGCACGGAGGTTAAAAATGGGAAAGCTCTTTTATTGGGCAGTGTATTTATCTTATCATATCTTCTTAGATTAAATATTACCCTAAGTAGGTATACCTACATTAAAAATATTAAAGAGAAAAATACCGTTAAATTCTGGCTTTACATTTCAACATTGAGAGCATACAGTTGCGGCAATTGCAATCTGAAAGGGCGAGACGAGAGCGCATATAATAAGGCATCGAAAGAAGAAAAGTCTGTTTGAGTTCGTTTTTCCCATTACCGTTTTTTTAACTTGCCGCACATTGTGGAGAAATTCCGAGTTCTGGTTGTGATCATGAAAATTTTCAAACTAGGAAGTGACCTATACAAAAACATGTTGGAAAAACTGGGTCTAGCAGGGGGCTACAACTTGCAGCCCCCAGCTAGCCTACAAGAAAGGTAGACAGGCCTAAAATGAATTATTGCCTACAAAGAAAGATAAGATAAATTATAATATATATTACTTTAGAAATTTTAGGGTTATAAAAGAATTGACTGGGGATACTTTACTCAAGCTATTCTTGAAAATAATAACCTAATGATGATAAAATTTTTAATAGTAGTATAAATAGAAGAGTTGTAAATGAGAAATTACGTACTCATGGAAAAGTTAGGCTAGATTCCTGGCGGCTTCGAGTGCCTCACTTCTCCTAGGTGCTATTTCTACTACTATTAAAAGAAATATCAAAACTAACAAAATATCTGTCTGAAAAAACTCATAAAAATCTAAAAAAAAAACATCAAATATTTTTTTATTTTTTTTACTATGTATACACGGTGTATTTGAAATAGCGTCGGAAAAAAAAACCAGATCATCTTTGTGACCCCAAAAATCGATTCAGAAAGAAAAAAGTTGGAAAGAAAAATCTAAAAAAAATCTTTAGAAAACCTTAAGTCCAGCCTACAGACGACGCATCTGTAAGCTTTATCATAGCGCTACAAATTTGCAAAATGCAAGGTTGTCAGATTTTGTCGATTCCGTATGTACTGTTTGACAAAATAACTTTTATCGTCTTTTAATCATCATAGAATTTTATCAACAATAATTATAAAGTACCGTAAAAAATGTTAAAATAATAACCAAAGATGTATCTGCCATATTCATAATCTTCACCTTCAAACTATTTAACAGATGTTGTTTTTAACAGATGCTGAAACTTAACGAGTTAACTTTCACTCACACAACTTTAACTCACACTTGCAGATTTTTTAGTAGAAAAAATACCATATCACTAGTAGTGTAAAGTTTTTGGCAACTCTAAATACATGTAATCTATTCAAAATTTGTACCTTTTATTATATTCGGAGATATTTAACTTTAAATTTGTTGAAAATCTTTGGGCGATTCACTTCACATTTTGATCAGTATTTTATACAGCAAAAATCCAAATTTCCCATTGCACGTAAAAATAGCCCTCTGATGGGATGTAAACAACAGTTTTCTTCTTCTTCTTCTTCTTCTTCTTCTTCTTCTTCTTCTTCTTCTTCTTCTTCTTCTTCTTCTTCTTCTTCTTCTTCTTCTTCTTCTTCTTCTTCTTCTTCGATTTTTGGCTTTGTATTTTACATTTCAGCCATCGGGTTGCATGGTGGTTACATCAGTAACTAGGAGTAGTGAGAGCCAGATGTATAAGACTAACGACCAAAAATTATAGAAATTTTAAGGGAAAACAACAGTTTTGCTACAGTCAAAACAATACGAAAAAATAAATGATCTAACCTAAAAATACCAATCAAAGTGTAGCCAACTGTAGAAATATAAAAACTGGCTTTGGTTTATGAAGCTACGACTTTTTTTTAATAAATCAAATATTAAACTTTAGTGACTATAAAAAGTATACTGTGTTGTGTTTTAAAAGAAAGAAATCATCAGAGAACACTTTTCACAGCAAGAGGATAACTTCGTTGCAACAGACGGAAAGGCATGGTACAAACCAGACGGTCCATTTCGTTTAAGTGTAACCGACGAGGACTGGTTGGATAGCCCTGGCAGCTCAAACCACAGATCTGAAGTGTGAGAGAGAGAGAGCTACGACTTTTCTAATTCGATTCTCAGAAAATTAATTTGACCAGTATTTTTTGCAATAAATCGTAGTTTTAATAATAAATAGTTAAAAATCATTGCAGTGGTTTATGTGCGTTATTTTCCTGTAGTGATTAGACAATTTTTGTTTAATATTTCAAGTTTAATACCTATCCCGACCATTCTAATGCAAAAAAAGTGTTTCAAATTGTTGTGTACATTTTTTTACTTTATTATTTAATAAATCTTATAGTGATTCAATCGCTGTGGTTGATAATTAAAAAAAATCAGTGAAAACTTCTTATTAAGATAAAAAACAAGGGTTGGGGAAATAGTTCGATGGCATCCAGCGGATAACTTAAATATTATTATTACCTAGGTGATAATGATATGTTTACTTCATGAAAACATGCCCCTATTTTACTACGGTAGGTAAGTTTAAAAAAACTTTTCTCATCGAGTGAATCTGGCAACGTTGGGAAGATTTCATACATATTTGCTACAAGGTCACCATTAATTTAGAGAATTTCACAGCGTGACATTGACGTACGGCTAAAAGGTACATTTTTTTCAAAAAAATCCCATTCTGAAACTGCTGCACATATTTTTTTTAATTTTCACGGAAAATGTTAGTTATACCATGAGCTATTCGTGTATTTTTTTTCCGACGCTATTTCAAATACACGGTGTATACTATGTATATATTACTTAACCCAAGGAAAAAAATCTCTAAAAAAATTATTTATTTTTTTTATGTTTCTGGAAGTTTTATATCCAAAAAATATGATTTCCGTCAAAAAAAGAATTCTGTCTGTCGGTCGGTCTGTCGGTCTGGGTGTCTGGAAAATTTGTGACCACTCAAGAACGCTTCGGGCTAAAGACTTCAAATTTGGACCACAGGTTGATTATCTAAAGTTCTAGGCTGGGATTGTTTTTCGTAAAAATCGGGTTGGGGTAAGGGGGTAAAATGGGGTAAAAACAATTTTTTTCAAAAACATATTTTTTCCAATTTATTTTTGGTTTTACGAAAAAAGAAACTTTTTTTGAATTTTTTTTTTTTGAAAACTGAGTTTTTTTAATTTGTTTTTATTTTTTTTTATTTTAATTAATCTAGGCCTATAGGGGAAATTATTATTTTGTTGGCAGCAGTATATTATTTATAATTATACGTTGGACCGTTCAGCGGACTTTTGCAGAAACATATTTTCTGTAGCATATTTGGTCTGTTCAACTATTCTGGTGGTGTATTGTAACGATATAAATCGTCACTTTGTAATATAGCAAGGGTTAATTAAACTATTCGTTTACTTACGTTATAATTTATGTTTATTTTGTATATAAATAGTTACGTACGTACAGAACTATTTTGTATCTGGGACTATTTTGTAGCAGGAACTGAATTCTAACCATATGAGTCCCTATTCCATAGTTCTACCTGAAAATAACATAAAGAAAACATAATTAGAATATGATTTTTAATAATAAAGAATCATATGACTTATTTCTCTATAGTGCATTTGTCTATGGACTTACCTGGTTTTTATATGTTTCAGAGTCTATTGAGGGTTGGATTTCACTGGCTTTCACCTGTAGCTTGTCTCTCCTGGAAAGTTGTGTATGCTTATTCCTTCGGGATAATCCAGAATTTGTTGAAAATAGTTTGCTGGAACTGCTCACTTAGATTCAGTATTTTGTTTATACTTAGTTCACAGGACACTTAGTATTCTGTTCGTATTTTTATTAGTTTTGCTGATAAACAATAAGTATTGTTTATATTTGTTTCTTAGGGTAATATTTTGAGGTTAGATATCACTAATACGGATTTATTAGGAAATATTCTTTTAATTAGTTATTATTTTTGGTGTAGTTTTCGTTACCTTTATTAGGAATCCTATACGGTAAAACTGTAGTTGATAATGACTTACATAGATGTCGCTAATAGTTCAGAAATAGGATTTTATTTACCTGAAGGGTTCATACTAGTGAATAAGGTCGATTTTCGCTCTTCTTGAAGCAACTCTGTACAATGGTGGTGTCATTTTGACGAGTGTTTATTTTCTGTAATCATCGAAGTAATCCTTCATGTATTTTTATTTAAAGTTAGTGAAAATGAATATTTAAACAATGCGGAAGATATTGTAACTGTTATTTTCTACAATTACGCATTTATAACGTTTCGATGGACATCGAAGACTTAGTATGACACGTAAGTTAAGTTTTTCTGTTTCTTAGAATATTTCTGAGATATAATTATTGTTTTACCATTAATTAAGCACCATAAAGCACCATTATTACTACATTAATTAAGCACAATCACTAGACCATTAATTACTCACCATTTCTATACCATTAATATGGAATTACATTAATTTAAGTTGAAGTTTATTTTGGTATATTTGATATACAAGTTCTCCGCATGGAGTGATGTTCTGTTGGAACATGGTTCTGTATTTTTCGGCATAGATAAATTCTATATGACCGTCTAGCAGACAATTTTATATTGGACATAATTTTCAAAAGCATATTTAATCCCGGACAACATTTTCAATCGTACATTTTATCCTGGAAGATAATTTTTCCAAAGTAGATGGGACAGCCTATATATTTTTTTTCTTTCATTTGAGAAATGAATTCATCAGCATAGGGGAGACTTGCACAGATGGAGACGATGGAATTCATACCTCATGGATTTTGCAGAAACCAGCTAAGTACTCATTCTGAAAACTTTTGAAAGCAATATTTCATATTTTTAAATTCTTTTATTTCAATATTCTTATAACTGTAAACTTTATCAGATCTGATATAGTATTGATTAATACTATATGCCCTTCTGGCTTTTGTTCATTTTTAGGTACTTATTTTTTTTAAACATTTAATCTCATTTATTAATTATTAAATATCATACTTTTGATTAAATGATTTCTAATTTAAGCATGACTTTTATACACTGCAAGAAATGATTGTTGTTTACATACATTTCTTGGTGCTTGCTGAACTTCATGTTTTCTTTATACATTTAAGTCGAATGATTTCTGAATTTAGTAATTTTTATTAAGATTTCTTTAATTATATCTTAATATAATTACACATATTTTTTTTATATATATTAATACATTACTTGATGTGCTTTCATTAAGTTTATTTATAATAAATTTCTCAAATGAATTATCTTATTTTATTTAGGGGTTATATTTTCTCAAACTGAAAAGCTTAAGTATTTACACTAGGTTGTTACTTACCTAAAGGAGTAAAAGCTAAAGTAACTGGCGCCCCTAACAACATTAATCAATTCTTTCTATTTTTCCCTTGCCCATACCCATTGCTCCGCTGTCAAAACTAGCCGTTGGCAGTGAACGTATTAATTACGGTACACTAATATTGGCGCCCAAGAACGTGGTATTTGGATAGATAGAACACTTGTTTTTTTTAAATTTTACTCCATTTTTCTCAGTGTATTTTTTATAAAAATCTAAAGCTTATTTTTTTCAGTGTAACTTAATGTTCATTTTGAGAAAAACTACATATAACTGTTGAATAAAATATTTTTTGTTGAAAATTAAGTCAAACTAGAGTTAATCTGATAAGATATATCAGATATGTGTTTTTTATGTTTTTTCTGAATTTTATGGAATAACATGGAATAGAGAAATTTTGGCGTGGGTTCAGTTTTTCTAGAAATTATCGTTTATTTAATAGAAATAAATGGATAATAGGGTATTTATTTATACGAAGGATATGAATAAATATTAGCTAATTTTGTAGTTTTGGAGACTATTTATAATTATTAATTTGTCCAATTGAGATAAATAATAATTTAGTATTTTTTTGACATATTTGGGAAATTTTCCAAAGTATGCAAAAACTTTGTTGAGCAGTGTACACAAAAAAAAAAATAATTTGTGGTACAGTATAAATATTTTATTATAAAATAAATATTTTGAGTAAATTGAATTTAAATTTTGAAAATAATTATTCAAAATGGAAGATTTAGATAAAATGGAAATTAGATTTTTGACTGCAGAAATGGTAAATTATGAACTTCGTATAAGACATTTAACAGCAAAAAATAATAGAGCATCTAGAATTAAAGTTTTAGGTAGAGCCATAGCTAGGGAAGATCCTAAAGTAAAATATGTAGATCCGACTTTTAATTTTAACAGTGAAGTGGAAAATATTAATAGAATTTTAGATAGTATATCTTCAGAAATTGTAGAATATCATGGTGATTATAGTTTAGCTGATTTAAGAAAATTAAAAACTTATTTAGTACATGTAACAAATCGTCTGCAACGTTTTCCTGAAGTAGAAGAAAATAAAGTTAGACGTATTCAATTTTTAGAAATAACAAAAGCAACTTGTTTAGAAATAGAAGCAGATATTTTAGATCTTTATGAAAAATCTGGTAAAAATTCAGAACTTACTCAAGTAAATAATAATATTTCATTACATAATAGTACACAGTTTAGTCCTAATGTTTCTAGTAAAAAAGATAATGATTATTTAAAATCAGTACCAGTTTATAAATGGAATATTAATTTTGATGGAAAGTCTAATGTTTTAAATTTTATTGAGCAAGTTGAATATATGAAAATAAGTAGAAATGTTACAGACGAAATGTTATTTAAATCCGCATATGACTTATTCAAAGAACCAGCATTGTCATGGTTTCTCTCAATTAAAGATAATTTAAATTCGTGGTCTCAAATAATTCAAGCATTAAAAAAAGATTTTCTTCCAGCTAACATAGATGATAGAACATGGGATGATATCCGTTCTAGATATCAAAATCCCGATGAATCTATCGCAATTTTTATAGGTGCTATGGAAACCTTGTTTAAACGTTTAATTCATGCTGCAAGTTTATATACTAGACTAAAGACGATTAGAGAAAGAATATTACCACATTATTTTACACCATTATCACTTATAGAAATAAATGATTTAGAAGATTTAAAAGACAGTTGTAAAAGAATAGATGAAGCTTATCAATTAAAACAAAAGAGCATAGCAGGTAAAAGTGTGGCAAAAAATAAAGCAGTTAATAAAGTAAATGTCCTAAGTTCGGATATAAATCAAAATTTTAGTAGTAAATGTAATTGTAGTCATAATACCACAGTGTCCAAACTTACCCCATCTTCCTCTACTCGTCAAAGTTCAGTATGTAATAGTAGTCAAGTTTCTCAAATTAGTCAAAGTACCAATCAAAGCTTTAATAATACACAGAATAGTAGTAATAGTAGTAATAATAAAAGTAGACAAGTAATTTGTTATAACTGTAACCAACCAAATCATATTTTTAGCAAATGTTTAGCTAAAAGAACAAAGTTTTGTTATAAATGTGGATATAAAGATGTAGTTTTTAAAAATTGCCCTTCCTGTACAAAAAAACTAAATAGGAAAGTGGATGATTTTAGTCGGCATTCACTTAATAAAAAGGCTAAAAATAATAATGACAGTCAGGTAAAAAATAACAAAACTACTTTTTGTAAAAACATTTATTATAATAAAAATAATATCAATTCTTTACAAAAATCAAGTATAACAGAAACAAATAAACGATTTTATTTGAATGAATGGAAAGATTGGTTGGATAAAGTTAAAAATTTTTATAAACCGTATAGTTTGTCTGTAATTAATAAAAATTCTTTTATTAAATTACCTAAAGATAACCGTCCATATATTAAAGTAAATATTTTTGATAAAAATATAACAGCTTTGATTGATACAGGTGCAAATTGTTCAGTGGCTGGTGGTCACGCGATTAAAATTTTAGAGAAGTTTAATTTAAAAATTGATAAATGTCTTATACCGCATGTTACTACAGCTGATAAATCTAAACAGTTGGTAACTGGTGTTGTTTATTTACCTATTAAAGTAGATAATGAAGTTAAGATTTTACAAGTCTTGGTTGTTCCTTCTTTGGAAACAAATTTTATTTTTGGTGTGAATTTTTTACAATTGTTTTCTATGACTCTGGATTTTTCTGATGAATCTTGGAATAATAAAATTAATAATTTGAATGTGATCAGTAGTAACAGTGATAGTCAGGATATAAATAAAGATAATTCAGTAGGCTTATGTGACTTGACAGACGAACAGAAAAAGATAGCAGATAAATTTGTTAGTTTATTTAAAGAATTATATAGCGAAAAAATAGGTAGAACAAATTTAATAGAACATGATATAGATACAGGAAATAATAAACCTTTTAAAATGCGTCAATATCCTTTGTCACCTTATTTAATAGAAATTTTACATAAAGAGTTAGATAAAATGTTAAAAGATGATATAGTTTCACCATCTTATTCTGATTTTAATTCACCAGTTTTATTAGTAAAAAAAGCTAATGGTACATACCGTTTTTGTTTTGATGGACGTAAATTAAATTCTATTACAAAAGGTGATTCACATCCTTTACCAAGGATAGACTCCATTTTAAGTTTATTAGGCGATGCAAAATATATATCAAGTATAGATTTAAAAAATGCTTTTTGGCAGATTCCACTTACAAAAACTGCTAAAGAAAAAACTGCATTTTCCGTACCTGGTAGGGGACTATTTGAATTTAACGTAATGTGTTATGGACTCAAAAATGGAACACAAAGTCAGCAAAGATTAATGGATAAACTTTTTCCTTTCTCCTTTTATCCAAATATATTTGTTTATATTGACGACATTATAATAGTATCAAAAACTTTTGAGGAACATATTAAATTACTTCAAATAGTACATGAAAAATTAAAATCTGCTAATCTTACAATAAATTTTGAAAAAAGTAATTTTTTTAGAAAATTAGGTTTTGTAATTGATAATTTTGGTTTAAGAACCGATCCGCAAAAAGTAGAAGCAATAATAAACTATCCTAGACCAACAAATAGTACAGAAATAAAACGATTTTTAGGTGTAGCTTCGTGGTATCGTAGATTTGTTAGGAATTTTTCAACAATTGTTAGTCCATTAAATTCACTTTTAAAGGGCAAAGGTAAAAAACAAGCCATTAGTTGGAATACTGATGCAGAAAAAGCTTTTTTATTGTTGAAGGAATCTTTAATAAATGCTCCAGCTTTAGCAAGTCCCAATTTTTCTTTACCATTTGTTATACAATGTGATGCTTCTTTAGTTGGCCTCGGTTCCATATTAACACAAACGCAAGATGGTCAAGAAAAAGTAATAGCTTATGCTAGTAGAGCTTTAACACGTAGTGAAATAAAATATTCTGTAGGTGAAAAGGAATGTTTAGCTGTTTTGTTTGCTATAGATAGGTTTAGACCATATATTGAAGGTGTTAAATTCACAGTAATTACAGATCATTCTTCATTAAAATATTTGAGTAATATGAAAGATCCCTCTGGTCGCTTGGCTAGATGGTCATTAAAATTACAGCAATATGATATGGATATTGTATATCGTAGAGGTAAATTAAATGTAGTAGCTGATGGGTTATCCAGAGCTTTTGATAGAATAGAACCAGAAAAATCAATTTTTCCAGATGTAAATTTAATTAATTTTAATGTAAATGATTATAATAGTGATAAATATTATATTCAGTTGAGGGAAAAAATTGTTAAGAGTCCAGATTCATATCCGCAATTTAAAGTTATTGATGATAATATTTATAAGTTCATACCGACCAAGACAAAAGTAAAAAGTAATATTATAGAGTGGAAATTGTTAGTGCCTCAAAAATGTCGTAAACAAGTACTAAAAGAATGTCATGACGATGTATTAGCTTCTCATATGGGATTTTTTAAAACTTTTCATAGAATTTCAGAAACATATTTTTGGCCAAAAATGCGTAAAGATATTTTAAAGTATGTAAGATGTTGTAATATTTGTCAATCACAAAAAGTTAGTAATTCTGCACGTTTTGGATTGATGGGTCGTGAAAAAGAAGTAAATTATCCGTGGCAAGTTATTTCATGCGATTTGCAGGGACCATTTCCCAGAAGTTCTAAAGGTTTTTGTTATCTTTTAGTTGTGTCAGACTGGTTTACAAAGTATACATTATTACATCCTTTAAGGGAAGCTACTGCAAATGCAATATGTAAATTCATTGAAAATGAAGTTTTTTTAGTTTACGGAGTCTGTCAATTTTTAATTGTCGATAATGGAAAACAATTTGCTGGTAAAGTTTTTAAAAAATTAGCAGATGAATATAATGTACAGAAAATTTGGTTTAATGCACTTTACCATAGTCAAAATAATCCGACGGAAAGGCAACATCGCACAATTTCTACTGCTATAAGATCATATATAAAAGATAATCAAAAAGAATGGTGTAAAAATTTAGCAAAAATAGGTCTAGCTTTACGAACGTCTGTAAATGAAGTTACGGGGTATACGCCGGCATTTCTTAATTTTGGGAGGAATGTACCTATCACAGGAACTTATTATGGCAAAATGACATCAACTGATGGTGTTAAATTAGAACCTTGTGACAGAGACTCGTATAGCCAAGACTTGGGAAATCTTAAAGAGATTTTTGTTGATGTAAAGAAATATTTACATGAAGCTTATGAACGTAATAAGCGTACTTATGATTTGCGCAAGCGTGAAGTAAATTTTGAGATAGGTGAAAAAGTTTGGAGACGAAACAAAGTACTCTCAGATGCTAGTAAAAGTTTTGCTGCAAAACTTGCTCCAAAGTACATACTTTGCAAAGTTGTTGCGAAAAAGTCAAAGTTAGTGTATATTTTGGAAAATGCAGATGGTCAAAGAGGCGACTGGCATGTTAAAGATCTAAAGAAATATTTTGGATCAAATAGTGACATTTCAGTTGGCTAGCTTTTATTAAATAAGAATATATTCTTAGTATCATTCGGAATGATATTTAAAAAAATATCAATGTATTGAAAATATTTAAAGGGTACCCAAAACTTTTGTATATAGTAGTAAAAAAAATATATAAATATATTTTTTGTAGAAGAGAATTCTGGTGTACACAGTCAAGTCTTATTTCTATTTTTTTATCTTGATAAAACTTAGCTAAAAAGAAAAACAAAATTAATTATGACAATTACCTGATTATGACAATTACCTGTTTATGACACACACCGATAAAGTCCCAAAATTATGTTCTACATAAGAGTAGGCGGATGATACACGTAGTTATCAAGCTTAGCTATTGTTAATTATCAAGTAGTATTTCAAATGATTTACATAAAGTATTGTGTTTTTTTGTTGATTTATTAAATAAAATATAGTATATATTTTAGCTATTTAAGTTAAATAGTTATAGAGTTTGGTATAAAAATATTTTTTGTATATTAAATATTTTTATTATTTTTGGAGGGGGCATGTGTAACGACATAAATCGTCACTTTGTAATATAGCAAGGGTTAATTAAACTATTCGTTTACTTACGTTATAATTTATGTTTATTTTGTATATAAATAGTTACGTACGTACAGAACTATTTTGTATCTGGGACTATTTTGTAGCAGGAACTGAATTCTAACCATATGAGTCTCTATTCCATAGTTCTACCTGAAAATAACATAAAGAAGGCATAATTGGAATATGATTTTTAATAATAAAGAGTCATATGACTTATTTCTCTATAGTGCATTTGTCTATGGACTTACCTGGTTTTTATATGTTTCAGAGTCTATTGAGGGTTGGATTTCACTGGCTTTCATCTGTAGTTTGTCTCTCCTGGAAAATTTCGTATGTTTATTTCTTCGGGATAATCCAGAATTTGTTGAAAATAGTTTGCTGGAACTGCTCACTTAGATTCAGTATTTTGTTTATACTTAGTTCACAGGACACTTAGTATTCTGTTCGTATTTTTATTAGTTTTGCTGATAAACAATAAGTATTGTTTATATTTGTTTCTTAGAGTAATATTTTGAGGTTAGATATCACTAATACAGATTTATTAGGAAACATTCTTTTAATTAGTTATTATTTTTGGTGTCGTTTCAGTTACCTTTATTAGGAATCCTATACGGTAAAACTGTAGTTGATAATGACTTGCATAGATGTCGCTAATAGTTCAGAAATAGGATTTTATTCACCTGAAGGGTTCATACCGGTTGATAAGGTCGATTTTCGCTCTTTCTTGATGAACTCTGTACAATGGTGGTCTCATTTTGACGAGTGTTTATTTTCTGTAATCATCGAAGTAATCCTTCATGTATTTTTATTTAAAGTTAGTGAAAATGAATATTTAAACAATGCGGAAGATATTATAACTGATATTTTATACAATTACGCATCGAAGACTTAGAATGAGACCACCATTATCACCATTAATTAAGCACCATAAAGCACCATTATTACTACATTAATTAAGCACAATCACTAGACCATTAATTACTCACCATTTCTATACCATTAATATGGAATTACATTAATTTAAGTTGAAGTTTATTTTGGTATATTTGATATACAAGTTCTCCGCATGGAGTGATGTTCTGTTGGAACATGGTTCTGTATTTTTCGGCATAGATAAATTCTATATGACCGTCTAGCAGACAATTTTATATTGGACATAATTTTCAAAAGCATATTTAATCCCGGACAACATTTTCAATCGTACATTTTATCCTGGAAGATAATTTTTCCAAAGTAGATGGGACAGCCTATATATTTTTTTTCTTTCATTTGAGAAATGAATTCATCAGCATAGGGGAGACTTGCACAGATGGAGACGATGGAATTCATACCTCATGGATTTTGCAGAAACCAGCTAAGTACTCATTCTGAAAACTTTTGAAAGCAATATTTCATATTTTTAAATTCTTTTATTTCAATATTCTTATAACTGTAAACTTTATCAGATCTGATATAGTATTGATTAATACTATATGCCCTTCTGGCTTTTGTTCATTTTTAGGTACTTATTTTTTTTAAACATTTAATCTCATTTATTAATTATTAAATATCATACTTTTGATTAAATGATTTCTAATTTAAGCATGACTTTTATACACTGCAAGAAATGATTGTTGTTTACATACATTTCTTGGTGCTTGCTGAACTTCATGTTTTCTTTATACATTTAAGTCGAATGATTTCTGAATTTAGTAATTTTTATTAAGATTTCTTTAATTATATCTTAATATAATTACACATATTTTTTTATATATATTAATACATTACTTGATGTGCTTTCATTAAGTTTATTTATAATAAATTTCTCAAATGAATTATCTTATTTTATTTAGGGGTTATATTTTCTCAAACTGAAAAGCTTAAGTATTTACACTAGGTTGTTACTTACCTAAAGGAGTAAAAGCTAAAGTAACTGGCGCCCCTAACAACATTAATCAATTCTTTCTATTTTTCCCTTGCCCATACCCATTGCTCCGCTGTCAAAACTAGCCGTTGGCAGTGAACGTATTAATTACGGTACAATGTATAGTTAATATGTATAGTCAATATTGTTGTGTGTAAAAAATTTGTCGTTAAATGTTTCGATTTAAAAAAGACAAAAATTAGTTTTTCTCGATTTTAACTTGTTTGGAAATGTCGCGTTCCTCCTAAAGAGGGCATTTGATGTACACTGTACAAACTTTCAATAATAGCAATATTTAGTAATTACCAAATAATTTAACAGTAGGTTAGTGCTATGGGCTTTTTTCTACTTTATAATTAGTACTAGTTTAACGTTATAATATAGGTTGCGGCCACTGTTTTATTAGGACATTGTATGACTAATAAGTAAGAGAGCTTTTGATTTATTATTGATGTAATCACGTGGTTATATCGACCCGTAAAAATTACTTTATGGTAAAAATTAGGTAATTTGTTAACAAAACAAACCTTTTTTCGTTCCTAGCCTAAAAATTATTTTATTTTTTGTTCAACAAAAATAAGTAATTCAAGAGCCGTTTCATTTTTTTTTTATTTTCCACGTTTAATACTTGCAGTAAAATTTCCAACCGAAATTTTTAACAAATTTCTTATTGCAGTTTATATTTTATAGCCAGTACATTTAGTGTTTAATAGGGCTTATGCTCAGACAAGATAATAAATTACACTTATATTATCGCTTAGTAATAACTTGTTTGGCTGTTTCCTTTTGGTTTGAGGTTATGTTTTAACGTTGAAAACGTAATCGGGTACATTTATATTTACGAGTTGCGGTTTCCTTAATTTCACATTTCGTATGAGTAATGTTTTCAGTTCACTCTTGTACATGATGCGGATAACTCAGTCCAGCAAATGGCCAACAGTGTGACAACTATATAACAATTTCATAAACTACTTTACAATACATTTTGCGGTTTGTCTGTATCAACGTAGCTACAGAGTTAACTTAAAGGATACTACAAACACAGAAGAGTATATTCTAGAACTAGTATGGAATAGAAAATATTCCGCGAGAGCCGGCGAGCCGGCAGGCGAGTATGACGGTCCCGTGATCGTGGAATGACTATTCCATACGTGTTGTAGACTATACTTTTTCTTCGACTGCAAATATGAAACACTGTATGGCTTTAAACTGCGGACAAGGTTAAAAACAATGTTTTTTGTGACTCGACATTGCAAATGCAACAAAACACATATTTTTAAATAAAGCAATTAATGTTATTGAATAATTTTATCAAATCAGTACTTAAAAAAGATTTTTATTTAATTTTAGCACATATTTACAAATTATAACGCAAAATGTAAAGGTTATGTCAGATTGTTGTGACAGATATCAGGTTTAAATATATAACAATAGATGCAGAAGTTTTAATTTTTTGAACTAAATTTATAAAAAACTGGTCAAATATTAAGAAAAACTAATTAACTTTATATGTAATTTTAACGCCAAACTTTAAATTGCATTAAATTATTCAATATTTCATGGTAAAATATATATATATTTGCTAATTTTGCTACAGTTTTCTTTACTTTTATAAACAAGAGATGGCACTACATGTGCTCATACTAACACTTGATACGAAATATTCATACCGTATATAGAGCTAGAATGGACTCATTCTGTGTTTGAAATGTGTGTCTATTTGCTTACAATCTAAAGCAGTCCTAGAAAAAAATGATTACTTAACATAACGTGTTGTAACTTTCAGAACGTCGTATCTCAAAAAAGACAACTCTACGGGAATGAGAAACTCTTTTTCTAATTATTCATAGGTTGAAAATGTACTTTTTTAATATAAACTTAATACATTTTTAATGATTAACTTACCTTAAATTATTTTATTGTGTATAAAATAAATAAATACAAATAAAAACCTAATGTTTATAGATACTACATTTTGATGCTCAAAATTAATAATTTTTTCTAAGATACGAGCTTTAAAGCATTATTATATTAATATTTTAACAAAATATAATTAATTATTATAATAATATTAATAATTATTAAAACATTTAAACTTCATAAAGTTTTATAACATGCGCAAGATGTCAAAAAAGCGTCGGCAAATGTAAAAAGTGCGTTCCAAAATAGTCATTTAACTAACTAAGAATTTATTAATTTATAATCATCTAAGATACGCTTATATTTTTGTTACTTAAAAAAAATAGCAGGTAATGCTTATATTTTAGATGTAAACTGATAATATAAAGAGCTTGTCCAAAATCTCAAAATCGAAAAAAATTGAAATACGACGTCTAAAAAAATATCTGGTTTGGGAAACCAGATAAACAGTAAACCCTTTACTGGTAACGTGGTTTCATTCGTGACCCCACCATAAAAAATTATTGCATATCTCGACATGACATCAGTAATTTTCAACTTTTTATGAAAAATTATTGTATCTACCCCATTTGCCCCCCTTGCCTCACCCAATGTTTATCAAAAACAATCCCGAGCGAGAACTTTTGGTAAAATACCTGTGTGCGAAATATCAAGTCTATAGCTTAAAGCGTTCTTAAGTTATCGTGGATACAAGAATTCCCGGACAGAACGACTGATCGATCGGTTCTTAAACTTTCTGGTGACAGAAAACGTGAGAATATTAAGGATCTCCAGGAAAATATTGTAAGAATATCGATTTTACCGGCAGGAGTATTTTTAATGCTATTTTTAATGGAAAAGACGCAGGCAAGTAAGCCAAGGTAAAGTAGTATAATTTATGCCTTAGATAAGTAAAACGTGTAATCTGCATACATATATACTAAAAGCGATGTAAATACATTAATGGCAAGTCTATAAGCCGTGTGAATATAATATGGAAAGAGAAATATGTACCGTGGATTTGGGTGACTTGACTACGATTTTGGACTTTTTTGTTCAATAAAAAAAAGTTTTTCTATTTTGCGACTCTTATAAGCTCATAATCACACGCATTTTGCGTGTTCTTATAGGTCTTATATAGAGGTCTGTACTTTTTGTTCTTTTGGGTTCGCAACAGACCTGGCCTATCGCTTGACGTTTTCCGTGCAAATGGCTTGGTTAATTGCAGTAAAAAAGAGAAGAGATGACTATAAAATATATGAAAATATAATTTGTTCTTAGAATTTTAAACATGGTGTAAACTGTAATGCCAATCCAAAACAAAAATCCCTAAATCAGTCATCAATTTAAATGTAAGTTTTTTTTAATTTTAGAGCAAAATGGAAAAAATTGTATAAAGCACTCGTTTCATAACACGTTTTTAGCGCACTAGTAGCGTATGTTATGAAACTAGTACTTTAATATACTATTATGAAGCGTAAAAATAAAAATTGCGAAAATATGCCAAACTACTGTGATAATTGTAATAATAGGCTATGAAAATATAAAGTACGTAAAACAATTGCAAATACCCAAAAAATATAAAAATTGCGTGTTTCAAGTTACCCTCCTATTTGGGTGACTTGAAATACTGCCCTACAATCTATTATATGGCAATTTAATGAACGACATATGTGACTAGAAAAACAAATATCTTTTTTAAAAAAGTAAAAGCATTTATTTTGATATAAAAACAGACATATATGTACCTAAAAAACAGAAATATATACATTTATTTAATAAATAATAAATAACTAATTAGGAACTAAAAAAATATACTGCCCAGTAAAATCGCTTTCCCATTTCCCCCTCCGAGCGTTAAATCGATTTTTTATTACCAGATTCACTTTCAGCAACCTCAAAAACCCCAATACACCCTCCAGGGGGTAAAGTTAGATTTTTTTTATTATCAGATTTACTTTTAGCTACCTCAAAAACCTCTATATAGCAATTTTCAAATTTTTATGAAAAATTATTGTATTTACCCCTGTCCTATCCCAATGTTTACCAAAAATAATCAACAGCAAGAACTTTTGGTAACACACCTGTATGCCAAATTTCAAGTCTATAGCTTAAAGCGTTCTTAAGTTATCGTCGATGCAAGATTTCCGGGACAGAACGACCAATCGACCGAGCGACAATTTTTTTTGGCTTGAAATTGATATATATCGACATAAAATGTCACAAAATGCAAAAATAAGAAAAAAACGAATTCAAGGCTTGCGAAATTTTGAAAATTTTCAAAATGGGAAAGCAAAATAAAAAACTAATAAATATAAAACTTTTTAATAAGGTTAAGTTTAAATTGGTATCTGTTTCTTCTTAGCACCTTAGGATGAGGCAGTAATGCAATAATTTCATTGTTTAAACGTTTTAAGTGCCCCAAAATCTGTAACGAAAAAAAAAATTAAAAGATAAAAAAAATTGAGAGGAAACAGATATCTTTTAGGTTATGAATGTTTGAGAGGATGATTTTAGTTACATATTAATAAAAAAGTATACTATTTAAATTAAAGTCACAGTTTCCCCTATGAAGCTGAACTAACCTGGTACAAAAATATTATATTGTTTTACTAAGAAGAAAAGTGAAGCTGTTTTTAACTAGTCTGTAGAATTTACGGACGACGCGAAGCGGAGGCCGGAAACTACAGACGAATAAAACAAAGTACTTTTCCTATGAGTGAAACATACTATTTTTTCTTCAAGCATCTTATATATATTTTTTTTTAATATTATTTTTTTAATTTAATTTATTCAGTATCAAAGTATGTTTTTTTTTATTAAAATAGGCCAATAAAACCCTTTCGAAATAAACTTAAATCTTCCTTAGCTCATTCTAAATTTTTTTCATAGGCTAAATTGTACACTTTTTGCGATTTTGCAATTTGCAATTTTGAAGAGATTTGAAGGTGTATAAACCATATATTCTTCTTCAATCATTTTTAATCAATTTCACACAAGGTTTTTGCACAGAATCTCCAGTGAACCACCTGTTTACATAATAAACAAACAAGTTTGAAGTATGGCTGTTATCAAAGTCAAAGAGTGCTGCCGCCAGTGGTGGTTTTGCTAACTAACTTTTTTTTATGGCGTACAACAATGAACTCATTTTTTTACTGCAAAAAAATAGATCACTTCTAACTAGTATGTTCAGTTATAAAATATGAACATTTTAGTACGATTAAAGAAAAAATGTATTTTTCTTACCTTATCTCTATATTTTTTTTTAATCACATCACATGTACGCTTTCATCGAATAAAGATTATTGTTGGTTAGATCAAGTTGGTGTTTGCGGTCTTATGGCACACATTAAAGGGGATGATTATACATCACAAAATATACAAACTCACAGAAAGATACATACCTTGTACTGAACCAAACCGAAAAATATTGGGAGCACTAGTTTGGTTCTCTCGGGGTAGTGGGTTTTAAAGGAAGACAAAGCAAATCGGGTACACAGTTTATTTCCCACTGGTAGTAAATACAGGTTACCGGGCTGGTTGTCGAAGTAAAAGATTTCAGCAATCTTGAATTTAACTGGAAAATATTTATTCATTAATATTTTATAAAAATATTACTATAAATTCGCTTACCTGAATAATTATTTTTAACTAAAATAATTTTATAATTCCACAGGATACTCCTTATATTTCAAGATACTCAAATTTTAGAACTTCTCACTCTGTGGTTAAAAAGAAAAGAGACGGAAGAATAATTAAATATTGCCAATTAGCTTTTCAGGTTACTGTTTTCAGTACTTAATTCCCTAAAATTTAAGGTTGCTGAAATTAACGAATTTTGGCGAAGGCGCCCTGATCTGGATATAATTTTTATATACTTAATATATTTAAAAAAATATAATTCTCGTTTGGACTTACCTACGTAGGTATGTCCCGAAAAAAGTTCTAAGGGAGCTACGGCTCTTCGAAGATGGGCATTTTGAATGGAGAACAAAAAAAACACCAATAAAATGCTGCAGTGTAATTATAATTAAAAACTAAGGAAAAAAGTATTCTTTATCAAAACAACTAAATTTAACATTAAAGGAGTAATATCCCTTTAAAAAGTAATATTTTTGCTGGCACAAAATTTTACTTACTCTTAATCTCATTTTTTTTTCAAAGTCCAAACTATTGTACACTATATGAAATTTTTTATGTATTTTTGCTCAAGGAATCTTAATTTTTTACTCAATATCTAAAAAAACAATACACATAAAAATGTTTGGGGCAAAAATATGCACACATTTTGTCAGTCTATTTTAAAGGGTCGTAACTCTCTTAGAATTGGTTATATTCTTCCTCTGGTTTTTAATGTTTTGTGATATAGAATCATCTCTTTAATATATGCTATATGACTGTGTTTAGCACCATAGATATATGGCACTGAATAGATGTCTCTCACAAAGTAAAAAAAAACTTCAGTTGTAAATACTGCACCCTTTCGGACAGGGAGTAAAAATTCTGAACAGGTTTGTTTTGGTTCTCGAAAATCTCAGTTCTGAACTGATTCGGAACCTACTCAGTTGCAACTGGGCAATTCTCAGTGGCAACTGTGAAGTTTGAGAACGAAAACAAACCTATGTTTAGCTAATAGTCACCAACTTGTAGTTCCACTTTAAAATCACTCGGTTTGTTTTATAATTTTGTTTTAGATGATGCTATAATATAATAATTTATTTTAGAACCAAAAATAAAATATCATCATCAGTAGTTTGTTTGGATCTTTAATAGACAGGCTTAGTGCCTATGGCTCATTTGTCTAAAATAGAATTAGTGTGAATGGATAATTGGGGGAGTGAGTCTTTGCTCACTGATGCTGGAGTTTCATCTGTCATCAATTGGTGATGGGGGCGGGGAAAGGGTTGAGAGAGGGATGAGGAGGGATGGTAAAATAAATAAACTATTGGCAAAATGTTTATGTGCAAAAAAAGTTGAAACAAATGTAGTTACTAACAACAGGGCCATCTATGCGGCGATGGAATGAAAAATTTTGCAGTAACTCTGTAATCCCAGAGTTTCATATATCCTTTTATCTATGTATAGCACGATGTAAAAGGGGGGCCTGGTCAACCAACTTTACCTTAAGGCCTATCCAGAAGCTTACATAAGAACATAAAACATAAGAATGCGATGCCGTTATTGGCTTACAAGATACATGGCGGCACATCAAGCCAATGAGGACATCGCATTGTTATGTACTATGGTTTTATGCGAGCCTGTGGATATGCCCTTAGTCGAAGTAAAAGTGTCACACTCGCTTCGTGTTCAAAAATCTTTTTAAAGATTAAAATCATACAAAACCTAATAAGGACAGAAATTTTTTATTTTAAACAAAATTATAACAATATTAATTTATTATTACATCAATCTATTTTCTAATCATCGTACAGAGTGATATTGGTAGACTGACAGTTTCGGGCTGCTGGCCCTCTTCAGTACCAAGAGTCAACTCTGCACGCTGATTAAGAAAACGTTTTTAGACTTTATTCGCAAAAGAAATATAGTCATTAGATTGATGTAGACTTGTGCGCCATCTATTGCTAGATAATGTTATAACACATTATGTTATGTTATTATTGTTGTATAGATTCATGTTGCATTTCTAATATATGTATAGATGCAAATATATATGTATACAAATATATGTAGGTATACAATTTATCCTACATTAGCGATTCGAAATTAATTTTAAGCTATCGTGATCAAAATTGTTCTAGTCTGTAGATTTGGGCAAATACAGAATGCATATTTGTTTTGATGATAACCGACAAACCTGTTTGCAAATCAAATGTACCAACATTTGTTCCTGTTATTTGCACCTAATTTATGTTTATTGATTTAAATTACTACAGAATATTTATAGCTTTCAAAACTTATTATTTATTTTTATTTTTTTAAGTAAATTACTTTTTAAACATTTTACAAAGATCTACAATAGTTATTTATGGTACTAGTGGGTAAAGTAAGATATTGCCCATGAGAAAATTAACGAGGCGTCAGCCAAGCAGGTTAATTTTCGAGAGGGCAATATCGGTTTACCCATGAGTGCCATACAAGGTTTTATCCCATAAATAGCTTAGGAATTCATATTTTTATTAAAAATTTTAATGACATTTACAAGAAAATAATTTGACAAGTGACAGTTGAGTGGGTAAAATAAATAATTACCACTCAATAAAGTAACAGCCACGCGGGGGTTATTATTGAGTTTATCTATTTAAAATAAAGCTGGTAATTGTCTTATTATCTGTATGTATTGGATAAATATTATTTTCTAAGATCACCTATAAAAACAACCAATTTCACACGACTTAGAGAGTAAGAAAGTGTCATATTTCATACGCCTGCGAAATAATATCTTAATGTGTGGAAAAGCAAAGCTATCCTATTTTTTTTTTTTTTTTTAATTTCATTAGTAGTTTTTCATTTATTTTTTATGTATCTGATTATAAATTTTACTCCAATTCTGATTTTAACTGTCAAAGTCTAATATAAATAAACAAATGAAAGAGACCAAACAAGACAAAGCAAGAGAGTAAATTGAAAATCGCACAGTGAATATTTTCAAAACAGATTCGAATATTGGATGTGCGAATATACTGCGTAGTTTATTTTCTAAAATATAACTATATTCTATACACAAACATATACTATTCAAACCTGTTGCAAAAATATTTACTGTGCGATTTTTAATTTACTCTCTTGCTTGATGAAACAGACCACAGAACTGATTTATGAAGGTTGATGCATACAAATTCGGAAATTTTAGAAAAACTTTGAAGCTAAAAGCTAAATTATTTATTTTTCTGTGAAGTGTTAATGTTTTTTTAATAGTTACTTATTTTAAGTCAACCTAATAATTTAAAACAAAATAAAATTTCATGTTTTCCATAAAAATTAGTTGTGAGAATGTGGAATATTAAAATGGGGTTATTTCTGTTTGACATTCAAAAAAATAAAAAGTTTAGACATGTCAAAAATCATATTTACATATCTTACTCTATGCATTTGTATTTAGTAAATACTATTTGGATTTTGAAGCGTTTTTGTAAAAGAAACTCCAATATATTTATTTATTTATCGTTAGTTACAGCACATTATCATAGTGTCCCAAATAAGCCGAGGTTGGGACTCCTCACAATATCCTAAACGATATCCTAAATTCTTTAAATTGACCTCCTACAACTATTTCTTATTTTTCTTTAATGTAAAAATTATGTATTTTACATCAGTATTCTTGTTTTTTTTCTGCTTTATTTCTCCCAATTTTAAAGAATTTTAATATCTACACCAAAATTTTTTGACTTTGACGAAAATATGACAACAATATCGACACTTTAACCTAAATTTAATCACAAGTAAACAAATATGTGCCAAATGGCAAAAACTCCTCACAATGTAACAGTTTTTTCATAACCCCACTTTTCCATTATTTTTGAAACCAAGTGTAAGTAAGTAGTAAGTAGTCAATTTCCCAGTTTTATCTAGGGTTTTTTTAGATTTACCGTGTTTAAAACATAATTTACGTAGCGAGCTGAAGTCTGGCCAAGCTTATTAAATTTGGTAATTTAATAGCACTTGATAACGCGTTTTAACAACTCTTTTGTAGTTGTTGCGGATATTTTATGAACTAATTAGATTAAAATAGGGTTGGTTTGGATGGAAGATCCAAAACAAAAATTATGTCAGCTTTTTAGGGTTACACTTATATCGGAAAAAAGTTTGACACAAAACTAAACATGTAATCCGATTTTTAATTTTTTCAGTGCTGTAAATAAGTTTTTATAAAGTAGGTTAGAATAATTTTACAAGCTACGCCAATTTGACTTTTTATTATTATATATATATTGATTTAGCATGCACAAAATCTGTCAAATGTACCTAGTAAAAACTACACAGATAGTCACGTGAAATTTTGCACAACATTTTTATTATGGGCCATTCCAGCGTTTCGGGTGTTTCACTTTTACACATTAAAACGGATTTTATTAATACTTATTGCCGTTTCAGGTGTGCAAATTTTGCCAACATCTTCCTTAATTTCTTTTAAATTTTATTTCAGGTTTTAACAGATTGTTTAACTGGTATATTAGTCTAATTGTAGCACACGTGGACCAATCTGTTAGTGCAATAAGTATTTATAAAATCCGTTTCAATGTGTAATAGTGAAACACCCGAAACGCTGGAATGGCCTTTATGTTAATTTATTTACAAATTTAATTTCTTAATAAATATATTGAAAAAGAAAGTTAATAAAGCCAAGAAAAAATAAATTACTCAAGAGGAGTTTATTACTATACTAGCTGATTAAGTAAAAGATAATTTTAAATAACTTCTTCTAATTATAATTATAAAACTTTAATATGGTGAAATAGTCGGTAAAAGAAACCAATTACAAGTTGATTTAAACTTGGCTTATTATTTGCTTTTGTTAATTATATCCAACTTTTACTGCACCGTAGTTGCAGGAAGGTAAAAGTTTTAACAATCGTAAAATAGGCGTTTTTTACAAACTTCCAAGGAATTTAGGAATGTTTTTACTTTTTCCTTAACTCTTAGCTACAGACATGGCGTAGATTTTATGCCTGAATAGTAAGTATTTTGTGATTTCTCCCCACTCTGACTAACTGCGGCTTTCCTCGTCTCAGTACCTTTCGGACATTAAGTTTAATCCCTAAGTCCGAGCGGAGAAGTTGGTATGTTGCACAGTGATTTTTTACATTTTAATTTAAAATAAAGCGGCCTTAAAAATACGACATGTACTTTTTACAAATAGTAAAAACAATATTGTAAATAATACCCTTCGTACAGTTTTTACAGATTTCGTTGTAAAATCTTTCAAATATTTTTAATTCAATTTTTTTCCATCATCAAACCAACCTTTATTTAGCTATAGAAAAAATATTACAGAAAATTTAAATAAAAATTCAAACGAAAAAAATGTGTTTTTTAAAACCTTATGCAAACTGTATGAATGTGCCCCTCTGTGGGGTACCTTCGTACAGTATAAAAAAAGTTTGTGTTGCTAGTACGTTTATTATTATCCGAGTTATTATTACGTTAATGGAAAATAAAGGTACAATTAACAAAAAACAACATTACAGTTTTAACTTTAAATTAAATTCGAGTGGTTGATTGCTGGTCGGAACATTCCTCCTCTCGTTCCCTTTCAAAGCTACTTTCATCGAGTTTTCGTCTACCGCGCCACTTCTTGTAAGTTTGTTCTTATATTTCTTTACCATGATTCTAAAAAAATAACATATCAAATTTATATCCCCAGCAACACATTACATACATACATACATACATGTATACAGACCTGTACGTTTAATGATAAATAAGTCAAAATTAAGAAAAATTATTGTTAGACTTTTAAATTGTTTAAAGGGAGGCGGGAGGCGTAATTTTTACGCCATTACTGTAGTAACGTTCTATAAATAAGGTGTCTGTGGCAGAGGGTTAAAAGTATCATAAAAAAATGACAAATTCTTTCATTGGAAAGAAAATAAAAATAAATCAAAGAAACATAGCCTATTGTAACAGAGTGGTCACCCTGTATATATTGAGTATTTATATTTTTATTTTTATGGTTATTGAACGTGACATAGCATTGTTCTTAACGGGCGGTTTGTTGTTTGTTTTTTCAGATGCTAATATTATTAGTATTTGGGAAGCTTACATTTTGTGTAATTGAGGCGTTTACATAAAAAGGGTGTACATTTTTATTAGACTAATTAATTGGTTAATTCGGTTTTCTTAATTAATAAATATGGGAATATCTTTAATGATGTTGTTTTAGATACTGGCAATAGTTAGGGATTGTTTGTAAAAATGGTTTTTTCTACTTCGAAGCAATGTCATGTAAATCAATATCAATCAATATGTAGAAGTAGTTTTTTTAATTATTTCGCTTAATTAAATTTAAATTCATTTTCAGTAATTTAAAGTAATTCAGTTTATTTTGATCGAAAACTCCTCAGATATTTTTTGTTTATAGTTTTATGAATGGTATATCGGCATCTCTGGGAAGGGAAATCTTTGCCTGTGTTTAGTTATGGTCAAACATGGGATTCGGAAGTATGTAGTCGTCTAGTAAAGTTGTGCCTTAGGGGAATTTTAGAATTAACGTAATATGTGAAAATTTAAAGTAAAATTTAGAGTCGCGCGTATAGAAATATCTGAAGGGTAAAGATGCTATTTATTCATAATTTTTTCATTTCAACTTAAAATATTTTGTTGTTTTAAATTTGTTTTTAACTTTTCATTTTTCTTTAAATTAAATTCTTTTCATTGTTGTTTAATCCTTTTGTTTTATTGGCAAGATATATTTTAATTAATTTAAAATATATTTGAAGTTTCTTTACCTTTCGCATATCTACAGTTTGTGTTATAAGAAGAAGTCTTCGCTGGAATAAGAAAGTCAGATAAGTATTAAGTAGTAATTAGATTCTTATATTGACATTTGTTATCATATGATATATGATATTGTGATAATATTATGTAATATTATTACTGGTGGCACGCTACCCAAATAGCAACTATACAGCTATTTGTATTTGATACGCCTCCAATTAATAGTGTGTGGTTCTAAATTAATGCCTTAGATAATTAATATTTTTGGCTATAATTGGGACCAGCACCCTATTACACTATTTTTTAAATTAACTTATCCATCAATCTGTCATTCCAATTAAGGTGTCTTACAATAAGAAAGGCTTTATAACCCTGCATGCTTGCCACCATCCGGTTTCTAATACACTATACATCCGGCGAATTAAATGGTTTAGAAACTAAGGGTAGTCTAGCTACTAGGTTGGGTTAAATTTTTAAAAGTGGTAGTAGAAAATTTACACCCTACATACTTCTCTTGCCACAAAGAAGTGGGACAAGAACTTAGCAAAGAATCCTTAATTTTTTTGATATTTTAACAACTTAAATCAGTGTCTTAATATTAGGTTGTCATGCTTGACAATAATTTGGACAAAATAAACAAGAATTTACTAATAATCGACGTTGCCTACTGCAAATACTAGTGAAAATTGCTATTAACATCACTGCATACAGCTGATTGATTACTAGAATAAAATAAGAAATAATAGTATATTACATACTGAGGTAGAAAAAGTTTCATTTCCCAAGGGAAGGTTAGCTGACCAAGGGGCATTAGCCCCGCGGTCAGCTAATTCCCGAAGGAAAAATAAAAATTTCCGCCGAGGTTTGTACACTATTTTATTCACAACCATACCTGTTTTATTTACAATTATTTGCCTTCTTTCCCACTACAAAAAATGTTTGAATTTCGACGCCATATTGAAAAGTTTATTTGCAGTGAAGTTTGTTACAAATGTTGCTTTTAGAATATAGAATAATAAATAGAAATCAATAAAACAAACTTTGTTTTTTGTTAATTAACAATCTTAAAATATTTATATTCATTCAATATAAGTTAAGTAAAGGCCTATCCAGAAGCTTACATAAGAACATAAAACATAAGAATGCGGTGCCTAGATTGGCTTACAAGATACATGGCGGCACGTCAAGCCAATCACGGCATCGCATTATTATGTATTAAGTTCTTATGCGAGCCTTAATACATTTAAATGTTTTTATCTAAAAACTAGTAAAAATGCCTGTTACTTCGTTTGGATATATAGCTATAGAGGTCATGCAGCACCTGTTTTTGTTTTTGAGTGCGTTTGTTTTGTTTTGTGACATGACTGTCGACAGTAGACTTTTATTGAAACATGATTAGGTTAATAAATAGACTATTTTTTTATAGTTTTTCGTGTAAAATACGAAGAAAAACAGAAAAATTAAATTTATACGCTAACTAAGGCCTAATGAAAATTTTGATTATAGTAGGGATACACCAAAGAAATACGACAAATGAATGGCCACCAAGGTATAGTTATTTATGGTATTTATGGTATGAGAAAATTAACCTGCTAGGCGTCAACCATGTTAATTTTCGAGAGGGCAATATCGGTTTACCCATGAGTACCATACAAGGTTTTATCCAATAAATAGCTTAGGAATTCATATTTTTATTAAAAATTTTAATGACATTTACAAGAAAATAATTTGACAAATGACAGTTGAGTGGGTAAAATAAATAATTATCCACTCAATAAAGTAAAAACCACGAGGGGGTTATTATTGAGTTTATCTATTTAAAATAAAGCTGGTAATTATCTTATTATCTGTATGTATTGGATAAAATAATTTATCTTACTGTAAAACTATTTTTGGTTATTTGTTATACCAAATTACGTACCTTATACTGTAATTAATTTTTCTTTTTAACTAAAGTTTATCACGTTTAACTAAACCAAAAAAATAGTAATATAATAATAACCTATAAAGTTGGAAGTAGTAACTGCTTATTTTTCATAAATGCCAAAAAAATATAACTTAAATTTATATGTGATGTTATTTTGTAAAAATAAATAATGAATAAATGAATAAATAAAAAAATAAATGCATTTAAAACTGTTTTGTCGTAAAATTTAGGTCGATAAATTCAAGTTTTTGACAAGTGACATTCGTGAAGTTAGCTACAAGAGCCTTCCCGACCAAGGGATGGAAATGAGGTGAACTTTTAAGAAAGTTGCAGTTAATAATAATTCATTTTATATATGTAATTAGCCGATTACTAAATAGTTGCGAATAAACGTATATTTACACCATAAAAAACTGCGGTCCTACTTTTTTTTTGGCGAGCATAGTATATGAAAAACACGATAATTTATTTCGAATTAATTCAGCATATAATATGCTGCATATTCCATAGTTTGATTTTTTATTATTACACGAGTACAATCGATCATTGATGTTCTTTTTTTTTATTCGAATTTACATTTTATCTCAATTATTATTCTTTTTCGTTCCCAATGAATCAGCTTCCGGTTTTAAAAATTTCTATTTTGCGAAACAAATGAAGCTGATGCAAATATTAATCGGTTTAAAAATTACTGATAAAATTATTCTGCAGTATAAACTGTAGCAAATAGTATATTGTTTTACTAAGAGGAAAAGTGAAGTTTTATTTTACTAGTCTGTAGAATTTACGGACGACGCGAAGCGGAGTCCGGAAACTACAGACGAGTAAAAAAAGCACTTTTCCTCTGAGTGAAACATACTATTTTTTCTTCAATCATCCTATATATATTTATTTAATATTAATTTTTAAATTTAAATTATTCAGTAATAAAGTATGTTTTTTTTATTAAAATAGGCCAATAAAACCCTTTCGAAATAAACTTAAACCTTCCTTAGCTCATTTTAATTTTTTTTCGTACGCCAAATCGTACACTTTTCGCGATTTCGATGGTAAATTGTCTAATGTAGCACTTGCAATTTCGGGGAGATTTGTAGGTGTATAAACCATATATTCTTCTTCAATCATTTTTAATCAATTTCACACAAGGTTTGGACTTTGGTGGATCGGTCATTTGGTCGTTCTGTCCGGGAAATCTTGTATCCACGATAACTTAAGAACGCTTTAAGATAAAGACTTGAAATTTAGCACACAGGTATGTTACCAAAAGTTCTCGCTCGGGTTTGTTTTGGGTTAACATTGGGGTGGGGTAAGGGTGGCAAATTGGGTAAATACCATAATTTTTTACAAAAATTTGAAAATTGCTATATAGGGATTTTTGAGGTTGCTGAAATTGAATATGATAATAAAAAAATTCTAACTTCACCCCCACGGGGGAGACGGGGTAAATATTTTTAAATATTTTCAATATTTTCGTCAAAATTGGTATATAGGGGTTTTTGAAGACGACGAAACTAAATTCAATAATAAATTTTTTCCAGTTCCACCCCCTAAGGGGTAGGGGGTAGTTTTTGTAAAAGTTGGTATATAGGGGTTTTTGAGGTTGCTGAAGGTAAATCTGATAATAACAAAAATCCAACTTCACCCCCTGAGGTGCGGGGCTAGTTTTCGTGAGAATTGGTATATAGGGGTTTTTGAGGTAGATAAAAGTGAATCTGATATTAAAAAAATCCATTTAACGCGCGGAGGTGATAAATGGGAAAGCGATTTTATTGGGCAGTGTATTTTACCTGTAATAGTAATGTGGGTGAGCCATGCTAAGACATTTTATTTTTTACTGTATTCAAATTTATTTGTAATCACCTGAAACTTTACTACATTAACAATAAACATATATTTATTCTAAAGGGTAAAAAATAAACTTACTGCAGAAGCCTTGAAAAAAATATCATTGCTTAAAAAAAAGCCTACTGACAATATTAGGAACCCATATGTGTCAAATGTGAGTACTGGCACTAACAGTAAAAAAACAAACTTACAAAAAATTAACAAACTAATAAAAAATACTGTTTTTAGGTACAATTTGGCCACTTAACAAAACATATAAAGAACCTGGCACACATATAGGGGGGTTCCTGGGCCTCAGTCAAACTGCCTCAAATTTTGATATTTTGTAATTTCGGGGGTAAACATTAAATTAGGAAAATTTCAGCCAAATTAAATGACCAGTTTCGGAGAAAAACGCATTTAAAAATTTAATTTTATCACAGATTTTTTGACGTATATTAAGGTTATTTTTTACTTACGTAAATATTAACCTAATTAGCCGTTTTAAGTTTATTATAATTAAAGAACAGGCAAGATAAATATTACATAAAAGGCTTTATTATCATTTACTTACATGTGGTTCTATAAAATTTTTAAAACTTTGTGAAACTTCCACATGCTGGCATTTTCCACGTGTTTGCTAATTATCTGCATATTTTCTGTTACATTTTTGCTTGATTATATTGAAACATGGTTTGGTACATCGACAAATATTTTATAATTGTATATTTTAGATTTTCTTGATATATTTTTTCAAAAATACGTCTGAGGCTTGACAAATGTGTCATCATATTTTCATAGGTAAAATATATTATTGAGATTGCCTAGCAACAACTTTTAATAAATCTTACTATAAAGGGTTCACTAATGAATTAAGTTGTTGCTAGGCAATCTCAATAATATGTTTTGCATATGAAAATATCATGAGAGATTTGTCAACCATCAGATATTGTTTTGAAAAAATATATCAAGAAAATCTAAAATATATAATTATAAAATATTTGTCGATGTACCAAACCATGTTTCAACATAATCAAGCAAAAATATAACAGAAAACATGCAGATAATTAGCATGTGGAGCTTTCACAAAGTTTTAAAATTTTTATAGAACCACGTGTAAGTAAATGATAATAAAACCTTTTATGTAATATTTATCTTGCCTGTTCTTTAATTAATAGAGTTTAATAAACTTAAAACGGCTAATTAAGTTAATATTTACGTAAGTAAAAAATTTGGCTGCAATTTTCCTAATTTAATGTTTACCCCCGAAATTACAAAATATCAAAATTTGAGACAGTTTGACTGAGGCCCAGGAACCCCCCTATATATGTGCCAGGTTCTTTAGGTATTCTTTTTTAGTGAGTTAGGTACACTACTTCTCCTACGCCCCTTCCTCCCAAAAAATATATTAATAAATTAATAACAAAACATATAAATTTAAGTATTCGAAGAAAATTTAAGCAAATTTGAATTTACTATACTATATTTTTGTATAAGATTTATTATGAGAAAGTCGTGCTGTCAATAAGGATGAAAATTCCTGAATGTCAGTGTATTTCTGTTAAAAACTGAAAAACACCAAGATCAATTTCTCTAATTTTTTAACTGTTGATTGCCAATTTCGGTAAGATTTTCATTTAATTTTGGGAATTTTCCCGTAGCAGCATTACAGTTTTAATATAGGTTTCTTTTTTGAAATCTCTAAAAAATATATATGAATATACCGGGTGTCCCACCAGGTTCTTGAGAAGCTTTATCTCCGTTATTTGAAGAGATGTATTTTTTTTCAAAAAAAAACCTTAAATTGGATCCAAAGAAGATTTCATTGACATATCCAAAAGCGCCCCTTGCTTACCCACCCCCTTAAAACCACCCCCAACTTCTGTTTTTCAAATATCATCCCCCCATTTTTATTATATATTCACAGAGCCTGCGCTAGAATAATATTATACGGTAGTTTCGAATTTCCCAAAATCGTCAAAAATCGTCCTAGACAAAAAATTCTTGGAGAGAAATGTTTCATAGAAAAATAAGAAACTTTGAAAATATCTGTCCGTCCATCTGTCCGTCCATCTGCCCTTCTGTCTGTCCGTCAGTCTGTTCGTCCAAACGAATTTCCCAAAATCGTCAAAAATCGTCCTAGACAAAAAATTCTTGGAGAGAAATGTTTCATAGAAAAATAAGAAACTTTGAAAATATCTGTCCGTCCATCTGTCCGTCCATCTGTCCGTCCATCTGCCCTTCTGTCTGTCCGTCAGTCTGTTCGTCTATCCTTCTCATGTCAAGTTTTTTGTGGACAGGAAAACTCAAGAACCAATTATCCGATCGACTACAAATTTTTAGGAAAAATCAAGTTCTATGAGGGAAAGATCTCTATTGTTTGGATGTTTTAAAAGTGATTACCCCCAACAAAAAAAGTTATGGAGGGTTAAACTTTATAAAAAATCGAAAAAAGCTGAAAGAAAATTTAACGTAACTTTTTTTAGGATTTTTTTAGTATCAATTCTACCAATTTTGAAAGTAATCCACCCAAAAATACAAGTTATGGGGATTAAACTTTTTAAAAAAGTTTTGCAAAAAAAACTAAAAAAAATAAAAAGTTTTGAATTTTTTGAAAAATTTTAAAGGTTTTTCGTTTTTTGCAAAAAGAAATTTAAAAAAAAATAATTTTTTTTTGAATTTTATTTAAAAAAAAAAATTCTTTTAAATTTAATTTTATTTTTTCAAAAAGGATCGTTTTTTTTTTTAATGTTAATTGTCTTTATTTTTTTTTTTTGAAAATCATTTTTTTTAAAGTATTTGGGAAAATGCAATATATTGCATATTGCATATTTATATAGGTATGTATACCATTTACTGTGAATAATATATAATGGAATGCGTAGCATTATATATCTTTACGGCTTGTTAAATAATATGAAAGTATATTTCATTCTGAATTCAACCATGTATTATAAGTGATATCTTATATTTTAAGGGGCTCCGAATAACAATTATTTATTAATAGTAGGGTGGTATTTAGAACAAAATTGCAGGTGGTTCCAGGAGAGTGAGTTATTACCCCCTTTCGCTCCACGTATGGATATTCCTAGGTATAGCAAAATCTACCACAATATCCAAATTTAAATCTGGTATCCCTATACCCTATAGGTATAGGTCCCTACCTATACCTTGAAAACCCGGCTGGATCGGAAGGAGTTAAGGGTAGTTTTTGGATACACTAATCAGTTTTTTTTAATATAATCTAACGTGAGTTTTTGGATTTTTTTTTTGATAAAAAAATATTGCTTGTGATCTGATGGGGTTGTACTTTTGGAGCCCCTTAAAAAAACGATATTACTTATATATAATACATGTTTGAATTTAGGATAAAATGTGCATTCAGATTCTTTAGTCAAAATAGGGGGTTGATATTTAAAAAACATAAGTTGGGGTGGTTCCAAGAGGATGGGTAAGAAAGGGGTAGTTTTTTTTTATTTAAATGTTGTGGATGGTTTCAAGGGAGAAGCAAAAGGCGGTTTTGGATATGTCAATAAAATCTTTTTTGGCTTCCATTCAGTGGTATTTGTTGCATTTTTTTTTTAATAAAGGAGATATATTGTCAAGGACCTGGTGGGACACCCGCTATACAAAAACATAATAAAAAGGCAAAATATTTGATAAAATATGTGTTTCTATTCTAAAACTTTTACGAAATATGACGTTTCTGTACAGAAAAGTGTTCATTTGTGCACAGAACTTTTAAAATTAATTTGTTTTCCAGGCATGATCAAAACACGTGAACAGCTAACTTTCTTGATCACCTAAGTTATTGAGCGGAAATCTTGGATTTCTTTTTGGGGCGTGGAAAATGATTATGTTTATCTATTTATTATACAACAACAAAAAATATTATACCTACAAAGATATATTAAAGACAAATGCTGTATCTCACATTAATCTAAGTATGTTTGTATGTTAACCTTAAGTAAGTTTATCAATTAATTATATCTTGTACAATATTTATGACAAAAAGAAAATGAAGCCTCTAAACTCAAAGCAAGTCCAAACGATTTTATCAAAAGGGAACGGGAGTCGTGTAACCCAGGTCCGATATCAAACAAAAAAAAAATAATTTTTAATTTTTTTACTTTTTTTAAACAAAATACGTTTAAAACATAAGTATTAAAAAAATTATCTATAAATATTAATAATTTATAAAACTTTGCCGCCATAATTAAAACTGTCATTTTGAATTTTTAACTTAAAATAGTTGAAAAAATCAATTTTCAAAAAAAAAATGCAATTAAGAGGAAGTAACATTTTGTGCCACCAAAAAGTTACTTTTTAAAAATCTATTAATCCTTTAATATTAAATTTAGCTGTTTTGGTAAAGAATCACCCTGCAGCATTAAAATTTTATTGATGTTTTTTTTGTTCCCCATTCAATATGTCATCTTCGAAGGGCCGTAGCTCCCTTTTTTTCCGGACCAACTTTATAGAAACTTTTTTTCTTATTTTTGGATGCAGAATCACCTCTTAAATTTTGGCATGTCAATAATGATCACCATGTATTATTCTACAGGAAAAAAAAAACAAATTCGAGAAAAAAACTTGCACATGTCTTTCATTTTATGATTAAAATTGTTCAAAATATATCTTGTTTAATAATAATAATTGTTTAATAATCGTTCTCACAAAAAAAATAATATTTAAGCGTTTTTTCAAAAAAATCATAAAATGATATGAAAATTTCTATAAAACTGCAAATTTCTCGAAAACGGTTGGACCTAGGGCATTACCTAAATACCTTTTGAATGTATTTTTAACTATAGAATCATATTTTATTGTGAACATTTCAAAAAAATTCAGATAAAAAAGTTTGGGACAAAAAAGTGCATGGTACCCCATTTTGCACGTCCTTGATTAATCGTTGATTAGTCGTTACTGTGGTTCATAGGGTTCCAGAGATATTAAATAAAAACTACTTTTTGGATGTACCTTGGGAGGGTCGTAGCTCCCTTAGGACTCATTTCCGGACCAACCTTTATAAGAACTTTTGTTCACATTTTTTAATGTATAATCACCCATTAAAGTTTTCGAACTTATTTCTGATTTTTTTCTAATGTGGCACATAATGGACCGTCACAAAACTGACAAAAATTATGTTTATTAAATATCGCCTAAAAATGTTTTTTTCTACCACTGCTTTAGCAAATACACACACTTTTCAAACACAGAATGAATCCATCGCCTGCCGGCTCGTATGACAAACTTTCCGCTCGCGCGGAATATTGTTTATTCCATACTAGTTATAGAATATACTATTATGAAGAAGCAAAAGTGAGCTTATGTTCAAGCTGTCCACAGTTCTGATATAAATATAAATGTTTTTCTCATTTTTTTTGCTTGCAAAAAGAATATAGCCCGTCACATAACTGACCATAATAAAAATACGTACCTGTTTCTTAGTATACAATGCAACACTGCATTCTTAAGGCACTTTTTTAACTAAAATTACAACTTTATATATAGTTCGTTAATTATTACGCTTTGCGCATGTGCTAGATGCCTTTTGGAACTAACAATTCTAAAGGGACAGTTTTTGATTAGTTATATTGGGTAGTAAGTTTTTTAAGATACTTTTATCAAATATTATTTACTGTGTTTCTTAATTTAATTTTAATAAAATACAGATTAAATATGTCGCATATATTAATTAAAATCACTAATAATATACGCTAACTTGAGGTAGGGACGCGTCACACAACTGACATTTGCTCTACTTTTTTTATTCCTGAGTCAAAAAAAAAGTACAAAACAAAGCATAAGTGGTTGCTTTTATTAGAATAAAATGTCCTATTTGATATGAAAACAGCAAAAACCGTATTAATTTAGCAGAAATATTTTTTTTTAGCCAGGGATAGCTTTCTTCCTTTAGAAATATATTTACCCATATGAAGCATAATTTTGAGTTGTGATAATGCTTTATTCATAGGTTATATTCCGAGACCTAATGATTTAACCGGCTAAACTGCAAGTAGCTCTGTTTTTATTAATTTTGCTCAGAAATTGTTTGAACCTTAATAATTCATTATAAAAAGCTCGAGACCGCAGGTTATGAATTAAAGCTTAATAGCAAAATTACCAACATACAGCTGCATGTAGTTTAGGTCGTTTAAATCATTGGATGGAGGGGTATATTTTAAGATTATTTCCTGAAAAAATGTAGATAAAACAAGCAACTTTTTATTTCATACAACACAACAAAATAAGAAATTGAACAGAATTTTGAGCTATCGCAATAATAGTTACTTATCTAAATGCTATTTAATCGCTCTTATATAAAAAATTGAACAGAATTTTGAGCTATCGGCATAATAGTCACTTATACAAATAGGGCGATGCTATTTAATCGCTCTTAAATTAACAGGATTGGTCAATTATGGCTTTTTTTTGAAATTTGATTGGTTTAAAATATATGAGGAAAATAATCATTAATAACAAATGGGAGGCATAGCGTAGTGGCTAGCGCGTATGTATAGCAAGTCTACTATCGTGAGTTCGATTCTCACTGGCGCCGACTTGCTTTTTTCAGTTAATTAATAATTGAAATTGGCGAAGGCGCTAAGTGAAACGGACACTCCCTAGAAACTGGTTCGAAAGTCAGTATAAGCCAGTGGTTCCCTCTACTACTAGCCCACACAAGTCCTGGACTTAGGGGATGTTTGAATAAGTAGAATAATAAGAGGTTAAACAAACATAAAATATAAATATAAGATATCAATAAAATTCTTTGTAAAATAGAGGAGTTTGACCCTAAGGGCTTCAAATGTGCTACTTCAATAATATAGCAATAGAATGTACAAAATGTGTTTTAGGAATGAGTTTCGGTAAGTTAGTTGATGCATTTGACTTTTCCGCGAAATACAAAGCCATTTGGAAAAGTGATTGATGCGTGTTTCAGTTTTTTCATATTTAGCTTCCCCAAAAGGTTTTTTGTTAATACCCGAAACTTTTAACCCCTTTCAAATTTATTCTTTACTACAAAACGATATCTTATACGTCATAAGTTTTGACGATATGGGGGAGATGGAGTATATATGCGAATATATACGCATAATTTTGCATTTATTTTACTTATATAGCTCACATTTCTGGATTTTGAACCTGCAAAGGAATTTTACTCGACGTTTCGTTTTTTATTGCCTTATATTTTTAAGAAAATGGGTAATTACTTTTATTTAAATTTGGGAAATACATTTTCTAATCTTATTGTTTTCCGCGCCTGGCCCAGGATCCGGCCCGGATCTTGTAAAAGAGCGTTCTTAGAACTTCGACATGCTGTGGAGTTTTCATGGCGGCACCTAAATAGAGCGTCCTCCCAATTGTTTTTCATGCCGTCAATTTTGACAGATGAAGTTAAAAACATTCAACTTCACCGCTGCTGCTGGCTTTTTGAGGTTATGATTTTGTCTTTCTCAAGAAGAAAATTTTATAGAACTAGGTAGATTTAAATGTAAAATTACTTACTACATGGATTTATTTACAATTTTATTCGTTTTAAACTAGTATATTAAAGCAATAGTTTTATAACATACGTTTTTAGCTCACGAGTACTAGTGCGCTAAAAACGTGTTATGAAACAAGTGCTTTATACATTTTTTTTCTGTTTTGAAAAAAAAACAAATTATATTTAAATTTAGGGATTTGTGTTTTGGGTTGGCATTGCAGTTTACATCATGTTTAAAATTCAAAGAAAAAATGATATTTTGATATATTTTATAGTCATCTCTTCTCTTGTTCACTGGAATTAACCAAACCACAATTTTAACACGGTAAAAAATAATCTATTCACAAAATTTTGTAGAAAATTAAACTTTAAAGCGGCATTAACATTTGAACAGAAAACATCAAGCGATAGGCTTTTGTCCGTTGCCAACCCAAAAGAAAAAAAAGTAGAGACCTCTTATAGACCTATTAGAACACGCAAAATACGTGTGATTATGAGCTTATAAGAGTCGCAAAATAGAAAAAAAATATTTGGGTAGCGTCTGTTCTCAAAAGTGAAGTTGACAAATTCTTTCCTGTCGCTGGCATTTCGCAGCAGACGTTCTGCTGGCAGAATGTCTAAGCTCTGAGAACGTGTTTTAAGAATTAGTTTGATATATCCCTATTAAATCTTTAATTTACTCCTAGATAGCGCCAAGTGACAGTTTGATACTCAAGATGGTTTATTTATTTTAATGAAAATAGGTACATATACATTTTAATTTTAAAACATTTTTAATAAAAAATCATTCCAACAGTTTAAAATTTTATTAAAAATAAAATACAAATTACTTAGAAGATGATAGTTTCATATTTTACCTTTACCCTGATAAACAAAATGGCGGAACTTCTCTTATCATGATTAAGTAAACACACCTGTACTAAAATATTTTAGTTTTAAAACACTAACGTAAATATAAAAGTTTTAGTCATCTTTTGAATAATAAGGGTAATTATAAACTGTGACTTGTGATCATAAACAAATGTTTTTTTTGTAATTGTTTTGAGCTTGTTTTTTGTGTAAAGTTCAATGAAACTTGTATGTGAAACTCCAATTTTATTATTGTGCTTTTTTTTAGTAAACTAATTTATAAAAAGAACCATCAAACAACGTATTATAATTTTCTCTATATGAATTCTTAGATTTTGAGAAAATTAATAATGTATATTGTTTTTAAATAAAAGCAATTGTAAATGAAATAGCATACCTCCCGGAAAATGCTACTATTTTCCGAATCGACCTGTAATATACTATTTTCGTTTCGTTGTTTTATTCCCCAACATTTTTAGAAAAATGAGTAATTACTTTTAACCGCTGTTTATTATTTCTGACAGATATTATAAGGACTTTCAAAGAAATATAAGCAAAAAAACATAAAAGGATAAGCATAAAAGGATAATAATTATAGGCGATTAAAAAATATTTGTGTAAAATTTGTTTCAAAAAGAAATTCATTAGTTAGTCTTTTATAATAAATTCTGTTTGAAGTTTTTATTTGAAAGGTATTTATGAGCTATTCATTTTTTAAATGTACATAACATACCAAAAACGTACTTAGGGAACGTTCAAGTATTACGTAACGCAAATTTTAATCATTTTGTACCCTCACAGCTAATCAGATAAAATCTAAAGCCAAAACAGGTTAGAAAAGAGCTCTTTTTTACGCCTGACGGCTCGTTCGTAAACCTTCCCACTCGCGTGAAAAATGTCACTTTCGACACTAGTTATGTAATATACTATTTAAGGTATGAATGTGAATAAAATATTTACCAACCCATTCAAGAAACTTTTAGTTACATTCTCCCCTATTTTACTTTCATATGACGATAACAAAACGCTCTTTTTAACAATATCTAAACTTTTAACCCCTTTGCCTCTTTTTTGTACTCTTCTATGTGCTAAAAGAGCATTATACGATGCTTTTCAAATTTTCCAGAATCGCTAAAATTACCCTAAATTAAAATTTAATTTTTTTCTGTCCGTCGGTGTGTAACATGTTTTGTAAGCACGATAACTCAAGAATGATATGTCTGATCAATATAAAAGTTTTATAAAAAAATTTCAAAATGGCAAAGCAAAATCAGAAGAGCCAAGGAGAGAATGCAACTAGGGACACTAAATCTAGGACTCAAGTTAACAGAGCGTGCCTGACCTTGCTAACTTAAGACCGAGATCTAGTGTCCTTAGTTGCAGCTTTTAAAAAAGAGAAAAGTAAACTTTAAATTTTTAGAAAAAACTACTTCGATAGATACCTCTTTAGCAGTTTTGAGAAAAATCCATTTAATACCACATTAGGGTATGTATCCATATACACTTCGCCAAAATTCTTCCCCCCATTAATTTGAAACTCAAATAAAAATTATTCTTATAAATTAATTTGAAATGTAAATAAAAATTGTGTGTGTATTAGAGTGCCCAGGAACTACGGAATTGTTGGGGTCCCACCCCTCAAAATTGTTCCTTTAGATGAGAGAACAACCCTGATTTTTTTTTTAGATTTTTAAAAAAATATTTGGAGGTCCCGCCCGGCGTTTTTTTTAAATAGAAAATCATGTGAAGGGATTTTATTTTTTTAAGGATATAAAAACTTTGATATTCAAAGTTTATTGAACAAAAAAGTGTTTCTGGATAATAAAGGAATATTCTCAATTTTTATGTCCCTCTAAAAAAATAAAACGGATTTTTTATGAGGTAAAAATGGTAAAAATTGACAAATGAGGTTAATAAAGGCTAGAAAAGACTGCACTTAGAACTTTTTCCAAAGAGTAATTTTTTTCTAGTGTATTCTCCAATATGTCTGAATTCAGGGTTTATACTTACTTTTTTGAAAAAAAGGATGTCCAAAAAATAATTAAATATCTCAATATAAGTTAAAAAAATGCATTAAATTGCAATAAAATGTCAGTTTTGTAGAAAATAAATAAAAAAATGGTTTTAAAATGCCTTGTAATATGTTAAATTATGTAATAAAACACATTAAATTATTTTTTTTTGAAAAAAAAATGTAAGACGTTTATTTTTTAAAATCCGAAAAAAAAAATCGGCAACACCCAGTTGTAAAAATAAATACATTTCAAAGCAATTTGTACATATTATTATGCTCTTTGGCCCAAATATCATCTTTAATCGAAATAAAGTGATTTTTTTACATTTTATGGGATTGGTGATTTTTTTCTTGACATCCTGTTCTTTTTCTCGAAAAAATAAATATGGGGCGTTAATTGGTATCTATTCATGAATTTATCAAAAAAAAATGACCTATGAGAAAAATTTCTAAGTAACCTTTTTTGTAGCATAAATAAGCTTCATACATCAATTTTTGTAAAAGGGTATTTTTTTTGTATATTCACTTATTATTCAAAAATAAGTTCCCCTTCTAAAATCGCCGGATTTCAATCTTTTTATATTTAAATAATAATAAAAAGGCTTAACATGTTTTCTCTCTCAAAAACCCGCCGGGCGCGACCTCTAAATATTTTTTTAAATATCTGAAAAAAATTGAGGGTTGGTTTTTGACCTAAATAAACATTTATAGGGGATGGGACCCTAAAAAAATCCATTATTTAATTTTGACTGGGCACCCTAGTGTGTATTCTACATTTTATTCAAATGCTTTATCACATGTATGGTTATTTTTATGGAATGAGTACACGACTAGGAATTAAATTTAAAAAATTGTATCAATAATTTTTTCAAACCAAATGTGAATAATCAGTATGTCCTCCCCTCTTCTTAAGCAAAACATTTACGCCTAAAACATTAACGCCATTCTCAGCCGCATAAGAAGGGTTACCAATTTGCTAAACCAAGGGATTGTTCAAAGAGTAAACTAGCCAGCAAACTCACCTGACATAAACCTTTGTGAGAACATATGGATATGCTAAAAAGCTCAATTTTAAGATAAAGCCCCCGCTTACCCTTTAGGAGCTAATTGTTACTGACCCAAGAGAAATGTAAACAGATATCGCAGAAAGCCATAAACAACCTTTTTATGGCCATGCACAGACGGTTTTACTTGAAAACAGAGGAGGACATTCGAGTTATTGGCCTCTTTGTTTCTTACATTTGTGACAATTTTGACCTTTTTTAATAAAAATTAATTTTTTAAATTTAATTCCCTGCAGTGTACTCATTCCATGAAAATAACCTTACATGTGATAAAGTATTGTTATAAAATGTAGAATTGAACCCATATTTGTTAGAATAAGTTTTGTTTAGGTTTCAGATTAATTGAGGGGACCAAGAATTTTAGCGATGTGTGTACTATCCATTGTAAAGAGCATACTATGGAATGTAAAGCAATACATATCTTCACAGCGTGTTTTTTAATACAAAGGCGATATCTTGACAGTACATTATTCTTCCAACCTTTAATAGGTGTTTAATATACCTTTTGTTGAGCTTTCTATGCCAAACTTGAAGTTTAATAGATTTCCATTATTCTCCACAAGTTAAATCAGTTTTTACAATAACATTTTAAAGCTTTTACTTTTTTTTACAGCTAGCCACAATCGAGCTCCACCCTTTGGGTTGGCCTTAAATTCTTACAAGAAAGCTTTATATTTTTTTTTCTACTTCTTAATTTATATATTTTTGATGTTGTAGGTTTGTTTACTTCACTACGTTGTTAAATATAATTTCTTAAGCAAATTACTTACTTTTTTTACGTAACGTCATAACTTGATAACTGTAAACTTAAAGCACTTAAAAAAAATAGTTTACACGTTATTCATCAAAACATGTAATTCTAACAAAAACATAAAATTATATTTGACCAAGATCATAGGCGCTGACTTCTTGGGGGGTAGGGGGCGCCTCCTGGACTCATAACAAAGGGACCGGGCCCCCTTGGATAATTTTCTACTTCTTCTACTTCTTCTACTGTTAAATATCATAAAAGCTTCAAAATTTTTAAATATATTTTTATTCTTTTTTTCATTTAATAAAAATGTATTACTTTTATATTTTTTTTACTTCAATACATTTTAGCCGCACCTGGAAATTTTAAAAGTCGGCGCCTATGAGCACGATAACTCGATAACGCTTTAAGATAAAGTATGTTGCATAAGTTTCTTACCGATGTTCTCAGTTGGGTAAAAATTTGCAGTATATATTATTGTATAAGTAGAAAGTAAAAAGATAAATTCCTTTAATTTTTTTGGGATTTATTTTTGTATTGTTCGTTTTTTTTATTTTATATTGTGGAGAGTTTTGTTTACAGCAAAAATTTTCTCAATTTAATTATTCAGTATACAGTAAACCTTTTTTTGTGTTTTCTCTGCCAAAACTTAAAATTTAATGGATACTCCATTATGCACGAGTGAAATTAAATCAATTTTTATAACCAATATTTAAAGCTACTTCCTATTTTCCATGAATATTTTATGACCAATGTAAATTAATATTTGAGGGTTGATAATATTTTTTACTATTTTGGTTTTACTATATTTATATGTATCTCAATTATTAATATTTAATTATTGAATACCTAAATTGAATGGTGTGCTTCAAAAGGTATCTTGTCAGGTCTGCCTCTATAGTATATAAAAATATAGTGGTAATTCTGGTCTGGTTTGGAGTTCCTAATTTAAAGAAACGGTATGCGTGATTCGGTGGTAGTTTAGTTGTAAAAAAAGTACGGGCCTAGGGAATGTCAAAAATGTATTGTAATACATAACTTTTTTTAAAAGTCAGCGCCTATGACCACGATAATTCTATAACGCTTTAAGATAAAGTATGTGCCATAAGTTTCTTACCGCTGCCCTCAGTAGGATTAAAATTAGAGTATATATTATTGTATAAGTAAAAAGTAAAAAGATAAATTCCTTAATTTTTTTTGAGATTTATTTTTTTATTGTTTGTTTTTTTTTTATTTTATATTGTGGAGAGTTTTGTTGACAGCAAAATTTTTGTCAATTTCATCATTCAGTATTCAATAAACCTTTTGTTGTGTTTTCTCTGCCAAAACTTGAAATTTAATAGATACTCCATTATGCATGAGTGAAATTAAATCAATTTTTATAACCAATATTTAAAGCTACTTCCTATTTTCCATGAATATTTTATGAGCAATGTAAATTAATATTTTAGGGTTGATAATAGGTTTTACTATTTTGGTTTTGACATATTTATATGTATATCAATTATTAATATTTTATTATTGAATACCTAAATTGAATGGTGTGCTTTAAAAGGTATCTTGTCAGGTCTCCTTCTATAGTATAAAAAAATAAAAGTTTAAAATACTGCTGCCAACAAAATAATACTTTCCCCTATAGCATAGATTCATGAAAATCAAAATCAAAAACAAAAAAAAAAAGACAGACCGACCGACCGACCGACAGACAGAATTTTTTTTTTACGGAAATCATATTCTTTGGATATAAAACGTCCAGAAACGTAATGAAAAGCAATAAATTTTTTCAAAATTTTTTTACTAACGCAAGACTTGGGGAAAGTAAAATAAAGTCAAGACGAGGAGTCAAGACTTTTGACAAGAATTAAGATTTATTGCCTCTTAATAATTTTTTGTATATACTTCTGATTTACCTACCACTTAAAAGTAAGTTCTCTACCTACTCAAAATTTATAAGAATAAACAATATTTGTCAATAATAAAAACTTGTCTGGCATATTGTAGGGATATTTTGACGAATGATACTACGATCAGTCATTTCAGCAGAATGTCAAAAGTCTTGAAAATGAAGACTCTGGCGAGACGAGACAAAAAGTCAATCGTCGAGACTGTCGGTAGGCGAGACAAAAGTTAATTGTCGAGAATTGGTTAAGTTTCTCGGCACTTGTTAAACCCTATACGGATCTGTTTCATTGGTGGTTCGGTAGTATAATTTTTATTAGTGAACCCTAACGATGATTTGGACTATAATAAACTACATAATTACGTTTCATGAATAATATATTTAAACATAAATTCAGTTATTTTATAAATTTAACAGTTTGTTAATGAACATATCCGATTTTGAACTTATTGCATTGTAAAATGTAATAATTTATAGATAATTAAGTCATATTATAAACAATTTTATTTATTTATTTATTTATCATTTTAGATTTATAATAATATATCATCCTACATACCTATATTTATACTTATAAATATAGTTTGACGCACGGATCTGCGCCTACGGGAAATATGTTTGGAATGTGTGTGCAAGTGGGAGGCCCGATGTAGGCTCGCACGCCTTATAACGCTCTTGACGGAAAGAAGAGAGCGGGAATGATCCCTCCCCCTTACGTCGGAGACTTTCTTTCATGCGGAGAACTATACATATATTTATATTTTTAAGTTTTTCGATATATAAAATATATACTATAAATATAAATATAAATATAATTTTACTGATTTTAGTACGGTATATGTTGTAAAAAGTACGACGGGTTTATGAAAAAAATGGTTAACTTTCATACAGGGTGGTCCATTTATCATGACATTCCGAAATATTTTAATAACTGCTAGATATGTTAAAAAAAGTTTTAAACAATAGTATATTACATACATACTGAGGTGAATATATAATAAACTACATAATTACGTTTCATGAATAATATATTTAAACGTAAATTCACTTATTTTATACATTTAACAGTTTGTTAATAAACATATCCGATTTTGAACTTATTGCATTGTAAAATGTAATAACTTATAGATAATTAAGTTAAATCATATTATATACAATTTTATTTATTTATTTACAGTGGGTTAGGCTAAATGTGACACCCAGGGTAATTGTGACATGTCTTGTTATAATTCTTCTAAACTAGTTTACTAAACTTTTTTAGAAGAATTATAACAGGACATGTCACAATTACCCTGGGTGTCACATTTAGCCTAATCCACTGTATTTATCATTTTAAATTTATAATAATATATCATCCTACATGCATATATTTATACTTATACATATAGTTTGACGTACGGATCTGCGCCTACGGGAAATATGTTTGGAATGTGTGTGCAAGTGGGAGGCCCGATGTAGGCTCGCACGCCTTATAACGCTCTTGACGGAAAGAAGAGAGCGCGAATGATCCCTCCCCCTTACGCCGGAGACTTTCTTTCATGCGGAGAACTATACATATATTTATATTTTTAAGTTTTTCGATATATAAAATATATACTATAAATATTAGGGTGATGCAAAAAAATTCAAAATTATATTTTTAGGGGGGCCCAAAGCTCAAATTATTCTATTTGGTGTAGAAAGAAACTAGATAAAATTTTATTAAAAAATTTTAAAATTTAGAGGTGGCTCAAAAAGCTCAAAGTTTAGAACGTTCCACGTCCTTACAGTTAGTGCATTATACCTATAAACCTGTAACCGATCTGCTTCAAATTCATATCATAGTTAGTACTACTCTATAGTACCACATTACAATATTGTAATTAAAAAAAAAATCAACTGTTTCTAGTAGAGATCGTGATTCATGATTCGTGCCCCTAGAATGCACCAAATTGCACGCCGCGAGCTTATTTTTCAACATGTCGTAATTTATTTATTTTTTAAGCTATTTTATTGATTAAAAAAGTTTTATAAAATTTAAAATTATTTCTTTTTAGCGCATTTAAAAGTTTTTTAAAATTCTTATTATTTGACCTATTTTTATAAATATTTAAAATAGCCTACACTAGCAACAAACGACAAATTTTTAATTTTTTTTTTGGAAGGGAATAATAATTTAAGATTTTTATTTTTTTAGTTAGTTACAACACATATCTATATTTTAAAAATTAGTGGTATTATTTAATTATAATATATATTTCCTATACATAAAAGAGTCTGAAATCCTTCAAAAACAACGAAAAACGACTAAAAATAGCATATTTAAGACTCAATTTTGCCCCAATAGCTTAAGTGTGTGAGAAATAAATACCATAACTAATTAGTTCTAAGTGTGCTTTTTAAAAGTAAAAAACATAATTTGGCCAATGCAAAACATACACCGTTTTTAAAACCTTTTAAAAAATCAACTATTGAAATTTATGCCTTAAAATAGGATTTTTCGAAATTACTTCTAATATCAATTACAGTAAACAGGGCATTAAAAATGACAAATATCAACCTTATTAAGTTGTAAATAAGTAAGGGTAATTATATTTGTCATCTCTGGATAAATTTAGGTTTTTGGGAAATCATTTTACGCGACCTTTAAAGCTAAAATCCCCTTGGTAATTTGTAGTTCGATCTGATTACATATTGTCCAAAAAGACATTTTTTTTTCATTTGATCTTACAAGTCAGGCATAAAAACCGACAGATAATTTTTTAAGCAGAAATTTATTTTTTTGCATTTAAAATTCACAATAAAAAAATCCAATAAAAAATATTCAGAAAAAAACTATTATTTTTTTGATAAACCAAGACTCTCTTAGCAATTATCTGTCATAGTACGGGGAAAGTATTATTATTATTATTGTTAATATATTATGTATATGACATATATTTATAAAAAACATTAATATACTAAAATTGTTTTATTTATTTTTTTTCAGTTATTCGGTTTCCTGTGCTAGAAATATATATTTTTTTAACATATTCTCCCACTTTTAACCGTTTTGAGCCACCTCTAAATGTTAATATTTTTGGATAATATTTTACGTAGTTTCTTTCTAAACCAAATAAAGTAATTTGAGCTTTGGGCCCCCAAAAAATTCCAAAAAATAAAAAAATTTGCAATTTTTGGCATCACCCTAATAAATATAAATATAATTTTACTGATTTTAGTACGGTATATCTCGTAAAAATTACAACAGGTTTATGGAAAAAAAGTCCAAACTTTCATACAGGGTGGTCCATTTATCATGAAACTCCTAAATATTTTAATAATTGCTACATATATTGAAAAAAGTTTTAAACAATATGTTTCATTTTCTGAGGAAAAGTTAATTAAGGAGCGTAGCCCAGCGGTCAGCTAATTCCTGAAGGAAAAATCAAATTTTCTGCTGAGGTTTGTATACTATTTTATTCACAATTTTTACCTATTTTATTAACAATTGGATATTTTATATTCCACAACAAAACTGACATCATCCTTAAATTTATGAACACTGGCGAGGTTAGTTACACATTTTTGCTTTATCAATGGATGTAAAGATGGCGATCTCCACGAAAATTAAAAAAATACTTTTGTGTAATATTAACAATTTTAAAACATATTAATATATTGAATATAAAAATTTATTTGACATAAATAATAATAATTTGTCTAAAAAGTATAAAAATAACGTTTTGTATTTACTTAAATTTCCGGCGGTGGCAACACTTATCAGCGAGCTTTCAGAAATGACAGTTAAATTAGTTGTAAATTTAATATATTTTAGAAATACGAAAATATTTCAATTTAAATGTGTATCTGACGTTATTAAAAAAAAAATAAGTACTCAAAACTATTTTTTTCCATTACCTTTTAATACATTTAAGTTTTTGACATATCTGAAGTAAAATGAAGCAAACTTAGTCAGAAGACAGTTTCCGATCAAGGGATGGAAACGTGGTGTTTCAGTCTTTTTAGGTAGTAGGCGTTAAAACTGATTTTCCAACTTTTACGTATGTATGTAATTTGCCTATTTCTAAATGATTGTAAATAAAAGTTATTATGTTTATAACTTATAGATGTCAAGGTGATCGAAAGGCCTACTTTCTTATTTCTTTTTTAATGGAACCTGTTTTTTTTATCTTAAAGATGAGTAAATTTTAAATAAATTTTCCCAGTGTAGGTTCTAAAATAACACATATAAAATTAATCTTATCAACACAGAACCACATAGAATTACTAACCGAATTATTACACGTAAAACTTTGCAACTTTTTTTTTACCCTTATCCTACACGTTTATTTTTCTTACTGTTTTAAAGTTTCGTATGGGTGGATCTAACCCCACCATACACTTAACGTTATAAAAATATTCATAGTTTTAGATACATATACACCATGTAAAATTTAAAAGTTTTCTTAAATAATTTTTTTCTCGTTTTTTTTTTTCTTTTTTCATTTTATGTTAATTTATTTGGATTTTTTTTGTGTTTTAAACAAATTTTTCTTTTTTCCTGATTAATATCTCCAAGTAAGAATTTCTTTCTTGTAAATATGCATTCTATAGAATCGAGTTTTGTATTTCTTTAAAACAATAAAATAAAAATATGATTTTTATATTTCTATTAAATATATTAGTATAGTAAACTAAACAAATTATTATTTTAATAAAAAATACATAACTTTTTTTATATGATTTTTTAAAGTTGGGGTGGATTACACCCCACCACACACGCGATGTTATAATTTTTCACCACACATCAAAAAAACGAAAAAAAAAACCTTTTCTTCTTGCTTTGAAACATAAAAATTACATTAAATAAACATTAAATAATTTAAAATATTGTTGTTCTGCTTTCAATAACTTCCCGTAAAATCTCTTTTACTGGGTTCAATCTAAAACTTTTTACAAACCTCACACGTGTGTTAGCGTTGCTCTTAAAAATCAGAGCCATATTTATATAAAATTTTCATAAAAATGTAGCAAAAACTACGAAAAAATCTCATTTTTTGAATTTGGAAGCCTATAAAAAACAAGAGAATAAAGATGTTTGCAATTCGTTTTTTTTTGCTTAGAGCCCTACTAATACACAGTGCGGTGATGCGACGGTTTAAATCAACTTCAAATAACCCCATTTCTGTTTCTATACGTCGATTCTATGAGACGTTAAGATGATTTTAACCAAAAATAACTAGCACATTTTTTTTATTAAGCAAAAACCCCGTATGTTGGACACTTACCTTGTTTTTGACTATTCACTAAATATTTACTCAAATTATTATTATTTTTTTGTTTTAATGTGTTTAATATACATATAAAAATCTTCATAAAACAAATAAAATTAATAATAAAAAACCCCTTATACCTATGACACAATAAGTATTGCCTACGAATTATCTCCGTAACTATAAAAGATAACTTTTTGAAATTTACAGAGCTTGTATAAACCGTAAATACCCCCATTTTGGCATGGTCATTTAAAAAAATATCGATTTCGTTCTAAGCGGAAGTGATACCAACTTTTGTTTTTAAATGGAACCCTATATATATATTTTTAGATTCGTCTTAAAATTCTCTTTTCATTGGTATACCAAATTCAATATTTGCGTTAAAGATGGTGTACAGGTGCCATTTTTCATAAAAACAACATGGCGTTGTATGACGTCCATATTGGAATATTTTTGAAACATTTCAAATCTTTTAATAGTTTACTAACCATCTGAAACTGATTTTCTTTTGTTTTTATGAACATGGCGTTATTTTAAAGTTTTTTTTTTTTAATCATTAACTAAAACGCCATTTTGTGCTATTTTTTTTAAATGAAACTACCTATTTTTGATTTCACTAAATTAAAAACTTAGGTATACTCAAGAAAAACGTAATATTAGGGAGTTTGTGATTTTTTCTTGTAGAGTATACCTAAGTTTTTAATTTAGCGAAATTAAAAATAGGTTAATGTTGATTTAAAAAATAACTTTAAAATAACGCCATTTTCATAAATACAAAATAAAATCAGTTTCACATGGACAGTAAATTCTTAGCCTACTACTAAAAGATTTAAAATATCAAGTTTCAGAAATATTCCAATATGGACGTCATAGGACCGCCATGTTGTTTTTATGAAAAATGGCTCCTGTGGACCATCTTTAATGCAAATATCGACTTGAGATGAATGAAAAGATAATTTAAATACAGCCTGTTCCAGAACTCGCGTACCAAAATTTAAGAGGTGATTCTACATCTAAAAATATGAAAAAAAGTTTCTATAAAGGTTGGTCCGGAAATGAGCCCTACGGCCCTTCGAAGATGACGTATTGAATGGGGAACAAAAAAAAGCACCAATAAAATTTTAATGCTGCAGGGTGATTCTTCATTTAAAACTGAGCAAAAAAGTATTATACACCAAAACACCTAAATTTAATATTAAAGGAGTAATAGCCTTTTAAAAAGTAACGTTTTTGGTTGCACAAAATGTTACTTCCTCTTAATTGCATTTTTTTTTGATAACGGTTGCTCCTACAGTGTTACACTATATGATATTTTATATGTATTTTTACTCTATAAATCTATATTTTTTACAAACAAATCCAAAAAACATACACATAGAAAAGTTTGGGGCAAAAATGTTTTAAGCCTCATATATTTTGTCCGTCTGGGCACGCCTCTGGATAAATTAAAAAAATTAATTAACATAAACTTATTGCCCTTATTAATACTAGTATACATGCAAAAGCTCGCCGCTCTAGCTTAAACGGTACCCGAGTTATTAATTAAAAACCTTATTTTTATTACAATTTTAAAGGGCCCTAGATCCCTTAGGGCTCATTTCCGGACCAACCTTTATAGGAACTTTTTTTATAATTTTGGATCTAGAATCACCTCTTAAATTTTGGCATGCCAGTTATGGATCACCCTGTATGTATCTAAAAATATAAGCAAATTTATAAGGTTCCATTTAAAAATCAAAAGTTGGTGTCACGCATAGACCGGAAGTGATATTTTTTATAATGACCATGCCAAAATGGGGGTATTTACGGTTCATACAAGCATTGTAAATTTTAAAAAGTTATTTTTTATAGTTACGGAGTTAATTCCTAGGCAATACTCCTTGTGTCACCCGGTATAGGGTTTTTTTATTATTAATTTAAATTTTTTTTATAAAGATTATTTTGCAGTTAACGTATAAAACAAAAAAATAATAATAATTTGAGTAAATACTTAGTGAATAGTCAAATACGAAGTCCAACATACGGGATTTTAACTTAATAAAAAAAATGTGCTCGATTGATTTTTTTTTATTTTTGGTTAAAATCATCCTAACGTCTTATAGAATCGACGTATAGAAACAGAAATGGTGTAATTTGAAGTTGATTTAAACAGGCACACCACCGCACCGTGAATAGAGAACCAATCCACAGCAAAAAAAAAAAGAATTAGACCTTCATTATTTTTTTTTACTACAATCGTAAGCAAAAAAACACTGTGCGCTATATCTCAAAAAACAGAGCTGATCAAGAATAGCCAAATATAGCCAGACTCAACTTAAATGGTGTCTGCAAATTTTTGAGAGTTGAGTAGTGTTGTTAAAACAAATAACGTTTTTCTTCTTCTTCTTCTTCTTCTTCTTCTTCTTCTTCTTCTTCTTCTTCTTCTTCTTCTTCTTTTTCTTCTTCTTCTTCTTCTTCTTTTTCTTCTTCTTCTTCTTCTTCTTCTTCTTCTTCTTCTTCTTCTTCTTCTTCTTCTTATTCTTCTTCTTCTTCTTTTTCTTGGCCTTATTTTGACAATAGACATAATCCGTTTTTGTGCTAGTTTTATTCTGTTTAAACTTTTCCCACTGCAGAAGGATGCCGTAAAACGTAACAAAACTCTGCAATATTAATTTTTAACAAACAAAAACCTGTTTGGCATTTAATCAAATTAACATTACTAATAAATGTCGAAAGCCTATATTAGTAATGTAGGAGTATAAAGAAGCTTTTTAAAAGCAGAATATGAAAAGTTGGAGTATCCATCAATCATTTGGTCTTTTACTTTTAACGAATGCTTTTATATCTTGCGTAGAATAGTAAAATGCAATTTTATTCCGTGAAAAAGTCAATTTGCATTTCAATCAGAATTTTCAATTAATTTACAATACATTTTCCGCATTGAACTTTTTTGCATTAGTCCGAAATGATACTATTTTGTGCCTTCTGTCGATTGAGATTTATTACGCATTCGTTAAATAATTTATGGCTTTTTAGTTGCGAATTTTATTTTTGGCAAAGCTGATGCTCTGGGGACAATCGTGACATAGCTGCTGGATCCAGCATCCATGGAATGGAGAATTTTTAATATCGGTACCATTTCAGTAGGAAACGAATGTATTGAAGTTATCAATAACTTATCATCGAATAATAGGGTTAATTTACTCTTGGGAAATCCAGCAGTAGCGGAAGAGCTAGTGACCATTTCCTTTTATTATTTTCTCCCGGCTGTATTTTATAAATAATAAAAACTTTTCGCAAAAAAAAAATTAACCGACTTCTATGTCTAAAAAGTAAAAAATAAAAAATACTTAAATCGGTGCCAATTTCACTATTCCCTAAATTAATTACTAACAGTTATTTTTGTATTATTTTATTATTGTTTACTGTGAAATTGGCACCGACTTAAGTATTTTTTATTTTTTACTTTTTAGAGACATAAAAGTCGGTTCATTTTTTTTGCCAAAAATTTTTAATTTTTACTTTTTTGAGACACAACTTGTAGATTTGTAACGTCATCTAAGCAAAAGTGTGAAAAATCTTGGATTTTGTTGTTTTATCGATTTGCACGCGTATTTTGCATTTCTCGATAAAAAAGGTGAGTAACAAATTTGTAGATAATTTAATTCTCTACAATCTTTATAGAGTCAATATTGTTGATAAAAAAATTGGATTTTGTGTTTTTGGCGATTTGCACCCATCCATCGAAAAAAAAAAAAAGTTATCATATGCCAAACCAACGAATTTTTATATTTTCAGAGTAGTTGAGACCGAATTTGACCTCAGACTTGCTCCATCAGGTCACATTTTTTTCTACCCTTAAAAAACATTCAATTTAAGATATTTAGGGGTAGAAAGCAATTCTGAGGTCAGATTCGGTTTCAGCGACCCCGAAAATATAAAAATGAGTTGGCACATAAACTTTTCTTTTTGGGTGGCTGTGTTATTAGCAATAAATGTTTATTTTCAACAATATTAACTACTTAAAGATTGTAGAGAATTAAATTATCTACAAATTTGTTACTTAACTTTTTTATCGGGAAATGCAAAATACGCGAGCAAATTCAAAAACACAAAATCACACAAAATCCAAGATGGCGGACACTTCCCATATCAAATTTATGGGCAAGAATGTGATTTCTTCATCTATTTTGCGGGGGACATGCAACTGCGTCAAAAGTACCGACTTGTTAATTTTTTTTTATAAAAAAATCTAAAATGATTGGGCTATCTCTTTTCTGCAGTAATTTTAAATAAGTTATTGCTTTAAAATTACTCTTTATCGAGTGTTATTAGTAACAATAACTTATGATATTACTTATAATCATAATACAGTCCATAACATTTCATACGAAAAAGAAAATAGGCATAAAAGAAAAAGAAAAACAAGTCCCAAAAGGCTAACTATCTTTTACAAAAGTAAAAGGTTAAGACATAAAAATATGTAAAAATTGTCCAAAGTTTTTAGATTATTCTCATTTATCCGAAAAACTTTCATTTTTTTCGTATAATGTATCAATTTATACAAAAAAGTATACAATTTTCATAAAATATTAGTCTTTGAAATATTGCTATAATGAATAATGTTAAAAGTATGTAAATATTAGCTATCTGGGCGTGTAAAAAATAACATGTTTGCCCTTCAAAAACTATCATGATTTTATAAAGCCATTTATTTTGATAATGAAAACGAATATTTTCCATGAAATTAGTTTTCTTTTGGTTCATGTTACGCCTTTTACTTTTTTTTTTCTAAATATTTGCATGAGACTGAGTAGACTAGTTGCCAAACCTTAAATAAAACAGAATAACTAAATTAGGTTTTTTTTAACCAAAAAAATTACCATATCGACTGGTCTGGGTGAGAATCTTGTGTTTAGAGGATAAACCATTTTGTTTATATTTTTCTTAAATAAACGAAAAAAAAAAAATACTTTGTTTATCGTTAGAATCATTTTATTTATTTTTTTCTATTTACGCTCATAATCACACGTATTTTTCTTGTTTTTATAGGCCCATAAGAGGTCTCTACTTTTTTTTTCTGTTGGGTTGGCAACATATAAAAGCCTATCTCTTGACGTTTTACGTACAAATGTCAATGTCGATTTAAAGTTTAATTTTTTTACATAATTTTGTGTTAGGGTTATTTTTTACCGTGTTAAAATTCTGGACTGGTTAATTGCAGTGAAAAAAGAGGAGATGACTGTAAAATATATCAAAATGTCATTTGTTCTTGGAATTTAAAACATAGTGTAAACTGTAATGCCAACCCAAAACAAAAATCCCTAAATCAGTCATCAATTTAAACGTAAGTTTTTTAAAATTTAGAGCAAAATAGAAAAAATTGTATAAAGCAGTTGTTTCATAACACGTTTTTAGAGCACTAGTACTTTAGAAAACTCGCCTCAAGCGGCTCGTTTTCTAAACTTGTACTCGTTCGCTAAAAACGTATGTTATGAAACTAGTAGTATATACTACTATAGTACTATACTATAAGCTTACTGCAAGATTTAATGACAAAACAATAATAACCCATTCCCGTAAAGTTGTCATGTTATGAAATACCAGATTTTTTAATGTAAAAACCTGTGTATACAGGGTGGTACAGTTTATATCATCAGTATTTTAGGTCGGAAGTTTATCGAAAAATAAAGGCAGTTTGTCTAATAACACATCTACATCTATAGTTGAATTTTGCTTCCTTTTTGATGTACAGGGTTTTAAAGAAAATAAACTATTTTAAATAATTTGACAGGTCTGCCATCTTGTTTTTTGGCTTTTTGATTGATGTTTTTCATTGTACACCTCTATGCCAAATTTCAAGTTTCTACGACCTCCCATAAAATAAATTTATTTTGAACTCAGTGGAGTGTTTTTTATTCATAAATTCAGTAATTGACTTCTTAATGTTTTTTTTTTGTTTAGAGATGAGTTACAAAAAATTGTAAGATACAAAAAAGTTTCTAAAATGAATGAGAATTGCTCTCTGAATTTGGTGTTTTAAAAAAAAATCAGTGGCGTACATTTTTTTAAATCGCAGGCCTCTGGGATTTAAATGAAATAATTACAACACTATTTAATAGAGAACACAGAAAAAATATTCTATGCAAAATTTCTGAAGGTTATCTTATTTATTATTGAATTACTTATAGCAAATTATTCAAAATAATTTATTTTCTTTAACACCCTGAACATCAAAAAGGAAGCAAAATATTTTATTCGAACAACTACCTTTATTTTTTTATAAACTTTGAGCTGGATAAATCCTGATGATAAATACTGGACCACCCTTACACAGACCAGTCTATACAGGGTGATTTAGAAATAAGTTTACAAAATTTTAAGGGGCGATTCTAGGTCCAAAAATATAAAAAAAAGTTCCTATAAAGGTTGGTCCGGAAATGAGCCCTAGGGGAGTTCCGAGCCTCCTAAGGGTACATCTGAAAAGTAGTTTTTATTTAACCTATCTAGAATCCTATGAACTACAGTAATTAATTTTTGAACAAGCCTTAACATTAATAAAAGTTATCATTTTATGTAATTTTTATTTGGTAATGTTAACCAGGGACGTGCAAAATAGGGGCCGATGTCACCTTTTTGCCCAAACCTTTTTTATCTGTAAATTTTTTGACATTTTCCTACTAAATATTAATCTTTGATTATAAATACATAAAAAAGGTACTCTTTATGTAACACCATAGGGTCAGGAAACTTTTTTTAATAATTTTTAATGTAGAATAGCTCTGCATTATTGAAATTCTTAATGTTGCATTTTTTAATTCCTTTTTTTGATGCTCAGAATGTGAAATTACTTCTTTAATTGCAATTTTCTCGAAAACGGTTGGCCCTACGGTGTAACACAAAGAGTACCTTTTTTATGTATTTTTAATTAAAGATTAATGTGCTATTAAGAAAGTCTCAAAAAATTCATAAATAAAAAAGTTTGGGACAAAAAAGTGACATCATCCCCCAATTTTCACACCCCTGTTTAAAATTACCAAATAAAAATTACATAACATAACAACCTTTACCAATGTTAAGGCATGTGCAAAAACTCGTTACTGTGGTTTATAGGGTTCCAGAGATATTAAATAAAAACTACTTTTCAGATGTAACCTTAGGTGGGTCGTTTTTTTTTTTAACCTGAAACTTTCAAATATCTTGAATACTATGCATTTTAGAAAAAAAAATGTCGGACAAAATTTGTTTATTTTAATGGTGGAAACAAAATGGATTATTTATTTTTTACGGATATTTACGTTTTCAGGGTCATTTCAAGGTCACTTTGTTTTTTTAAGTACAAACATAATTTTTTTACTGATATTTAATTGCTCTCAAAAAAATAAAAATCTTTTGTAAAAAACTTTTATGGATCGGACTTGTAGTTGCAGAGATAACACAGCCACACAAAATTAAAAAAGTTGCATCTCTTGCACTTGACTAGTCAATTCCTATTTATTTTGAGCCGCTGAATCTGAATCTTAGGTTGAAATTTAAAAGTTCGCTCTCATTTTTACCATAACCTCAAAAAACATATCATATCATTGTATATTTTTTGAGGTTCTGTTGAAAATGGGAGCTAACTTTCAAATTCCGACCTCATATTCGGATTCAGCGGCTCAAAATACAGAGGGATTGACTAGTCAAGTTCGTCGGAGATGCAACTTTTTTAATTTTGTGTGGCTGTGTTATCTCTGCAACTAAAAGTCCGATCAAAAAAGTTTTTTACAAAAGATTTTTATTTTTTTGAGGGGAATTAAATAAGAGTAAAAAAATATATGTTTGTACTTAAAAAAAACAAAGTTGACCTTAAAAACGTAAATATCCGTAAAAAATAAATACTCCATTTTGTTTCCACCATTAAAATAAACAAATTTTGTCCGACATTTTTTTTTTTTTAATGCATAGTATTCGAGATATTTGAAAGTTTCAGGTACGTAAAGACACCCGGTATAATAACCTATTAAAGTTTGTAGATATGTGAAGCAAAATTTAATTATTACATGTTGACCAGTATAGAAACTTGTTAAATTATAAATAAGTAATTAAATCCAGTTCTAATTTTGTTGCATATTTTGTTGTAATATTTACGTCATGAGTATAAAATAATTACATTGTTATATTATGACAAGGGCTTTTAAGAGTGGATAAAACGGCATGGTCCTTAATTAATTTTAGTAGACCAAGTAGTTTGCAACGGTCGGTTAAAATTATTATTAATTTTAGAAAGAAATACCACAGAACGATAGGGTATTTCAAAAAACACCAATTTTTGAAAATTTTAAGCCCCCACTGTCGCGGCATGTCGTAAAAATACAATAAAAGACAAAAAAAATAAAATTAGGGTCCGCCCTAGTACATTTGAAAATTGGAAAAGTAAATCAAATTAAATACTTTAAATACGTAAAGCAAAATTATGCAATGTTGACCCCCCAACCTTCATTTAGCAGTTACCTACCTCCTCCCTCTACAAATACGTAACGCTAGCGGCCAAGACCCATATAAAAAAATGGGTAAAAAACAGACTGTTTTTATTTATTTAAAAAGAATAAAGAGAATTAGGTAATACTAAATCAGTCATATTATGGAAGTCTTTGATAGGAAAAACCTCGTCACGGGTGAATAACCACAACTCGTCATAAATAGTAACACAAGTTGATTCGAAACTTGGTTTCAGATTAATCCCTGAAGATGTCTCTAGTAGTAAGAGACGAAACGTCGGAAAGTGAAAATCCATTAACACGGTCTAAACCCGAAAGTGAAAGTTCTCTATATCTTAATGGCCGTGAAAGCTTAAAATCTAAAATACCATATTGTACCAAATTTGTTTCAAATTTTACATCGAAATGCAATTATTTTATTTAAAAATTAAAATATTAAAAATAGTTATTTATAATACAACGGCGAAAAGTTAAATTTTTCTATTGAGTAGGGTTTTAGAAGCCGAGGGCCGGCCGATGGGGCCTGCCCGAGGGTAATAAATCTACTAAATCGAAATTTAACTTTTTGCCCGTGTATTATACAATATTTTTTATTCGATTGTTACTAATTATAATAAATTATTAAAATATACCTACCAATTTTAAATTGCAAAAAATATTTTTTTTTTACTGTCTTATTACTTATCTAGTTATCCATGATAACTTGATATCCAATCGTTGAACTGCGTGCGTTTTTATTTTCAAATTAGCTTGTGTTGGTGTTTTGATTAATTTTTGTTAAAATGTGTCTATTATAAAAATATTAATACTTCTGAAATCGTTCTATGAATATTAGAAATATTGAAATTGATTTTACAGTTGAAATTTTGTGTTTGTAATTTATTTTAGTGGATGATTACAGATTAATCGGTTAACATATATTTTGAGGTTATTTTATAGTCTATAACTCATAGAAGAAATTTTTATTTTGTATCAAATGATTATAACTGTATCTGGCCAAAAATAACATATGGTGAAGCTGGAGCCTAAGTGGTCTAACTAACAAAATGTAAATATGGAGAAAATTAAGAAAACTCGTTTTGACTTATAATTTAATCACTTTAAACTTTAAAACTAAACTTTTTGGGCATATGTTAACATAAAATATAAAAAAAACTTATCTCATTAAAATAACTTTAGTTTTGGGTGCCTTCAATTATTACGCGACACTTTTTAGGAAAAAACTCATAGTCACTTTTTACACAAAAGTTTAATTTTTGTTCGGTAAGTTGGCACAGTAGGTGTAAAATAATACTTAAACCTAACCATATTTTTTTATTTTAGATATTTTTATTATAATTAAAATCTATATTGTAATTAACATTTTTAAGAAAAAAGTCTTTAAGTAGGTACACTCGTGTACATAGTATATGAATACATACATAGTTTCAAGTTAGTAATAAGTATCTTTACAAGACAAACACAATGTGTTTAGGTAAAGTTAAAATGAAATATTTAAACTGTAAAAGAATGTAAACTAATAATAAAAAAAATAAAAAAAAAAAAAAATATAATATAATTTTAATTATTTTAATGCCATTTTAAAGCTATTTCATACATAAATTTTAGAAATTTCTATTTTCGCCAAAAGTAAAAAAGCTAAAGTGGTCTAACTAACATTGTTTTCAACACTCGTTATTTCCCAAACAAAACCAATTAATGCAACAGTTATACATGAAATAGTGTAGTACTACCTTTAAACTATACTATAAAATTATTTTTGGGTCTTTCCAAGTATTACGTAACACTTTTTAGGGTATACTAAATGAGCCTGTTTTTACAACAAAAAAAAGGTCACAATATGAATAATTTTAGCTAAAAACGCACAAAAAATGTTGTATAGAATATAAAAAGACCCACAAATAAAATTTTAATTAATTTTATGTCACGTTTAAGCTATTTTAGACATAAATTTTAGAAATTGCTATTTTCGCCAAAAGTGAAAAAGCTAAAGTGGTCTAACTAACATTGTTTTCAACACTCGTTATTTCCCAAACAAAACCAACTATTGCAACAACTATGCATTAAATGCTGTAGTACAACCTTTATACTATACTATAAAATTATGTTTGTGTGTATCCAAGTATTACGTAACACTTTTTACCTAATAAGCCTATTTTTTACAAAAAAATGTTTTTTTTTTTGTAAAAACAGGCTCATTTAGTATACCGTAAAAAGTGTTATGTAATACTTGGACACACCCAAAAATAATTTTATAATATAGTTTAAAGGTACTACACTATTTCACGAATAATTGTTGCAATAGTTGGTTTTGTTTGGGAAATAACGAGTGTTGGAAACAATGTTAGTTAGACCACTTTAGCTTTTTCACTTTTGGCAAAAATAGCAATTTCTAAAATTTATGTGTGAAATAGCTTTAAAATTAAATTAAATTAATTACAATCTTATTTGTTGGGTCTTTTTATATATTATACTACGTTTCTTGTGCGTTTTTAGCTAAAATGATTCATATTGTGACCCTTTTTTTTGTAAAAAACAGGCTTATTTAGTACCCATAAAGTGTTTCGTAATACTTGGGTACACCCAAAAATAATTTTATTATATTATATAAAGCTTGCTTATATATATTTTTTGCAAATATTATTTAGAAATAGAAAAATACATGTTTAAAATAAAATGAGTTAAACCGTTTTTAACAAATTTAAAAAATAAATTAATGTAGAGTTCCTAAATGTTATCGTTTAAATTAAGGGGTTTGGGCAGGTTTTTAAACCTAAAATGCGTTTAAACTATAAATATAACTCATTTTCGCCAAAAATGTTAGTTAGACCACTTTAGCTCCAGCTTCACCATATAGTTTAAAACCAAAAGTGACCAAAAAAGGTCATATTTCTTTATAAATATTATTATTAGAAAGGGTAAAGCATCCTCTTTTAAAAAGCTTAAAAATAACAAGTTTTAGTTAGCGGGCGAAAAAAACTTTTTGGTCCTAGGGCCAAAAGTTAAACTTTCGCCCGTAAAACATGAACAAAAAGTGTCGCTTTTAAAATTAATCGAATAAAAAACTTATAATTTTTTAAATCGAAAGCAATATTCTGTATAAAATTTTAGCCGAAAAATAAGCCGCCCCACTTTATTTGAAAATAAAAAAAAAATAAAAATATTTTTTTTTTTAATTTTTAAATGGATGGCATTTTTTTGAGATGTAATTTGGCATAGATTTAATTAAATACATTCATATACATATATACCATACATAAATATGCGTTTTGTATAAAATAAAAATTATACCCCAATTTTAAAATAATATTTTTTTTCTTTCGGTATAGAATCTGATTTTTTATCACGGCATAAAATTTTCAAAATTTCGTGTTTTTAACAATACCCTAATGACATAGCACTAAACATTAGTTTGCGTGCTAATGTAATTTGTTTTGCCTTTTAAACTTTACACGCTACACAATTTTTCATACTTACAAGTTTTTATATACAAAAACTTTGTTAATTCTTTTTAAAGAGCATTTGCCTTAAGTTAGGGAGTTATTTTTCTTTCAGAAATGTCACGATACCACCGCAAGCTTCATTTTATGCTTATGAACCACTAAGTAGGTGAAATATTTTGTCACGTGATATGTCTATGTTTAATTTTTATTATAATATTCAATACATTAGGAAAAAAGATTAGATAATAATCTATACCCAAGTAACACGCTTAGATTTTACAGCTTAAATTGGCTGTACCTTGCATTTTAAACCAGAGTTTAGCTGTATTTCGGTAATTTAGTTTGCAGTATTTAGGATTTTTTATTAAGCTGTTCTTAACACTTTACATCCACTGTAGTACCTATAATCGACTTGGCGCAGCCAATAAATAGTACAATATAAAACCACAGCTATTTGTGTTCTTTTTTATATACTTTAAAACTATCTTAAAACAATCAAAAATTATATAAATTTAATTCATTTTAAAACCGCTTAATGCTAGCATTTATGCCTAGAGTCACTAACTCTTATTGTCAAAATGTTTATCCAGCCAGCGGTAAATAACGGAACTAATTTATTACAGAAATTATAGAGCCGGCTAATAGATGGCCAATATTTTACTTCGCAAACTTTTAACTCGCAAAAAGTAATTCGCATAATCTTTGTTCGCAAAGATATAATTTCACTTAGTCCAAAAGTTCGCTAATGTTTTTTTTTACAGTTTTAAGCTTTTTTGTTAAAAATCGACAATTTATATATAAATTGCAGCGACATTTTTGTTTACACTTTGAAAAACATATAAATAATATGAAAATTAGAAAAATATTTATATTCATCTATTAATAATATTTTAATTAATTAATTAATTTAAAATAAAAAATATATAAAATTTTCTACAATAATATTGTAAAAAAAATGAACCAATACCAGGACAATATCCAAATCATTTTACACCTGACGCAAAACAAAACATAAACCAATTTGGCTTACCCAAACCCAAACCAAAACGAAACAATTAATCTAAAACCAACCCAAAACTAAAATTAAAGTGACTCAAAAATATATGTTTATGTAATATGTAATATTAACTGCGAAATTAAATTTACAACAAAAAAATAATACAAGACTTACAATATCACATACATTAACGCTTTATTTATGCATTGAAATTGTATTTATTAAAATAAACTTAAAACGTACATACCTATCTTAATACAAAAAAGGGTTCAATAAACAAATATCTTCATTGACCTTCATTAAAAGAATTTTTGCGAATAAAAACTTGCGAACTTTATTTTATGAGATATTATGTATTGCGAACTAATTTCCATGCGACTTTTATTTTTTGTGAACTTATTTTTGTGCGGAAAAAATATTTTGAGAACTTTTTTTTTCGAACTAAAGACCGGATACCCTCCAAAATGTTGTCGCCTTTAAATAAATTAAGTTACGACTCAATTTTTCATTATAATTAAAGTTTATTTGGTTACAGCACGGGGTGGTCTAAACGTACTTTAGCTGTATCTTAGTAACAGTAAGAGCAAAGTCAAAAAATCATTTTTTTTTGTCCTACACAAGATTAAAACCCGTTTTTTTTTGCCTCGTTTGCAAATGGAAAGTGCTTCTTTTCCCGGCTAGTGGGAAAAAAATAAAAAATATATCAACGGATTGTGCTAAATGTTTAACACAATTTTTAGCTAAAGAAACCATTTTTTTTTCAGTATGTTGGGTTGCTTAATTTTATTTATTAAACAATGCTTTACTTAATGCAATATTTTAATAACACTGTACTAGTCCAGTCAAATAACTAGAAATTCCTGTGTTAAATTGCAATAAATGTACACCGGCTGATATATTAAAGGGTAGTAGTGTATAGTAACAGAATACTCCTATTAGTTTTTCACCAGGTGATTTGCGCAAGGGGTGTCTTGAATTTTAGGTGTGAGTGCGGTTATCTGGCTAAATAAGCATCTTACGATAAAAATGCATATAACCAATTTTGTTAAGGAGAAAATTTACAACAAATTTTGTTTGAATAATTTTTTACATATATTAATAAAAATTGAGTTATGAATATTCAAAAATGGCCATTTTGGTGGTAAATTTGTTTTTTTCGATTTTTCAGCCAAATTATTCATCGGAGAATAAAAGGGGTTATAAGCAAACTGGTACCCATTGAAATTCTCCATAACTTTTAAATATTATGTATTTTCACGAGAATTTTGTTACGGTAACATTGAACACTGAAAATCTATAATATATGAAACTTATAAAGAATTTTAATAGCTACAAGTTTGCTCATAAGCACTTTTATTGTCAGATGAATAATTTGGCTGAAAAATGAAAAAAAACAATTTCACCTCTAACATGGCTATTTTTAAAATAACTCGATTGTTATTAATATATTAAAAAAATGATCCAAACAAAAATTGTTGGAAATTTCCTCCTTAACAAAATTGGTTATATGCATTTTTATCGTAAGATGCTTATTTAGCCAGATAACCGCACTCACACCTAAAATTCAAGACACCCCTTACGCAAATCACCTGGTGAAAAACTAATAGGAGTATTCTGTTACTATACACTACTACCCTTTAATATAATCAACTCACCTCTAAAATTCAAGATATCGGACACCCCTTAGGCAAATCACCCGGTGAAAAACTAACAAAGTGTGCTTTTACAATCCACTACTACCCTTTAAAATATCAGCCTGTGTACATTTATGGAAATTTACATTTATTATTTGACTGGACTATACCTATTTATAGTATTTTTAGTACCCTAATAATTTCTTGACATTAGTATCTGCCATTGATCTTATACCTTGAATATTTTGTTTCTTTTTTTTATACTATTTTTAAACTATTTGTGTAGCATAAAAAACAATATGTAATATAGTCTGAGTCCTAAGAAGTGGCCAGGCTCGACAGGTCTCGCCTGTATACAGGGTGATCAATAACTGCCATGCCAAAAGGGGGCTACGGCCCTTTAAAATTGTAATAAAAATAAGGTTTTTAATTCATAACTGTAGTACCCTTTAATCTAAAGCGACGAGCTTTTGCATGTATACTAGTATTAATAGGGGCAATAAGTTTATGTTAATTTATTTTTTTGGATTTATCTAGAGGCGTCCCTAGACAGAAAAATGTATTAGGCTTAACACATTTTTGCCCTAAACATTTTTATTTGTAGTTTTTTGGATTTTTTGTAAAAAATATCGATTCCTTGAGTGAAAATACATAAAAAATATCATATAGTGTAACACTGTAGGTGCAACCGTTTCAAAAAAAAAATGCAATTAAGAGGAAGTAACATTTTGTGCCACCAAAAACTTTTTAAAAGGCTTACTCCTTTAATATTAAATTTAGGTGTGTTGTTAAAGAATACGTTTTTGCTCAGTTTTAAATGAAGAATCACCGTGCAGCATTAAAATGTTATTGATGCTTTTTTTTTGTACAGCATTCAATATGTCATCTTCGAAGGGTCGTAGCTCCCTTCGGGCTCATTTCCGGACCAACCTTTATAGAAACTTTTTTTGGATTCCCTCTTAAATTTTGGCATGGCAGTTACTGATACAGGCTAAAATTACAATATACTATTAGAGTACCTTAATGTGACGTTTTCTGTACTAAGGGAACGTTCAAGTATTACGTAAACTCAAAATGTACCAAAATTCTTACACTTCATACCTCGGTTCTCGCGTTATTAAAGGCTGTGAAGATTTAATATTTTGGCTACCCCCTCTAACACACCCCCTATTAGGGGGGGTAGCCAAAATATGAAATCTCTATAATCTATAATATCGCGAGGTACGGGGTATGAAGTGTATGAATTTTGGTACAATTTGCGTTACGTAATACTTGAACGTTCCCTAAGATGAAAATATTACTAAAATATGAAACGAGTACCTTTTCTAGCCGGGTGTAAAAATGAGGAAGTTTATAAAATAAGATATCAAATTGACCTTTCTGTATTTTTGGACCATTTCCTTTTGTTGCTTTATCGGATTGTTTTTCTGGCCGCACCATTATCAGAAATTTATTACAAGAAAAATTAATTGAAATTAATTTTACCTATGATTCAAATTTTACTACTGTCAAAATTTGACATCTAATGTAAATAATATATGAAAATTTATTAAAGTGCCTATATCTACGATAAAAATGATTACATATGTTTTTGTAGGGAATTAAACATTTTTGTTTATATTTATGTAAAAAAAAAATCCTACTATCGCTAAAAATTATAGTTTTTGTTGATTTTGCCCCCCTTGTCCTTCGCTAATGTTAACCATATATGATGTGACAAATAGAAAAGGTCCTCAACCGTTTGGTGAAAGAATTTTTTAAATCGGACATTCCGTTAAAAATTTATAAGGTTTACGTACAGACATTTTTTTAACACCCACTTTTTTCTCACTTTCTCGTTTCATTACATTCTAAACGCGAAAATGCAAAAAAAAAAGATTTTTCACTCGATTTTAATAACAGGTGTTTCCACCCGTAAAATTTAACTCTTTCTGAAATTATTCCAGAATTGGTATTGCTATACCATGTTAAAAAAAACAATGTTTTTTCTTAATCACTAATTCGTGAATAAGGGAACGTTCAAATATTACGGAACACAAATTTTGATCATTTTGGACTTTTCCTATACCATTAACATGGACGTAACACTCCAAAATAACCCCCCCCACCTAGGAGCGTTACGTAATACTTGCTTAGGGAACGCAAGATTTAAAAAAAATTGAAATAGTTCTTACTGTTACTGAGATAGAGTTCTAAATACCCAAGTTTCGATCACCTTGTACATTGATAAACCTTTTACACTTTAAATCATAATATACTTCCATGTTTTGCGGAGTCCACAATTTCTCGTGATAAAATATGTGTCAAGCTAGTAAAATGAAATGTGAAGTGTTGCCATTTATACTGATAATGTCTATAAGTAAGTGTAACATACGATGTCCGCTTCTTTAAAATTTAGCTTGAAAAGTTGTTCCACTGTGGTTTCTATAGGGTCACATCATCCAGCGGCAGTTTTTTGATAACAGCTGTTAATCACATTTAGTAGATTTTTAGTCTACAGCACTTTTTTTATTAACAATTCTTTTTTTTACATTTTAAATGATTGACTATTAAAAGTCAACAATTAATATAAAAAAATAGTGCAGTTTTTAACGCCCATAGAAATAAAAACCTACTAAATGTGGTCACACTGGCTATTGAGGTGTAAAGACAACTTATAAAAAAATAAATACGTCATAGAAACGCACACAGGCGGAATTTTCTAAATTCATGGCCAAAACCCTCGAAAGCGAAATTGCTTCAAGTAGTTGCCTCTATCGTTTTTTATCTTCTCTATGAACTGTACCAATAGATGGTGCCAAAGTCGTTTTTCTATCAAAACAAATAAACCAAAAATGTCAGTTCAAAAATCGGGTTTCAAGAAACTAATTTTAAAACGTTATTTTTCCCGAAAAATCAAGTTTTTTTAATATAAATATGAAAGTTGTTGCTTTTTTAAGCAGTTTTTTAAAATGTATTTAAATTCACTAGGTATTTACCTATTTATTTTTTACAAAAAAGTATTGTTTTTGATTATTAAGTTTAAAAGGGGAAGTCATAAGTTTTAGTCTGTAAATTTGGTTGCTTTTTTTATAACTTGTATTACGACTTGGCAAAAAGTTTCAGATTAATCAGCATTAAGCAACTTTTTACACTTGGTTGAGAAGATTAATGTGTTTGCTAATTATAATTATTAAAACAAGAATTTGCTGCTAATATCCCCAGCCCCTCCCTCCCCAAACCTAAAAAATGTCTAAGACAGGCAGATTTAGTTTTAGGTATTTTTGCAGTAAAAAAATACTACTGTCAAAAAAATAATACTTTCCCCTGTAGGTCTAGGTTTATTAATAAACTAATAATAAAAATGAAAAACCAAAAGTTTTTCAAAAAATATTTAAAAAATTGTTTTTGAAAAAAAAGTAAAAATTTTTTTTTCTTCGAAAAAATTTCTTTTTTTGAAAAACGAAAAGAAAAAAATAAAAAAAAATGTTTAAAAATATATTTTTATCACATTTTATCCCCTTACCCCTCCTCGATATTCACCATCTGCAAATTTTGATATAGGCGGGAGCCATATTGGATCCGCCATTTTGTAAAAATTTAAATAAGTATTACATTCGTAATCAGCGACCTCAAAAATCCCTGTACAATGGTTTTTAGTAAAAAATCTGCAAATTTTGATATAGGCGGCGGCCATATTGGATCCGCCATTTTGTAAAAATTAATTTAAATGTTAAATTTGTATTCAGCAGCCCCAAAAACCAGTACAAATTTTAGTATAAATTGGAGCTTATTAAGGGTTTTGGCCATGAATTTAGGAAATTCGGCCTGTTTGAAACGGTAGCAATAAAAAAGATAAAGAGAGTGCAAAGGGGTTTTTAGGGTTACGAAGTTGGTGCTATATACTTTACCTAGATAAAGAAAACAATCTATAAGTATCTTCGAGTATTAGGTACTACGAAATAATCAAATAATCAAATTTAAATATGACATATGTCAAAGGCACTTTTAAAGACTGTTTTAACCCCTTGGCCCCAAAATTATTTTGTATTATTATGAAAATAGCCTTTAAGATTAAAATCTGAATGTAATAAATGAAATGTGTATGATTTTGCAAGTTAAAAATGAATTATTAATCATTTCCACAGCTTTTGGAGTTTCTAGAACCCAAAGGAACCGAATCCAGAACCTGACGATTTGGAAATAACCTAACTTGAATGTACTTTAGGACATAAGTAAAATACAGCCTGGAGAAAATAATAAAATAATAGTGTTCACCAGCTCTCCACCTATTTAGACGGAACGAGCAAGCTGCCGCTAGATGGAGTTACCCTAGGTTTCTATCGTCAAGCTTTGTTGGCGGTTTTCTTTTAAAATTTTCGTACTTTGTACACTTATTTATTATCCTCGGATTATTAGATAAGAAATTGCCATTCTTTATAACATTCTCAGACAAATTATTATTACTTTTAAGGGCTTCTTACCTCAAAAACGAAAAACTGAACTGTTACAAGATGACTAGGTTGTCCGTCTGTGCGTCCGTCTGCCCGTTTATCTTAGGAACATATTACCTAGTAACCTGAAATTTGGCATATAAGCATGGAAATGTTTTTAGAATATTTTTGTGTTACAAAATTTTGTCAATTCTCTATTTTAACAACCAATTGTTTTTACAGCTTGTAAACACTGTATCTAGAAAAACTAACATAACCTTAAACAAGCCATGAAGATATGTAATGCTACGCATTCCATTATATACTATTCACAGTAAATGGTATCTTGCATTTTCCCAAATACTTTAAAAAAAATATTTAAAAAAAAAAATTAATTTTCTTTTTACAAAAAAAAATCGAAAAAAACTTTTTTTCAGACTTTTTTATTTTTTTTATTTTCCTTTTGAGTAAAACAAAAAAAAAACTTTAAAAATAATAAAAAAAAAATCTTTTTGCGAAAAACGAAAAAATGTTGATTTTTTTTTTTTTTTTTTGAAAATGATAGTGTTTTTATATTTTAAAAAAGGGTCCAATCCCCCCCCCCCCCTCTTTAATTTTTATATATTTTGTGGGATGACGGACGGACGGACGGACGGAATGTACTGAATGTATGAAACACAATTTTATCCAAGATTTTTTTGTCTATGACGTTTTATGGTAAAACTACCGTATAATACTTTTTTAGAGCTACGCAGAGGGTTGATCCGAGCCTTTGTCGTGGGGGCTCAAGGTAATATTTGCTGACTAAAAAAAGGTCCTCACCTCTAAAAGAGCTTTGTCTCTGACAGTTTCTGCCAGAATTTTTTGTTTACACCTAAAAATTTGGTGACTAAAAAAAAAGGTCCTTGAAAAAAACTTTACCGCTGACAGTTTCTGCTCGTATATATAAATTTTTATCCAACACAAACCAAATTTTCTCACCACGACTATATTGCCGACTACTAACAGATTTTCCGAATAGTGACTGATTTGCCGACTACTACTCTTCTTCTTGGGTGTCCGTCTGTCCGTCCGTCCATCCGATGTCAAGATTTTTGTGAACACGATAGCTCCAGAACGAATAATCCGATAGACTCTTAATTTTCAGTAAAACTTAAGTTGAGGGGGAGATCCCTGTAGAATTAAACCCACATATTTGTTAGAATAATTTTTGTTTACGTTTCAAATTAACTGGGGGCCAAGAACTTTGGCGATGTGTGTATAATAACACCGGCCCACAAAAAAACTGTGTTTGATAATAAAAAAGCTCGCTGATCCCCAAAGTACCTTGCTCCCTTCTTATACAAAAGGTGTTTCAGTCATATTTGGCTGAATTTTAAATATGTTACAGTTTACGCTTTCAATTTGTAAGTCTGTTTAATGCGCAAAAGATTTTCTTAGATGACATTTTACCTCTACAATGGAATTTAAGTTTAAGTAATTACATGCATGTTATTTATCGCGAAATTAAAGTTTTGTAAAATAAGTAAAGTACAACCGTCACGGTTGGTTTTGTTGATTAAATACTCAAATGAAGAGTTAACTTTCATAAGAGGAATAACTTGCATGAAATCGATAGTGTGGTTCATACTTGACCTAGAGTGCCTTAATGAGACGAGTTCGGTCAAAAAAATGAGTAGAGACAATAGTATATTAGTGTACGAAAGTGTGCAGCCGAGTAAAAAAAGCACTCGATGTGCACTGAAATGGTTTGCGTTGAGGTGCATATACTAATTTTCCTACGAACTAATTCATAAACAAAAAAAAAGCAAAAATTTTCTTAAAATTAGTTTGTCAATTTACGTTTAAAAATTTCGGACCCTATTTCAAATACACCGTGTATATTTGTCAAAATATATTTTCAGGGATAATATCATAAGTGATAATAGGTATCGGTGATTTTTTATATAAAAAGCACACTTATTTGTTATATCTCTCCTCCATTCTGTTATTACATTGCTTTACATTACGTTACATTTTGTTTAACCTCTTACTATTCTACCTAATTAAGCATCCCGGAAAAAGTCCAGGAATTGTGTAGGCTAGTAGTAGAGAAAAAAAAGTCCAAACCACCGGCTTTAATTGACTTTCGAACCAATTTATAGGGAGTGTCCGCTTCACTTACGCCGTCGCCAAATTTCAATTATTAATTAACTGAAAAAGGCAAATCGGCGCCGGTGAGAATCGAACTCACACTATTTGGGTAGTAAACTCGTCAAGTACGACGCGGTAGTCCACTACACCAATCTTCCCATATTAGCAAATGAAGTTTAAATAACGTCCGCCCTATTGAATCCGCTATTTTTCAAATTTGAATTTTAAAATTTTGATATGGCAAATAAACTGAAAAAGGTACTGTTCCGCCTCGCTTACTATCTCGGAAAAACGTTCGGATAAGTTTTAAGGTTTTTATTATTTTGTCGTTATCTTTATAATCAATTTCGATTTATTTATGGTTAATACGAAAAAGTAACCTGCAGGTTACATTTATGTAAATTTTAATTCGCCTTCGCCAAAATTACAACAAATATTTTCTTCCCTTGTGCGATTTTGTTTTTGGGTAAAACTAGTAATGGCATGTTAGTACAGGTAAATTAAAGCAAAAACTGTAAACTAAAAGAAAAAATTTGTCCACTCATAAAACTTTGGTTATAACTTCATATAAGCAGTAGAATTAAGGATCTGATGAGTCCCTAAAATTTTAAGCGGTGGAACATTGTTTTTGGGGGGGGAGGGGGTTGAAAGTTTCAAAAATTAAAATTGAGTGAAATAAGGCGAGTGAGGTATCATTTTATGTTTTTTTGCATGCTGAATCGAATGAAATAAGTTTTAGATCAATAAAATTAATTCTAAACAAGTTATGACAGGTTTTGTAGAAAAAATACAGAAATTGTGTAATTAATGGTTCAACAGTATGTATTCGGGTAATATTTGTTAAAGTTATATTAAAGTTGGTTTTAATACGTTGATAGTCCCGTGAATCATATGTGATTCATGATACGTTTACTCCAAACGTCCATGAAGCATATGTGATTCATTTCCATTAGTTTTATTTTTCAACCCTGTAGCATATACTCTAGTAGTTTTAGTCATCTTACACAGAACTTTTCTATTTCTGCAAACTAAATATATCAAAGTATAGGTTTTGGTATGTGAAAACATATGTTTGTGGTCCGGGACTCATACGGTGGTGGCAGGATACTTATATATATATACATATATATAATTTTTCGCGTTTTTGGCCAAAAACTGTCTCTAGATTAAGAGGAATGTATTTTATCGAAAAAAGTTTCAAACAAAAGTTGTTCAGAATCAAATTTCCTATAAGAATCAACTATATAAATTTTCAATTTTTCTTTCCTGTTTTCCACAGGAGGGAGGGAATATCATATATATGTATTTTTTTTTTTAATGACCCATTTATTATACAGTAAATATGCATTTAAACTTGAAAATATGTATATTGATATATATTGAAAACATGTATATTGACGCAATAAAAGATAATTTATAAAAAATTTCCAAAATTATTGCCTATTTTTCCAGTTTTCATATTTTTTATTCAATTTTACATGATTTTTACAGGTAAAATAAAGCAAAAACTGTAAAATAAAAGAAAAAATATGTCCACTTCATTTTTTTCACTATTTTTTTCGTAGTCAGCGGTGCCAAAAATGGCACTATGCAAAAAATCAGTCTTTTTAAACTTTTTTTTTATTTTGGGAGCACTGTGCTTTGCCCCCCAAAAAAACAATGTTCCACCCCTTAAAATGTTGGGGACTCTTCGGATCTTTAATTTTACTGCTTATATGAAGTTATTACTAAGGTTTCATGAGTGGACAATTTTTTTCTTTTATTTTACAGTTTTTGCTTTATTTTACCTGTAAAAATCATGTAAAATTGAATAAAAAATATTAAAACTGGAAAAATAGGCAATAATTTTGGAAAAATTTTATAAATTATCTTTTATTGCGTCAATATACATGTTTTCAATATATATGAATATACATATTTTCAAGTTTAAAGGCATATTTACTGTATAATAAATGGGTCATTAAAAAAAAAATACATATATATGATATTCCCTCCCTCCTGTGGAAAACAGGAAAAAAAAATTGAAAATTTATATAGTTGATTCTTATAGGAAATTTGATTCTGAACAACTTTTGTTTGAAACTTTTTTCGATAAAATGCATTCCCTTTGATCTAGAGAGTTTATGGCCAAAAACGCGAAAAATTATATATATGTATAAATATATATAAGTATCCTGCCACCACCGTATGAGTCCCGGACCACAAACATATGTTTTCACATACCAAAACCTATACTTTGGTATATTTAGTTTGCAGAAATAGAAAAGTTCTGTGTAAGATGACTAAAACTACTAGACTATATGCTACAGGGTTGAAAAATAAAACTAATGGAAATGAATCACATATGCTTCATGGACGTTTGGAGTAAACGTATCATGAATCACATATGATTCACGGGACTATCAACGTATTAAAACCAACTTTAATATAACTTTAACAAATATTATTACCCAAATACATACTGTTGAACCATTAATTACTCAATTTCTGTATTTTTTCTACAAAACCTGTCATAACTTGTTTAGAAGTAATTTGATTGATCTAAAACTTGTTTCATTCGATTCAGCATGCAAAAAAACATATAAAATGATACCTCACTCGCCTTATTTCACTCAATTTTAATTTTTGAAACTTTCAACCCCCTCCCCCCCCCCCCCCAAAAAAAACAATGTACCGGATTGTTTTTCTGGCAGCACCATATTAAAAGAAAAATTAATTGAAATTGTTTTACCTATGATTGACATTTTACTAGTGCCAAAATGGGACACCTAATTAAAAATGTAAAAATATATTAAAATTAATTAAAATGCATATATCTCGGAAGCTACGATAATTGTTATAATAATGATCACATAATAAAAAAACATATTATGTTTTTTTATGGAATTAAACATTATTTTCAGTTATGCAAAAAAAAAATATCGTACCATAAATAATAAGTGAGATATCGCTAAAAATTATAGTTTTCGTCCATTTTGCCCCCCTTGCCCTAAGCTAACGATAACCATATTTAATGTCACGCGAACAGAAAATCGTTTGGACTTTTTAGAATAGAAAAACAATTAACAATTAAGAAATTTAAACATTTCTATTATTTTGTGAATAAATATAACAAAAATAACACGACAGAATTAAGAAATTAATAGTTTTAACAATTAAGCTTAAAGCTTATTTGGGACTCCCCATGACTTTGTAATATTTTGCTTAATAAATAATAATAATCTAACATTAGTTATTACCAATTCTATTTTGGTTGATCATTAATAATAAATTATTGCAGTTTTCATTTGCATTTGCCATTCCTTTAGGTAACTTTTATCTTCTTCTTTAAGGTTCATCATTTTCTTTTATAAAAACTTTACAATTAAAATTGACAACACAATTGACATGAACAAACTAGCTTAGGACTCTATCTTGTTGATCGGTCGCCATGGAAACAAGTGTCTTAGCCAATAATGTCACACGTTTGTATAATCAAGCTACTTTTTTTTATGAAATAATTATGCGTGCGGAAAAGGCCTTCTTTCCACATGCATATGCACGCTCGTAGAAAAACGAATTTTCCAAATCGGACATTCCGTTCAAATGTTATAAGGTTTACATACAGATCGACAGACAGGCAGGCAGGCATTTTTTTAACTTTTAACACCGCCTTTTTTCACATTTTCTAGACGTTTCATGACATTCTTATGCCGAAAATGAAAAAAAAAAAAAAGATTTTTCAGTCTATTTTAATAACGGGTGTTTCGACGCGTGATATTTTTTTTCATTGTGTAAAATCAAGCCAATGACATTTAAATCCATATGAAAGTTTGACTCTTCAAATACGAAATATGCGTAATTACAGTTGAAGTTTGTTGAAGTTATAGAAACTAACAAATTGCAACAGTTGTATACGGTAAATGTGAGGATTATTTATTCAGAATATACCTGGAACGTGTTAATATTTATTTAAATTTATTTTAACCACTGACGAGATGACACACTGAGTTATGTGTTGGTAAATGTGCTCATTACAGGCGGTAATTTGCAGCCATATTTTAAATATTACATTAAGCAATCTTTAGTTAGGTATAAATTTAAACGAGGGTCTATTTTCTATTTCTTTGGAGCTGAAGATGGATTCGTGTTAGACTCCGAAACGCGCCCTCAATAAAAAAGAAACTAGGAGAAAATAGACCCTCGTTTTAATTTATACCTAAATAAACTCCTACTTTTGGGTAAATATGGCTTATAAGCAATCTTTGTTTTTTAATACATTTCTGGCATGTTATTTCTTAACTGTATGTACCCTTTAAATTAAATCTTAGGATTATATTACATTACATTACATTACATTACGGTACATGTTTGTTTAACCTCGTACTATTCTACTTAACTAAGCATCCCCTAAGTCCAGGACTTGTGTGGGTTAGTAGTAGAGGGAACCACCGGCTTATACTGACTTTCGAACCAGTTTTTATAGGGAGTGTCCGCTTCACGTACGCCTTCGCCAAATTGCAATTATTAATTAACTGAAAAAGGGTAATCGGCGCCAGTGAGAATCGAACTCACGCTATTGGTTAGTATACTTGTCATGTGCGGTAGACCACTACACCAATCCTCCCATAAATCGGGTGGCTTTTTAAATAGCCCCACACCAAATATCTCGAGAAGAAAGAAAATAAAAAATTCTGAAAAAGAGGTATTTGATTAATCGAGGGGAAAAGCTTGAAAATTATCACTCTTATAACCTGACTGGGGGGACTCTCAATGCGCAAAAGCGGAGGGAGAAAACTAGGGGCAGGTTCGCTTGAACACAAAGTGCAAAATTTACACCCCGGAAATAATTTTTACCATTAATTTATGGTAAGCTATGGGTATAAATTACAAGTGTAAATATCATTTGCACGAGTATAAAAATTAATACACGTGAATAGTATATTCTGTAACAAGTGTAGAATGGCGAATGAATAATAGCCATTCTACGGTGCTGCAGACTATACTTTTTCTACGACTGAAGTTTTATACGTTTAATTTTTTTTATAAATTACGTAATAACCAAAATTTTTAATAAAAAACAATAATTTACATCCAATAATTTAATTTTTTTGTGGCGCCAGCAGGGCAATGGGGATAAATATTTCAAATGGCACCCTAGGTTTTGTAATACTTTATTTTAAAGAGGATAAAATTCTCTATTTAACTGTGTAACTATTAATTTTTTAATATTTTTTTAAAGAATTTTTTTTCTTCAATATTTGTTTATTTGTTTATTTGTTTATACTCTTTACATGGACCTTTTTTAAAGGTATTTTAACATTAAGAGTGTTCACAGTGGGTTTTTGGAAAGTTTAGGTTTGACAAAAATGACGAAGAAAACCACACTCTGATCTTGATTCATGATTATTTGGACATTACAAAACCACTTTTTTTTAAATCGAGTTAGCTCGTTTTTGCACTTTTTTTTCGAAAATCAATCAACATAGCAGGAGTATAAAAAATTGAGTGTTTAAAAATGTTACTTTGTTTCTTATTTTTACAATTTTTTTTGATTTAGGACATCACCAAAATCATTCCAATAGTTTTAAAATTTTTCTTTTAAAGTCCTCTTTTGTGCAATAACCGAGCAAATACAAAATTTTTATAAAGTAATTTTGTGTACCTATGCGTACACGGCTAGGGTTACCAGGTGCTAAATTCGAAATCCCGGTCGTGACCGGTGAAAAATCCAGATATTATACGAAAAGCCCGGTTTTGGTGCACAAATTACCGACATTTTTTATTGACCGCTAACGGTTAAGAGTTCTTATTATTAGAGTTTTTGACAACACATTTATAATTTTTAAAGTAATTTTTATTATTTTGTACATTTTACTAATATTTATTTTTTTATTACCTATTATAATAATAAATAATGATTAAACTCTAACTGTAAAAAAAAACATAACTCTAAATAATTAAATTTTAACTTAAAAATAAATACAAGTTAAAGGTGTGTTGAAGAAAAATCCACAACCGCTTTTCTTAAATATTTTTTATAATTGGAATTTGAAAGTAAATTAATTTTATATTTCCCCCAATATTTTTTAAATTCCCTATGTAATGTTTCCCCTGCTTGTTCCGACCAAAAACCCAACCCTTCATTTTTCAAAAAGCTAAATTGATGCTGTAAATGATGTAAAATATTATGAATTTTAATTGTTTCGGAAACACCTGTCGCATAAAAACATTTTCTTAAGTGGTTTAAATGTAACTCAAAATTTTGACCAATACTGCCAGAAGAGAAGCAATCTTCTACAACAACGTCCATAAATGTATTTTCTATAGGTATACCTATTTTATTATGTATTTGTGTAATTAAGTTTTTTTTTTGTATTTGCTCGATTATTGCATAAAAGACGACATTAAAAAAAGAATTTTAAAACTATTAGAATAATATTGATGGTGTCCTAAATAAAAAAAAATAGTAAAAATAACAAACAGAGTAACATTTTTAAACGCTCAATTTTTCATATTCCTGCTATGTTCATTTTCGAAAAAAAGTGCAAAAACGAGCTAACTCGATTTTAAAAAAAGTGGTTTTGTAATGTCCAAACAAGCCTGAATCACGATCACAGTGTGGTTTTCTTTGTCATTTTTGTCAAACCTAAACTTACCAAAAACCCACTGTGTGTTACAATTATACTATAAAGCTTCTTCAGATTGCATTCTTCAATTTATTGATAGACGGCAATTATATGACAATTAATGTCAAAATTCAAATTCCATTCTTACATTTCCAAAAAAATCTTCTAAATTTAGGTAGATACTTTGAAATCTCCATTAGCACATATGCATTAATATTTCCTTTCTTCATTGCAATGCAAATTTTATTTAATTTTCAATCCCAAACCACAAAAAAGATTAATTAATTGGAAACAACAAAAAACTGACAAGCTTATATACCTTAATTTAAATTTTTAATGTTTTTTGCCTAAATATTAAAATTTTTACAGGAAAATGATAAATAGTTAGTCTTAACATGATAATGCGCCATGTATTAACTATTTCGATCTTTTGCGCAAAATTCCATAATAAATTTTTGAAAAATACTGAACTTTTCATGAATTTTGAAGAAAAAAAAATCTTAAAAAAAAATATTAAAAAATAAATAGTTACATGGTTAAATAGAGAATTTTAACCTCTTTAACCCCTTGACGCACCAATATTTTCGGAAAAGTTTTCAATTTAAATCTTAGTATTATATCGGGTGGCTTTTTAAATGGCCCCACCCCAAATATCTCGAGAAGAAAGAAAATAGAAAAAATCTGAAAAAGAGGTATTTGATTAATGGAGGGGAAAAGTTTGAAAATTATCACTCTTATAACCTGACTGGGGGTCTCTCAATGCGTAAAAGCGGAGGGAGAAAACTAGGGGCAGGTTTCGCTTGAACACAAAGAGCAAAATTTACACCCCGGAAATAATTTTTACCATTAATTTATGGTAAGGTATGGGTATAAATTAAAAGTGTAAATATCATTTACACGAGTATAAAATTAATACTCGTGAATAGTATATTCTGTAACAAGTGTAGAATGGCGAATGAATAATAGCCATTCTACCGTGCTGCAGACTATACTTTTTCTACGACTGAAGTTTTATACGTTTAATTTTTTTTATAAATTACGTAATAACCAAAATTTTTAATAAAAAACAATAATTTACATCCAATAATTTAATTTTTTTATTCGTTAAGGTGGCGCCAGGAGGGCAATGGGGATAAATATTTCAAATGGCACCCTAGGTTTTGTAATACTTTATTTTAAAGAGGATAAAATTCTCTATTTAACTGTGTAACTATTAATTTTTTAATATTTTTTTAAAGAATTTTTTTTCTTCAATATTTGTTTATTTGTTTATTTGTTTATACTCTTTACATGGACCTTTTTTAAAGGTATTTTAACATTAAGAGTGTTCACAGTGGGTTTTTGGAAAGTTTAGGTTTGACAAAAATGACGAAGAAAACCACACTCTGATCTTGATTCATGATTATTTGGACATTACAAAACCACTTTTTTTTAAATCGAGTTAGCTCGTTTTTGCACTTTTTTTTCGAAAATCAATCAACATAGCAGGAGTATAAAAAATTGAGTGTTTAAAAATGTTACTTTGTTTCTTATTTTTACAATTTTTTTTGATTTAGGACATCACCAAAATCATTCCAATAGTTTTAAAATTTTTCTTTTAAAGTCCTCTTTTGTGCAATAACCGAGCAAATACAAAATTTTTATAAAGTAATTTTGTGTACCTATGCGTACACGGCTAGGGTTACCAGGTGCTAAATTCGAAATCCCGGTCGTGACCGGTGAAAAATCCAGATATTATACGAAAAGCCCGGTTTTGGTGCACAAATTACCGACATTTTTTATTGACCGCTAACGGTTAAGAGTTCTTATTATTAGAGTTTTTGACAACACATTTATAATTTTTAAAGTAATTTTTATTATTTTGTACATTTTACTAATATTTATTTTTTTATTACCTATTATAATAATAAATAATGATTAAACTCTAACTGTAAAAAAAAACATAACTCTAAATAATTAAATTTTAACTTAAAAATAAATACAAGTTAAAGGTGTGTTGAAGAAAAATCCACAACCGCTTTTCTTAAATATTTTTTATAATTGGAATTTGAAAGTAAATTAATTTTATATTTCCCCCAATATTTTTTAAATTCCCTATGTAATGTTTCCCCTGCTTGTTCCGACCAAAAACCCAACCCTTCATTTTTCAAAAAGCTAAATTGATGCTGTAAATGATGTAAAATATTATGAATTTTAATTGTTTCGGAAACACCTGTCGCATAAAAACATTTTCTTAAGTGGTTTAAATGTAACTCAAAATTTTGACCAATACTGCCAGAAGAGAAGCAATCTTCTACAACAACGTCCATAAATGTATTTTCTATAGGTATACCTATTTTATTATGTATTTGTGTAATTAAGTTTTTTTTTTTGTATTTGCTCGATTATTGCATAAAAGACGACATTAAAAAAAGAATTTTAAAACTATTAGAATAATATTGATGGTGTCCTAAATAAAAAAAAATAGTAAAAATAACAAACAGAGTAACATTTTTAAACGCTCAATTTTTCATATTCCTGCTATGTTCATTTTCGAAAAAAAGTGCAAAAACGAGCTAACTCGATTTTAAAAAAAGTGGTTTTGTAATGTCCAAACAAGCCTGAATCACGATCACAGTGTGGTTTTCTTTGTCATTTTTGTCAAACCTAAACTTACCAAAAACCCACTGTGTGTTACAATTATACTATAAAGCTTCTTCAGATTGCATTCTTCAATTTATTGATAGACGGCAATTATATGACAATTAATGTCAAAATTCAAATTCCATTCTTACATTTCCAAAAAAATCTTCTAAATTTAGGTAGATACTTTGAAATCTCCATTAGCACATATGCATTAATATTTCCTTTCTTCATTGCAATGCAAATTTTATTTAATTTTCAATCCCAAACCACAAAAAAGATTAATTAATTGGAAACAACAAAAAACTGACAAGCTTATATACCTTAATTTAATTTTTTAATGTTTTTTGCCTAAATATTAAAATTTTTACAGGAAAATGATAAATAGTTAGTCTTAACATGATAATGCGCCATGTATTAACTATTTCGATCTTTTGCGCAAAATTCCATAATAAATTTTTGAAAAATACTGAACTTTTCATGAATTTTGAAGAAAAAAAAATCTTAAAAAAAAATATTAAAAAATAAATAGTTACATGGTTAAATAGAGAATTTTAACCTCTTTAACCCCTTGAAGCACCAATATTTTCGGAAAAGTGTTCAATTTAAATCTTAGTATTATATCGGGTGGCTTTTTAAATGGCCCCACCCCAAATATCTCGAGAAGAAAGAAAATAGAAAAAATCTGAAAAAGAGGTATTTGATTAATGGAGGGGAAAAGTTTGAAAATTATCACTCTTATAACCTGACTGGGGGTCTCTCAATGCATAAAAGCGGAGGGAGAAAACTAGGGGCAGGTTTCGCTTGAACACAAAGTGCAAAATTTACACCCCGGAAATAATTTTTACCATTAATTTATGGTAAGGTATGGGTATAAATTAAAAGTGTAAATATCATTTACACGAGTATAAAATTTAATATTCGTGAATAGTATATTCTGTAACAAGTGTAGAATAAATAAATAAATAATAGAATAATAGCCATTCTACCGTGCTGCAGACTATACTTTTTCTACGACTACGTTAATTTTTTTATAAATTACGTCATAACCAAAATTTTTAATAAAAAACAATAATTAACATCCAATAATTTAATTTTTTTATCCGGTAAGGTGGCGCCAGAGGGGCAATGGGGATCAATATTTCAAATGGCACCCTAGGTCTTGTGATACTTTATTTTAAAGAGCATAAAATTCTCTATTTAACTGTGTAACTATTAAGTTTTTAATATTTTTTAAAGAATTTTTTTTTCTACAATATTATTTAAATTTTTAATGTTTTGTGTCTAAATATTAAAATTTTTACATGAAAATGATAAATAGTTAGTCTTAACATGATAATACGCCATTAACTATTTGGATCTTTTTGCGCAAAATTTCCAAAATAAATTTTTGAAAAATACTAAACTTTTCATGAATTTTAAAGAAAAAAAAATAAAAAAAAATATTAAAAAATAAATAGTTACATGGTTAAATAGAGAATTTGAACCTCTTTAACCCCTTGATGCACCAATTTTTTCGGAAAAGTGGTAAATTTTTCACCAATTTTTTTTCTTCTTAATTTTTAGTCTACACTGAAGGGCAATAACAAATAATGTTGAAAAAAATTAAAAAAAAAAAACTTTATTTTATACATTATGGGTCCGCCCGAGTTAACTCAGGTGAACGAAAAAGAGCCAGCCTACTGTGAACGAGTTAAGTCGGGTGAGTGAGTTAAGGGGTTAAAATGACGTATCACAAGGGTCATTTAAAATATTGTCCACCACTGGCGCCGCCTTCCCGAATAAAAAATTGAAATATATGAAATGATAGTTTTTTTGTGTGATAGGCATATTCCAAATAAAAAGTTTATATCTCATCCCGTTCAAAGGTTACGGTTAAAAGAATAACCCTGTATGCTGCCGTTCCATATTTGACGCATAGCAACGTTTTCACGTTAACTTGGTGTAATATTTTAAAAACGCTGGTATGCTACAAATGGAGATACGGGGGTCTTTCAAAGCACGGCAGTATACCGTAAGAGTTTTCTGTGCGATTTTGACTAACATTCTAAGGGCCACTTGCACCAACTTTTGGTATAGGATTATCTTAGCTAACCCGAGTTTAAGTTAAAAATCCTGCGTTCTGATTGGTTGGCCTTCAATTTAATCCAAGTTTTAAGCTAAACCATCATTGGTGCAAGTGGCCCTAAGACAGTCGTAGAAAAATGTTTTTCTACGACTGCTTTAGAATATGAGCAAATACACACACTTTTCAAACTCAGAATGAATCCATTCTAGCTCTAGATACGGTATGAATATTCCGTATCAAGTGTTAGAATGAGCACATGTAGCGCCATCTCTTGTTTATAAAAGTGAAGAAAACTGTAGCAAAATTAGCAAAAATATATATATTTTACCATGAAATATTGAATAATTTAATGCAATTTTTAGTTTTGAGTTAAAATTACATAAAGTTTATTAGTTTTTCTTAATTTGACCAGTTTTTTATCAATTTAGTTCAAAAAATTAAAACAACTCCATCTATTGTGAAATACTTAAACTTGATATCTGTCACAACAATCTGACATAACCTTTAATTTTTGCATTATAATTTGTAAATATGTGCTAAAATGAAATAATTTTTTTTTAAGTACTGATTTGATAAAATTATTAAATAACATTAATTGCTTTATTTAAAAATATGTGTTTTGTTGCATTTTCAATGTCGAGTCACAAAAAACATTGTTTTTAACCTTGTCCGCAGTTTAAAGCCATACAGTGTTTCATATTTGCAGTCGAAGAAAAAGTATAGTCTACAACACGTATGGAATAGTCATTCCGCGCTCGCGGGACCGTCATACTCGACTGCCGGCTCGTATGACAAACTTTCCGCTCGCGCGGAATATTGTCTATTCAATACTAGTTATAGAATATACTATTTTCTACCACCATGCCATATTTTACTGTCACTGTTGACAGAAAGCTCTATTTACAAGAAAGTTGGTGTTATAACATTTTTTACAGTACCCGTAGTTTATTGTTAGTTATTAACAGTACCCGGCGTATTTCCAGTTATAGTCCAGTCTTCAGGTCAATAAAAGAGCCTTTAATTGGAAATAATTCAGAGTTTTGATTTTCGGTTTATTGAGTAGGGTTTAAGGCCGCAAATAAATAAAAACAATTTTTCGACGTTGAACTCGATTTGGAACTGTCATTTTTCTAAAGTATTTTTCACAAAAAACGGATTTTTCAAAATATTTCAAGATCGGTGCATCCTAGGACAAAAAACGTTTATTATGAAAATAAAGAGGGCAAATTTTACAACATTTTTTGTTCCATGTATTATTTTGTACGAATTCACGGCAACGCCTTAAACGTAGGTTTTTAGATTTATATTTTCGTTATTTCGAAAACCCAAAATTTTTCTTTATGTCTCAGTTAGGAAAGTTTTTTTTTATACTTAATACAATGGTGATTTTTAATCGAAAATCGGTTTACTCGAGATAACGGGGCACAAATGATTGAATTATTTTAAAATTAAAAATTAAAAAGAAAGCGACAAATAGATTTTTTTACCCCAAATGGTCTAAGGGACATGCCTAACCGAAAAATTTGAGTTTTTGAAAAAAAAAAAAATAAAAATCTAAAAACCTAAAGTAAAAACATTTAAGGCGGTGCCGTGAATTGGCTATAAGTCGTACAAAAAAATACATAGAACAAAATTTTATGTAAATTTGGTCCCCTTTATTTTTATATAGAACAATTTTTTTACTAGGATGCACCGAACTTGATATGTTAAAAAAATGACAGTTCCAAATCGAGTTCAACGTCACAAAATTGTTTTTTTATTTAGGGTTTAAACCCTACTCAATAAACCAAAAATAAAAACTCCCTGAATCCCTTTCCAGGTAAAGCCTCTTTTATAGACCTGAAAACTGGAAATACGCCGGGTACTGGTTATAAAGCAAGTTATTAAGTACTGGTATTTATTTTCAACGACAAAATACCTTAACTACGGCGAATGTTTAAACGGAGAAATTAATTAAAAGAATATAATTGGTCTTAAATATGAGTTTCAACAGCGTTTAGCAACAAAAAGGATATTAAACCTCTTTAATATTCCTTTTAAACGTGTTTTTACTTACATTTACTTACATTTTTTAAATTTAATTAAGCAAATTATTCATGCGACGTTGGTCTAGATTATAATAAAAAGCTTTAATTGTTCACCATAAAGTATAGAGGTCGCTTAAGTAGCTATTAAATATATTTCCTATTCGTCTTATTTTCGAACCCATGAGTTTTACTTGCCCACCATAAAGTATAGAGGTCGCTTAAGTAGCTATTAAATATTTTTCCTATTCGTCTTATTTTCGAACCCATGCGTTTTACTTTAATAAAAAAATAGCTTAAATTACTCGAGGGAAGAGTGTTTTTCACACTCATGTAAATATTTTGCGCCTTGTACTTTCTTCTCTAGTGATTTATTTATATTCCCGATTAAGTTTTCTGTTCCCAAGTAAAAATATCCAAAATATAAATAACAACCGCATCACCATTCACCGAATAACCAAAGCAGTGTATTGTTTTGCTTTAAAACAGATCCAGACTAACACACTTAATATAAAAAAATAGACCCAAAATGGACCTGAAACACCTCCGTACCCTAATATATCCGTTCACACACGAGTTTATAAAAAAATCAATATATTACTTTTTAAAATATTATATATCGCTGGTCTATTTCTAATGTGGCGTATCCCACAAATTTTCAAAAATGTTTTTCTTTGCACCATTGGTTCATAAACCAACTGCGCATGATGGAAATATATGGTAATTCTCACTTAATCTCAAATCACTTAAATTTTATTTTTATTTTTAATACTCCGTATCAAAATCAAGTGATTCTTTAACTATAACATATAATTAAAATGAAGGAAGTTACGTTTTGATTTGTTAATAAATTTTTCTAAAATACTTTTTAATAATTCATTTCTTTTGAGTTCTGTTTCAAATTATTGTCTGGGTAGTACCCTAGACACTTTCTGAACTTTTAGAGTCATTTCTTATGTAAAAGATATGAATACGAATGAAATATGCAAACTGTCACATTCAATATTATCAAAAAAATACGCTAAAAATATTTACCTTCATCTATAATATTCGATTATTTGGTTTATGTTTTGTGTTGTTCTAGACTATTACAAAAACCAAAGTCAAACAGTTTCCTTTTGCCTTTTGTCAATAAAACATCATTTATAATTATTAAAAAAGTTACTTTTGACTTAGTAAAACAGAGTTATTAAATTTGTCAAAAACCCAGCTGCCTAAACTTTGCCATTTTTTATGATTTTTTAACTGCACATCTAGGGCGATTAAATCTTGGTAACAAAACCAAAACTTACGAAGCTTAGCTCAGAAACAGGCACTGTCCCATTCAATAATATGTCCCATTCATGGGTATTTTCCCCTACATCCTCAGTACCTTAAATTAAATGAGATAAACAGTTTTTTGTTCGCCCTGTAAAATTTGTGTTTTGTGGGATACTCCACATTAGAAGTAGACCGAGGTAGGACAAAAAATCTTTTATAAAAATAATCAACCTATATTGGTTATATTATTAAATTTTTATACATAATAGGGAAACTTTATGTACTTAGTTATAAATTACAGTCCATAAAAAAAGCATCAAATATGGTTTATATACATATTGTTTCGTGTTTTGACGGTCACGCAAAGCTCTAGAGGTTTACGCAGATTTAATATACGTATTTGATGTATATTTTATATATATATATATATATATATATATATATATATATATATATATATATATATATATACTTTATTTCAATTAATGTCCGTTATCAATCTTTTAAATTAATTATTAAATTTTAATTATTCCAAAAACGATTTTGACATCTTATAAGCAAAATGTTTGCAATAAACTTATATTAAGCGAGCTCTCACGCATTTTGTTGTATATTCTTAGGTATATACTCTACTACCCCAAAAAGCAGTAACTCCATATTTAATAAAACTGAGATAATGGCAAAAAAAGGAAATCATCTTAGCCACTTCCTTGTGTTATAACTAGAATAGAGAAAGTGGGCGTATAACTTTGGGTTTAAAGAATCTTTATTATAACGAAAGTACTAAATCATTAATTATTTATTTAAATTAAAAAAATGGCACTTACTGCTTTTTAGTTAAGTAAAGTAAAAGTAAAAAAACAAAATTTTTAGGAATGGTAAACTAAAAAGCATTATGTGACAAGATAAAGAGAAAACAACCCAAAAATACAAAAATACGTTTTATTTTTTTTTAATAAATTTCACGATAACTCGAGAAGGCTTTGAGCTAAAGACTTTAAATTTGGGCCATATAGGTTGACTATCCAAAGTTCTGGGCTGGGATTTTTTTTTGATAAAATTCGATGTGGGGTAAGGGAGTAAGTAAAACAGGGTAAAAACAAGTTTTTTCAAAAACATTTATTTTTTTTAGTTTTTCGAAAAAAAGAAACTAAAAAAGAAACTAAAAAATTTAAAAAAAAAATCATTTTTGTTTCGTTTTCCAAAATAATTGTTTTAATGTACATAGACTTACCGGGAAAAGTATTATTTTATTGGCAGCAGTTTTTTTTTTACTATTTCCGGAAAACCTAGCGTCATACAAAAATATAATAATTTAAAAAACAACTATTTTATTAATCCCGTCCATCCTTCTAATTTTATTTTAATATATTAGGTAATAAAAAACTGTCTGTACGATATGCCACTAATATTTTCTTTCATAATAAAAAACTTATTTGGAGTCTGCTATTTAGCTTAGTAACAGCCCCTTATTTTGGAGATACTGCAATCTAAATAAGTTTTTATTTACTCAAATTTGATTGGTTCATTAAATAGCCCATGGAAATGCACAACTAAGAGTAAGGTTAATTAAAAATCCACCAAAATTGAAGTTACGGGTTTTTAGCTTAGTTGGGACCTATAATAGGTAACCATAACCTAACATTTTTAAACTTAGATTTGCTTTGTTTTTTTTTATTGTTTTATTTTGTATTTTTGATGCTCATGGAGAGATGTTTCCCCCTATCCACTAACACATGGAAATTATATTCCTGACCAAAAACATACCTTAAAATTATTAAAATCATTTTAGGAAACCTTTTTTTTGCCATTCACATTTTAATAACATGTGAATGGTAAAAAAAAAGATTTCCGGGATGTTTTTCCTAAAATGTTACCGAGAATATGAGTCGCTAGGTTTTGTGTCAACTTGTAGACGGTATTTATTTGTTACAAGATTCGTAATTGTCCAATAACCCGTGAAGTATATAATAAGAGAAGTTTTCAAAGAAAAGTCGCTTTTCAGACTCATTGAAATTCAAAACAAAGTTTACGAATAACTATAAAAATCTATGGTTGTCAAAATCGATTTACATCAAGAATTTCAAGTTTCCGATTTATTCCAACTGAAACAAGCCGTGAAAATATGGAAGCGCTTCGTTATTTTGTGGAACACTCTTCTAAGTTTCCTAATACCTACTAATTAGCAGGAAAAAGAGATTCATAATAGTTTATTGCATACTGAGGTGGAAAACGTTTCATTTCCTGAGGGAAAGTCAGCTGACCAAGGGGCTTTAGCCCCGCGGTCAGCTAATTCCCGAAGGAAAAATAAAACTTTCCGCCGAGTCTTGTATACTATTTTTGTCCAAACCAAGTGAAAACATGACGTGCTTCGTTATTTTGTGGAACACTCTTCTAAGTTTCCTAATACCTACTAATTAGCAGGAAAAAGAGATTCATAATAGTATGTTGCATACTGAGGTGGAAAATGTTTCATTTCCTGAGGGAAAGTTAGCTGACCAAGGGGCTTTAGCCCCGCGGTCAGCTAATTCCCGAAGGAAAAATAAAACTTTCCGCCGAGTCTTGTATACTATTTTTGTCCAAACCAAGTGAAAATATGGAAGTGCTTCGTTATTTTGTGGAACACTCTTCCAAGTTTCCTAATACCTACTAATTAGCAGAAAAAAGAGATTCATAATAGTATATTGCATACTGAGGTGGAAAATGTTTCATTTCCTGAGTGAAAGTTAGCTGACCAAGGGACTTTAGCTCCGCGGTCAGCTAATTCCCGAAGGAAAAATAAAACTTTCCGCCGAGTCTTGTATACTATTTTTGTCCAAACCAAGTGAAAACATGACGTGCTTCGTTATTTTGTGGAACACTCTTCTAAGTTTCCTAATACCTACTAATTAGCAGAAAAAAGAGATTCATAATAGTATATTACATACTGAGGTGGAAAATGTTTGATCTAATCCGCCATATTGGATCAGCCATTTTGAATTCTAACTTTTAAATTCTGACCTAGGATTCAGATTTAGCTACCCAAAATAAGTAAGAATTGACTAGTCTGGTCTGCTGCACTGGAGAGTTTTTTTATTTAGTGGGCCGGTGTTATCAATGGAGGCGCGTTCGCCAATTTTGTAAATGTTTTTTTTATTCTATTTTTGTCCCAGACAAGGGAGTGCCCCCTCGACTTTTCGTATCAGCAGACCCAGATATCTAACGTGCATGCCGAGTTTCAGATTTACAGCTTTTTGAACAGTAAAAAAAACTTCTGGAAATAAAGACAGACAAACAGACAATTCGTCGTCTTAATTTTTATTTTATTTTTTTTGTTGCTGTTTGTGCGTATACGTATTTGATGTATATTTTATATATATATATATATATATATATATATATATATATATATATATATATATATATATATATATATACTTTATTTCAATTAATGTCCGTTATCAATCTTTTAAATTAATTATTAAATTTTAATTATTCCAAAAACGATTTTGACATCTTATAAGCAAAATGTTTGCAATAAACTTATATTAAGCGAGCTCTCACGCATTTTGTTGTATATTCTTAGGTATATACTCTACTACCCCAAAAAGCAGTAACTCCATATTTAATAAAACTGAGATAATGGCAAAAAAAGGAAATCATCTTAGCCACTTCCTTGTGTTATAACTAGAATAGAGAAAGTGGGCGTATAACTTTGGGTTTAAAGAATCTTTATTATAACGAAAGTACTAAATCATTAATTATTTATTTAAATTAAAAAAATGGCACTTACTGCTTTTTAGTTAAGTAAAGTAAAAGTAAAAAAACAAAATTTTTAGGAATGGTAAACTAAAAAGCATTATGTGACAAGATAAAGAGAAAACAACCCAAAAATACAAAAATACGTTTTATTTTTTTTTAATAAATTTCACGATAACTCGAGAAGGCTTTGAGCTAAAGACTTTAAATTTGGGCCATATAGGTTGACTATCCAAAGTTCTGGGCTGGGATTTTTTTTTGATAAAATTCGATGTGGGGTAAGGGAGTAAGTAAAACAGGGTAAAAACAAGTTTTTTCAAAAACATTTATTTTTTTTAGTTTTTCGAAAAAAAGAAACTAAAAAAGAAACTAAAAAATTTAAAAAAAAAATCATTTTTGTTTCGTTTTCCAAAATAATTGTTTTAATGTACATAGACTTACCGGGAAAAGTATTATTTTATTGGCAGCAGTTTTTTTTTTACTATTTCCGGAAAACCTAGCGTCATACAAAAATATAATAATTTAAAAAACAACTATTTTATTAATCCCGTCCATCCTTCTAATTTTATTTTAATATATTAGGTAATAAAAAACTGTCTGTACGATATGCCACTAATATTTTCTTTCATAATAAAAAACTTATTTGGAGTCTGCTATTTAGCTTAGTAACAGCCCCTTATTTTGGAGATACTGCAATCTAAATAAGTTTTTATTTACTCAAATTTGATTGGTTCATTAAATAGCCCATGGAAATGCACAACTAAGAGTAAGGTTAATTAAAAATCCACCAAAATTGAAGTTACGGGTTTTTAGCTTAGTTGGGACCTATAATAGGTAACCATAACCTAACATTTTTAAACTTAGATTTGCTTTGTTTTTTTTTATTGTTTTATTTTGTATTTTTGATGCTCATGGAGAGATGTTTCCCCCTATCCACTAACACATGGAAATTATATTCCTGACCAAAAACATACCTTAAAATTATTAAAATCATTTTAGGAAACCTTTTTTTTGCCATTCACATTTTAATAACATGTGAATGGTAAAAAAAAAGATTTCCGGGATGTTTTTCCTAAAATGTTACCGAGAATATGAGTCGCTAGGTTTTGTGTCAACTTGTAGACGGTATTTATTTGTTACAAGATTCGTAATTGTCCAATAACCCGTGAAGTATATAATAAGAGAAGTTTTCAAAGAAAAGTCGCTTTTCAGACTCATTGAAATTCAAAACAAAGTTTACGAATAACTATAAAAATCTATGGTTGTCAAAATCGATTTACATCAAGAATTTCAAGTTTCCGATTTATTCCAACTGAAACAAGCCGTGAAAATATGGAAGCGCTTCGTTATTTTGTGGAACACTCTTCTAAGTTTCCTAATACCTACTAATTAGCAGGAAAAAGAGATTCATAATAGTTTATTGCATACTGAGGTGGAAAACGTTTCATTTCCTGAGGGAAAGTCAGCTGACCAAGGGGCTTTAGCCCCGCGGTCAGCTAATTCCCGAAGGAAAAATAAAACTTTCCGCCGAGTCTTGTATACTATTTTTGTCCAAACCAAGTGAAAACATGACGTGCTTCGTTATTTTGTGGAACACTCTTCTAAGTTTCCTAATACCTACTAATTAGCAGGAAAAAGAGATTCATAATAGTATGTTGCATACTGAGGTGGAAAATGTTTCATTTCCTGAGGGAAAGTTAGCTGACCAAGGGGCTTTAGCCCCGCGGTCAGCTAATTCCCGAAGGAAAAATAAAACTTTCCGCCGAGTCTTGTATACTATTTTTGTCCAAACCAAGTGAAAATATGGAAGTGCTTCGTTATTTTGTGGAACACTCTTCCAAGTTTCCTAATACCTACTAATTAGCAGAAAAAAGAGATTCATAATAGTATATTGCATACTGAGGTGGAAAATGTTTCATTTCCTGAGTGAAAGTTAGCTGACCAAGGGACTTTAGCTCCGCGGTCAGCTAATTCCCGAAGGAAAAATAAAACTTTCCGCCGAGTCTTGTATACTATTTTTGTCCAAACCAAGTGAAAACATGACGTGCTTCGTTATTTTGTGGAACACTCTTCTAAGTTTCCTAATACCTACTAATTAGCAGAAAAAAGAGATTCATAATAGTATATTACATACTGAGGTGGAAAATGTTTGATCTAATCCGCCATATTGGATCAGCCATTTTGAATTCTAACTTTTAAATTCTGACCTAGGATTCAGATTTAGCTACCCAAAATAAGTAAGAATTGACTAGTCTGGTCTGCTGCACTGGAGAGTTTTTTTATTTAGTGGGCCGGTGTTATCAATGGAGGCGCGTTCGCCAATTTTGTAAATGTTTTTTTTATTCTATTTTTGTCCCAGACAAGGGAGTGCCCCCTCGACTTTTCGTATCAGCAGACCCAGATATCTAACGTGCATGCCGAGTTTCAGATTTACAGCTTTTTGAACAGTAAAAAAAACTTCTGGAAATAAAGACAGACAAACAGACAATTCGTCGTCTTAATTTTTATTTTATTTTTTTTGTTGCTGTTTGTGCAATTTTTTATTGACTTAAGGAAGGAATGTGGCAAAAAATTATATTTGGGTATAAAGTCTAACTACGCATACGTTCACACTGAATTTACTTTAATCGGAGAGTTCTGTGTTTTTTTAGAGCTACCTCGTAGGTTTCTTACTGTGTGTGACTATACTAATTTACTTATTTACAGAGCAACATTCAGAAATCGCCAACAAACGTCTTCGAGAAAAAATTCTTTTATGCAAATGTGTTTTATGAAAAAACCAAAAAAAAACCTTAAAAATGTCCGTCTATCCGTCCATTTGTCCATCTGTCTGATGTCACGTTTTGTGTACACGATAAATCAAGAACGAATAATCCGATGGATTCGAAATTTTTAGGAAAAATCAAGTTCTATGAGGACAAGATCCCTATTTTTTTTAAATTAATCACTCCGAAAACAAAAAATTATGGGGGGTCAAACTTTTTTTTAAATTTAAAAATATTTTTTTTTCATTTTAATTAATTTAATTAAAGAAGATAAAAAAAAATCTTTTTTTTAATATTTGGGAAAATGCAATATACCTACTTTGAATAGTATACAGGGTTATTCTTTTTAATGGTACACCCACCGTAACTTTTGAACGGGATGAAATATAAACTTTATATTTGAAATATCTATATCACACAACAAAAACTATCATATCGATCGCGTAGAATGAAAAGCTCGGATATTTTTTTGACATATTGAATTTTTAAACTGACATTGAATGTGAACATCAATAGTTTTATACTATAGGGGAGATGACATCACAGATAATTTTTTAATTACCGATAAATAAAAGCAAAACCAAGGTAGCTTCTTTAACGAATATTATATCTAAACTTTATTAAGCAAAGGCAATGTTAAAAATCATTGAATTTTTGGCCGTCCAATAAAAGTTAATTGAAATAAAATAGTTATTTTTGTCCTAAAATAATTGTAAAAAATACTTATTTCGCCGAAAACAATCGGGAACATTTTTGAAATATGCTGTTGCGTAATACAGGGTAGGGTGATCATTCGAAAATAATCCAAAATAAAATAATAAAGTTTGGATTATAAAAAACTAACTTTATTTTTTTTTGTGGTCCTGTGTTATCGATAAAATAGTTTTTCGTATGTATTTCGTAGCTTTGTAAATTTTTTTTCAGTGCACTTCTTTGGTTTATTAGGGATTCTCTCAAGTTATACAAGATTTTCATCCAAAAACTTTCTCAACCCGCGGGCCCGAGAATCACCAAAAAAAAATTGGATCGGGAAATTTATAGTTTAAGTTGTGTACCGACAGACCTACAGACAGATTTTTTTACTTAAATGTTTTTTTGCATATAAAGCCATAAAACGCAAAAATAGGCAATACAAAACATGATTTTTTTACCAATCCAAGGACTGCTTTCCGGCTACTTCTCGGACAGTAGGTATTCCGAGATTTAGGTGGAAAGCAAAATGTAAAGCAAATTTGAATACTGACAAAATTTTAAGTAAAATATATTTATTTTTGAAAAATAGGGCTTACAAGAAAAAAATATGCACATGGTGATATAATCTCCCCTACATTTTTAAGTTTTGACAAAGACATTTAATGTCAGTGACAAATTTATTGAAAACCTATATACGAGCTTTTCATTCTACGCAATCGATAGTAGTGTACAATATTTAAAACATCACCCTAGGTCTTGTGATACGTCATCTTAAAGAACTTTAAATTCTCTATTTAAACATTGTACTATTTATTTTTTTATATTTTTATTGAAGATTTTTTTTTTCTTCAAAATTGATGAAATTTCAGTATTTTTTGTAAATTTATTTTTTTAAATTTTGTCTAAAAACGTGGGGTATTATCATGTTAAGACTAATTATTTATCATTTTCATGCAAAATTTTTAATATTTATGCACAATATGTTAAAAATTTGAATAATTTTAAAGAAAAAAAATCTTAAAATATTAATGGTTACGCAGTTAAGAGTTAAGAGAATTTTAAGCTCTTTAAAATGACTATCACAAGGGTACATTTGAAATATTGTTCCCCATTGCCCACCTGGCGCCAGCTTACCGAATAAAAAATTGAAAAATACGGCAAATGATAATTTTTATTATTTGACTTAAATATTCCAAATTTAAAGTTTATAACTCATTTCTTTTAAAAGTTACAGTGGATTAACTATTTAAAAGAATAACCCTGTATAATAAAATGCGTAGCATTACATATCTTCCCGGCATGTTGTTTTATCATACAGAGCTGTTCAAAAGTCACCCCCCCCCCCCTCTTAACTTTTGAACCAGTTGATATATCGACTTTAAATTTGGAACTTTTAAATAAGACAACTTAAACTATCTTTTAGCAGAGATTTAATACTTTCAGATCTTAAAATGTGGGCAGGGGGGAATGGGGGGCACATTTTTTTAAATGGAAAAGGGGGTCGTGTAATACATAATTTTAAAGCTTATAAAATTATCCATTTAACTCCATATTTTTAAATTAAAAAAAAAAAATTGGGTTTAAAATGGGGTTGAAAATGGGTATTAATGTCAAAATTCCTCTAAAAAAAAAACAAATAATTTTTTTAAAATGCCTAATTTCATCATAAAAAAATGTTAATTATACTTTTAAACTAATTTTAGTTGACATAAATAAAAATTTATAAAAAAAAACTTAAAAAATCGAATGTTTTAGCACAAAAAATTGAAAAATCAAAACCTTAAAAAACATTTAAAAAAAAACTAAAAATGTTAGTTTAAATAGAGAATTTTATAAGCTTTAAAATAATGTATCACACGACCCCTTTTCCATTTAAAAAAATGTCCCCCCATGTCCCCCTGCCCACATTTTAAGAGCTGAAAATATCAAATATATGCTAAAAGATAGTTTAAGTTGTCTTATTTAAGAGTTCTAAATTTGAAGTCGATATCTCAACTCGTTCAAAAGTGACTTTTGGACCGCACTGTATGGATTATTGCTCTTTATCTGTATGAAAGCGAATCGTGCAAAATACCCATTTCCATGCTGTATGTGAGATAAACAAGTTAAATCGAATAATATCAGAGCTCGTATCAAAGTATAAATCTTGACTTGGCAAAAACATTTTTAATTTAGTGTCTGCTCTAACTTTGATTTAAAATTAAATTTTTGTTTTTGAAAAGTTTTTAAATTTTATTAAAAGTCTGGTTCAAGTCCGAATACCTATTATTAAGGTGACTATTTTAAATGAAAATAAAAAAGTTTTTTGGTATTTATTAAACCTTAGCAGACTTACAGTTTCATAGATTTATTTTAAAGGAGACCCGGTAAAATAGCCCGTTTTTGTCTTTATGGATGGAACGTAAGATTTATATATTTTTTAAAAGTAGTGATGGGTGGACTCAACGGTACCAAATTTAAACTTAAAAACAGAAGGGAACCAGTTTTAAAATGGTGCTGAAAATTGGTTCTTTTATAATTTTTGTTTTGCTTACTATTTTTAATATCTTATACTTGCTACTTTTTTACGATCAAAAGATGTTTTTCCCTCGTTTTGTATTGGATATTTTTCGTTTCTATAGATATCATTCACCCTTTTTTGAATGTTTTCTCCTGTACCCAAATAATAATCTTAAAAATATTCAGTCCTAAGAGAATTTTGTCAAATATTTCGTGAAATTTGTGCAAAAATATGTTAAAGTAAAAAAATGGATCCCTTCTGTTTTTAAGTTTAAATTTGGTACCGTCTGGACTTTTTCAAAAAATATATAAATCTTACGTTCAATCCATAATGCCAAAAACGGGCTATTTTACCGGGTCTCCTTTCTTCTAAAATAATCAAGTGTACACAACAAAAAATTTCAAGGTAGTAAAAAATAGTTCACGAGAAAACCGATAGTAAATTTTTACGCTCCTGCGAATATCTTCGCCTTCCTTAAAAAGGGACTTATCTCAAAATGTATTGATGTAAAATACCGACGTGTCTATTGATTTGCCAATGAACATGTCACTTTATGTATAAGTGAATTTTGAGATAAGACCCTTTGTAAGGAAGGCGACAATATGTACACTAGTAATTCACACCCATAGCTTAGGTACCATAAAATAATGGTAAAAATGATATTCTGGGTGTAAATTTTTAACTCTGTGTTTAAGCGAAAATAGTTTCTCCCTCCACTTTCTCGCATTGAGAGATATATTCCCTGAAACAGGTTTAACATAAGTTGCTTTAATATATTTATTCAATTTTAGCGACCTCAAAAACCCCAATATATCAATTTTCAGAAGCTACCCCCCACCCTTCAGGGATGGAGTAGAATTTTTTTAATTATCAGATTCACTTTCAGCAACCTCAAAAATCCCATTATACTAATTTTCACGAAAACTACCACCCTTACCTCAGAGGGTGGAGTTATATTTTTTTTATTATCAATTTCACTGTCAGCAACCTTTAAAACCACAATATACCAATTTTCATGAAAACTACCCCCGCCCCTTAAGGGGTGTCTACAAAAAACGTGACACCGCACAGATGGACGGACAGACGGACATTTTTAAATTTTATTATTTTTTCATGTAACACATTTGTATGTTATGGGAGGGTTTAGCTAAGTTGGCTACCGCGGTACCAACCGCGTCTACATGACAAGCCAACTAGTCAAGTTAGCGTGAGTTCACTGGCGCCGATTTGCCTTTTTTAGTTAATTAATAAGGGCATAAGTGAAGCGGAAGCTCCCTATAAAAACTGGTTTGAAAGTCAGTATAAGCCGGTGGTTCCCCCTACTACTAGACCACACAAGTCCTGGACTTAGCGAATGCTTAATTAAGTAGAATAGTACGAAGTTTAACAAACATGTAATGTAATGTGATGTAAGTTATCCAAGAATTTTTATCTAGGACGCTTTTTGGTAATTTTGCAAAATTCGACACTACCTTATAATACTATTCTGGCGCTACGCGCTATGAATAGTATAATAGTGCGTTAAAATAAACAATAAAATTATATGACTGTTTTGGACTTTTTTTAGAAAATGGCCCAGAAAGTAAGAAAATTCATTTGTTGGTTTTTGGGCTTTTAGTTGCATTCGACATTTCTAGTTTCAAAGGTAAATTAACCGAAACATATTTTTTCCCTTTAGTCCCCTTTTCACGTGACGTCTCACATTACATTGTATTAAAAGGAAAATAATATTTTGTTCGTTCAACGCTAGAAAGTTCTTTAATTTTAATTAAAACTTTGGCTCATATTAATTACATATAAACTTTTGCAACTGTATGTACAGATAAAGTTAATATGTACATATCCCAGATTTCACTTTTCACCTGAAACTTATAAAATTATATTATTTTCAAAGTATACCTATATGTATAAAAAGTTAACATATTATGTAGCAAGCATGCTAGCATATAGATATGTAATATATTCTTCACTCAGAGAGCCTTATCTTGACAGAAAACGTCACATTAAGACCCTCTTCATTATCGTATCCAATGTCATATCTTATAACAAAATATTAGTAAATAATACTGTAACATTAATAAATAATACTATAATAGTACTAAAAATATGAAACGGGTACCTTTTCTAGACGGGTGAAAAAATAAGAAAGTTTATAAAATAAGATATCAAATTGACTTCACTTTTCCTGTATTTTTGGACTATTTCTCTTTGTTTTTTATAAGTAGCTTTATCGGATTGTTTTTCTGGCCGCGCCATTATCAGAAATTTATTAAAATAACTAATTGGAATTTTACTTATGACTGAAATTTTACTGTTGTCAAAATTTGACATCTAATTAAAAATTTAAAAATATATCAAAATTTATTAAAATGCTTATATCTCGGAAACTAATAGTCCTACGATAAAAATTATAACTTATGTTTTTGTAGGGAATTAAACATTATTTTTATATATGCAAAAAAAATTGTCTTACTATAAATCTGGACCCCGGAGGTAAAGGACACATGTCACAAAAACGTAATTTTTCAGGAGAGCAAGTTTTCGATTGTAATATTAATGGCATTATACACTAAAAGGAAATACTGTTTTTAATAATATATTTTAATAATTTATTTAAAAAAAAATGTTAACATAGTGTACACTGTGTAATATTATGTATTTATTATATAATTCAATAATATAATTAAACAAGTCATTCAAGTTGACAGCATTTATTTTAATTAAATTTAAATTTATTGAAGACGGTAACCCCAATATATTTTGAGTATTTGAGTTTACTATAAAAAACTCTATTTCAAAAGACTTATCATTTTTATAACAAGGCAGCTTACACCTTCCAAGTACATTAAGACTATCTCCAGTATAAGAGATTAAGTTAGTATTAGATTTTACAATTTGTTCCCCTGAAAAACCCAATTTTATAAAATTATTTAATGGCATAATATTTACCATTGCTCCTGAATCTATTTTAAAACTAATAGATTGATCATTAATAATCAAATTAGTAAACCATTCATACTTATTAATATTATTTATTTCAATACTTCCAACAAGAAGCTTATCTTCTACAGCAGCTTCATTACAACCAGAGGATCTAGCTTCAAGCTCATTAATTGATTTTTCTTTTTATAGCAGACATTGGCAAAATGGTTTGGCATTTGACAATAAGCACAAACTTTCCCGAAAGCTGGACACATTCTAACTGGATGAGCCTTACCACAGAATTTACAAGATGTAATCAATTTTGGTTTTATAACGGTCGTTTTATTTCTCCAGTTAATAGCTTCTATATTTATTTTATCACACGATACATCCATGTCATTACTTCTTATTTTTGCACACTCCATAATAAGGCACAAATCAACTGATTTTTCAAAGGACAGAGTATCATCCTGTAAAAGTCTTTCTCTAATTATAAGACTGTTAACCCCACAAATCAAAACGGTTTTAGAAAGACTATCTTCAAGATCTCCAAACTTGCATTTGATTGCCCGTTTTTTAATTTCTGTTATAAATTGTTCCAATGATTGATTTAATTCCTGTTTATAAGTAAATAACTTAAACCTTTCATAAGTTAAATTTTCCTTTGGCAGAAAATAAGATTTAAATTTATTCAATAAAATGTCTAGCTTATTTTTCTCACCTTCTTCAAACTTAAACGTAGAATATATTTTAAAAGCTTCTTCGCCTAGGAAATGTAGCAATGTACATCTTCAGTTTTTTTATTATTTTGACTTGCTATGAGATAATTTTCAAATCTTGCACGCCATATTTTCCACTTTTCAGCCAAATTACCTTCCAATGACAAAGGTGTAATACCTTTATTATCACCCATGCTTAATTTTCAGTTTTTTATTTTAAATTCTATTTCTGCTTGTTCCTTGGTATTTATTAAACGAAACTATCCTGCAGCGCCATGTAATATTATGTATTTATTATATAATTCAATAATATTATAATTAAACAAGTCATTCAAGTTGACAGCATTTATTTAATGATCTGACAAATGTCTGACAAACACCAAGACCTTCTAAGTATAATCCTAATAATAATAATAATAATAATAATAATAATAATAATAATAATAATAATAATAATAATAATAATAATTAATAAATGTAAATTCGGTCTTGATAAAATAGATTATTTGGATCAGACAATTTCAGGAAAAGGGGTTGCTCCTAATGACTCCAGAGTTAAAGCTATTATGGAGTTACCACAACCTAAAAATAAAACAGACGTTCAACGTTTACTTGGCATTTTAACATATGTTAGCAAATATATTAAAGATTTTTCTCATAATACATGGCCTTTACGACAGTTATTGAAAAAAGAAATCGAATTTGAATGGCAATCAGACCATCAATTAGCTTTTGATAATATTAAAAAAATATTAACTTCCAAACCTGTTTTGCAATTTTTTGACATTAACAAAGAGACAGTTATTTCTGTAGATGCATCAAAATCGGGTCTTGGTGCAGTTCTCCTCCAAAATAATTTGCCATGTGCATATGCTTCTAAAGCAATGACAGAAACGCAAATGAAATATGCGCAAATAGAAAAAGAGTTACTTGAAATTTGTTTTGGTTTATCAAAATATCATGAATATATATTTGGAAAAAGAGTTATTGTGGAGACGGATCACCAGCCCCTGATTTCGATTTTTAAAAAACCTTTAAATAAATGCCCAGCAAGGTTACAGCGCATGATGCTTCAAATTCAAAAATATGATATAGATTTAAGATATTAACGAGGTAAAGAGTTAATTTTAGCGGACGCACTATCAAGAGCGTATTTAACGGATTGTTTTGATGAATTAGATATTGATATTGAAGCACATGTTTGCTTTATTAAAAGTCAAATTAATGCTACACCTGAAAAAATTGAAAAATTAAAATCAGAAACTGATAAGGATTCTGAAATGCAAGAGTTAAAACAAATCATAATGAATGGATGGCCAAATGAAAGCAAAAGTTTAAGTGACAAAATTAAAATATACGCTCAATATAAAGATGAATTAACAATAATTGATAATTTAATTTTTAAAGGTCAAAGTATTGTAATTCCTAAAATAATGCGCGATGAAATGCTGGATAGAATACATTACAGTCATTTAGGAATACAAAAAAGTATCAATTTAGCTAAAGATTCAGTTTTTTGGCCAGGTATAAATAATTCTATAAAACAAAAGGTATCACAATGTCACTTGTGTTTAAAATATTCTAACTCTCAAATGCCAGAACCACTCAAGTCACATGAGATACCAGATGTCAGATGGAATAAATTAGGTTGTGATATTTTTGAAGTCTTAGGAAATAAATATTTATTAGTAGTAGATTATTTTTCGAAATTTGTGGAAGTAGTTAAACTTAGTGGAAATTCAACTAGTAAAACAATCGTGGAGAGTTTAAAGTCAATTTTCTCTACTCATGGAATTCCATTGACAGTAATTTCAGACGGAGGTCCACAATTTAACTCCAGTGATTTTAAAAGTTTTGCAAAAGAATGGGAGTTTATACATATTATGTCTTCTCCAACATATGCGCAAAGTAATGGTATGTCAGAAAGACATATACAAACTGTTAAAAAAATAATAAAGAAAGCTCTTGAAGAAAAAAAAGATTTATTTTTAGTTTTACTTAATTATCGCAATGCCCCTATAATTGAAAACAGCTCACCAGTGGAAATTCTTATGTCAAGAAAACTGAGATCAAATTTGCTTTATACAAACGATTCTTTGAAAGCTAAAGTAGTTAATTTTAACAAAAATACTATTAACAGGATGCAGCTTACACAACAAAATTATTATAATATGAGGGGAGTTAGGAATTTACCAGAGATTAATAATAATAGCCTTGTTTATGTTCAACTTAAACCAAAATCGGAATGGGTTCCTGGTGTAATAGTTGAAAAGATGCAAGATAGGTCTTATAAAATCAAAACAGAGAATGGAGGCATTTATATTCGCAACAGAAGATTTATTAAGGTAGTAAATAGAAAAAGTACTGATTCTTACATTGATTTTAAAATTCCTATAAAAGCCAATAAAGACAATAGTAATAAGAATTATAAATGTTTAGATAGTGACTTTAATTGTTTTGACGATGAGGTAAAGAGTGATGTAGAAATAGAAAGAGAAAGAATTATTGAATCTCGCAGTGATATTCATAGTGAGCATGAAAACAATTCTAAAAACAATTTTAAAAATAATTTAAGTAAAAAAATTAGTGTCACTTCTTCTGGAAGAAATATTAAACCTCCTGATAGGTTAATTTATAAATAGTTTAGTAGTATATTGTATTTAATATTTTGTAAAAAGGGGATATGTTAGGATTATACTTAGAAGGTCTTGGTGTTTGTCAGACATTTGTCAGATCATTAAATAAATGCTGTCAACTTGAATGACTTGTTTAATTATAATATTATTGAATTATATAATAAATACATAATATTACACACTGTAAACCTTTGGGACTAAACGTTGCACTTTGAACATAATATTAATTTTGAAAGTTAGTTACACTATTTGTAATAGTTTGTGATAGGTTATAATAATAGTCCAAGCATTAAATAATGAAAATACAGTTTATTACTGAACAAACTCTTAAAAGTAAAAAGTAAACATTACAATGGTTTTGTTTTTAGAAGTCACTTAAAAAAAAGTAATAGTGTGTGCTGAAAAAACTGATAATATTAGTTTGGACTGGTAATACAGTATTGTAAAAGAAAGTAAAAGAAAGCGTTTTAGTCCTCCAAGGAATCACTGTTATCACCGTCAGGATACTCTCCGTTATTGACATCGCTTTTTGGCAGATTCTTACAAAAATGCATGGCAGGTACATAAGGTAACAGATAATAGGTAATTACTACCTCTATATAAAGCAAAGGTAATAGGTCTTTGTACTTCTGCTGGGATATTGGGAGTCCTGACTTCACTGGTGTCCAAACCTAGGCCTCCTACTATCTTCCAATCGAGCTTCCAATCTTCCACTCGTCCTTTTTATCCTGTTTAGCTGCGTCAAACTCGCCATCAAATAATTATTTAGATTAAATCATCCCTATGTTTTCCTGTCCCACTTGAATGTGAACACAGGTTGACAGAAGAAACTTCTCTTTCTGAACATTTTATTTCCACTTTTTTCCATTCTATTATTTCCTAAGCGGTCGTCCATAAAATACGTCACGTTAATTGACCAAAATTCATACACTTCCCGTTTCTTGCGTTATTAAAGGCTGTAGCGATTTTATATTTTGCCTACCCCCCTAACACGCCCCCCCTGTTGGGGACCTTGTCTATGTTAGGTGAACGAATTTTTCAAATCGGACATTCCGTTCAAAGGTATAAGGTTTACAGGGAGACATTTTTTTAACACCCTACTTTTTTACATTTTCTCGACGTTTCATGGCATTCTTAAGCCGAAAATGCAAAGATTTTTGTTTTGTTTTGTCGATCGAGTGTTTCCACCCGTAATAGTATTGTAACATTAGTAAATTATTAAATTATGTTGTGTTTTTAGACATCACATGAAATGTGATATCCAATAAAACATTGTATCGTCTAGCTTCGTTGTCTTATTGAAAACGATAACGGTCTGAGTGTTTAATAAAAAAAATTCGAGAAAATGTTCATGAATGCTTAAAAGAGGTTAAAGTAAGTTTTATTTAGCGCTGTGATGTCGAATCATCACCCGAGTGGAAAATATTGACTCTTTTTCCCCCTTCTAAGTAATCATAAACAAAATTTGTCCCTACAAAAAATTGGACACTGAAGGCTGCAGTGTAATAAATTTAAAGACTTTTATTGGCTAACATACTTATTATCACTGTGTATAGTATTGACATATTTATGTTGGAATAAACTTCCATTAAGTTTGACTAGGGTCCAAAAGGGTCGTAAGAAGGGTTCTAATTTTGAACTTGCAAATATTCCAAAGAACTCCTTCTTGTTAATTAATCAGAATACGCATAGATAGTTGATTTAATTAGTAAAACTGCTACCAACACAATAATATTTTCCCCTATATAGTTATAACGGCTTGCTGTATACAGAAAATAATGTTTTATCTCATTTGAGACTGATCATTGCGAGCCGGTCGTAGAGAAAATAGTGTGTATAATAAGAGGATAAAGTATGATTTGCGTCTTTGTTTAGAGCATTGTGCTCTATAACTATGATTGAATGAATGCAGAGTGTACTGAAGGGAAGGCGGGGGGACGGCTCCCCTCATCCTCTTTTTAAAAGATGGTAAATTATAGTCTAAAGTTGGAAAATTGTTGCCCAAGTCAGAAATTTGTTTGGTTAGTTAGAATTTTGATGTTGCCCAAGGTTAGGAAACTGTTTGCCCAAGACAAGTTTGGTTAGTAAATTATTTTGAAGAAGCCCAAAATCAATAAAAAATTATATGGTCAGATAGAAAATTTTATAAGCTTAAAAAAATCCCCTTCTGCCCACATTTTAAAATCTGAAAATACAAAATATATGCAAAAAAATAGTTTGAGTTGTTTTATTTATGTATTGCAAAGTCGATATTCCGAGACGTGCAAAAGTTAAGATGAAGGGTGACTTTTGGACCGCACATATAGTTATGCGACCGCACATTATGCGAGCCTGTGGATGACACTTAGAGTCCAGAAGGCGGTGAATTTTGTTGGTACAAATTTTCTCAGTCATCGAACATCGATAAGATTGATTAGTAGGTGATACTAATCAACAATTTCTGAGTCTGACAAAAAATTTTCGATGGGTTCTCCGGATGGAAAATTCAAATGACTGAATTTATTTTTTCAGTTGTGAATTTTGTAATGTAAGTCTGGGTGAACTGTAAGTGTAAGTGTAAATACGTTTTTCACTAGCCAGACATATTTGGTATGCCTAGTTGGCATTGCCTACAGATCAGCCAGAGTATATTTTTGCTTAAGTTTAGTATACGACTTAGAGGAAAGACGCCTAATTTCGGGCGGTTTCCCAGCTTCGGATAGTAGTGTATCTAACATACTATCTGTAAAGGTCAACAGAAACCAACTTTTATGTGAAGCCAAAAGTCAAACTAAATCCTTACTTTAATATGATAACGGTAAAGCTTCGCCCCGTTAAGTGGCAGTAAAAATCGTTTAAATTGCAAATAGCAGTTTTGTGCTCAGTTGCATTAGCATGCTTGTTTATTTTATAAATAATCGTTTTGTGTTTATGTATTGGGTAAGTTAAGATACTGGTTAGTTTGATTCACTAGTCATAATTAAGAAATTTTAAAACATAAACATTTTACAAATTTATAATCTAAAAAGCAGAAAGTTTCCTAATTTCGGATAGTGCATAATGCATTGTGTATTTGATTCCCAATTTCGGATATCCGAAAGCTAATTGTTATTCAGGATAACCAACTATGAATTATTATTATTATAATGATACAACAAACTAAGATCTGAAAAAGAGAAAATTACTTAAGATACTAAGATATCCGAAATTGGTAATCTAAAATTATGGCTCCTATAGTATTTCGTAAAAAACTGGCTAATAATTAAATTACTTCTTAAATGTCAAGGAATAACAAGAAACATAAACAATGGTATCCAAATCTACTCTCTCAAAAAAACAAATTCGCATATGTTTGAAATTAGAAACCCTTTTTCAAATGCACAAAAATGCCGTGCCGTGTTTTTTGGAAAAAAAAACTGTAATAAAAATGTTTTCAGAATAAATCATGATCCGTTATAATACGTTGTATATTATAAAAAAATATCAAAAAGTAATACCGCCTATTAAATATTGAATAAATTGTAAATGGTATCCGAAATTAGGCGACTTTTCTCTATTAGCAGAACAATTTTAATTATTGTGAAAATATTAAAGTAAAAAAGTGAAAAGCATTTTTTGACCTAACCCATCGGAAAACCGGCCATTAACTATAAGATTCCTTTCTTAGAATCACTCTTTGATTAATCCTATCGATGTTTGTTGACTTAGAAAATTAGTACAAAAAAAACTGCCTCCTGGCTGCTAGTTATTTATAATACAAGGGCGAAAAGTTAAATTTTTCGATTGAGTAGGTTTTTAGAAGACGAGGGCCTCTGGCCCGAGGTTAATAAAATTTAAGTTTTCGCCCGTGTATTAGCAATATTTTTTATTCGATTGTTACTAATTATATAAATTATTAAAATACATCTAGTTTTAAATTACAAAAAAAATTTTCTTGTATTATAACCTATCTAGTTATCCATGACAAATTGCTATCCAATCAAATCGCTAAAAAAAGTCCAGTCATTTCTTTTGCGTGCAGTTTCATTTTCAAATTAGTATTTTGAATCATTTGTGTTAAAATGTGTTTGTTGTGAAAATAATAATACTTCTGAAACCGTTTTATAAATATTGAAATTGATTTTACAATTAAAGTTTTCTGTTTGTGATTAATTTTAGTGGATAAATCCAGATTAACCGTATGTTTTTATGTTATAGAAGAATATTTTATATGAAATGATTATAATATTTGTATCTAGTCAAAAAGAACATAGTTCAAGAACAAAAGTGACCATCTTATTAAAAAAGAAGCTTAAAAATAACAAGTTTTAGCTAGGGCCACAAAGTTCAACTTTTTGCCTGTAAAACATGAAAAAAAAGAGACACTTCAATCAGTCGAATAACAAATTGCTTTTTATTAGATTTATTCTAAAAGAGACACTTTTTGTTCATGTTTTAAGGGCGAAAAGTTGAACTTTGTGGCTCTAGGGCCAAAAAGTTGCTTTACCTTTACTGTAATATTTATAAAGAAATATGACCTTTAGGTCACTTTTGGTCTTGAACTAACTGTTCTTTTTGACCAGATACAGTTATTATAATAATTTCAAACAAAATAAAAATTTCTTCTATAACATAACCTCAAAATATATGTTAACTGATTAATCTGTATTCATCCGCTAAAATAAATTAAATACACAAAATTTTAATTGTAAAATGAATTTAAATATTTATAAAAATCATAGAACGGTTCAGAAGTATTACTATTTTCATAACAAAAACACATTTTAACAGAAATTAATCACCAAGCTATAGCTTTTATAATTTGAAAATGAAACCTCACGCAAAAGAAACGATTCAATTGTTTTTTTAGGGATTTGATTGGATAGCAATTTGTCTTGCATAACTAGATAAGTAATAAGACACTAAAAAGAAATAGTTTTTGCAATTTAAAATTAAGTATATTTTAATAATTTATTATAATTAGTAACAATCGAATACTGTATAATACAGGGCAAAAACTTAAATTTCGATTTCGTAGGTTTATTACCCTCGGGCCGGCCCCATCGGCCGGCCCTCGGCTTCTTAAAACCTACTCAATCAAAAAACTTAACTTTTTGCCCTTGTATTATAAGTAACTATTTTATAATTAGGTATCTGGCTTTTAACCTTGAAATTGTAAATTTTAACTGGTTCATTGAAGGTTAACAAAGCGTTATCCTTCTGTTACATTTACCAGAGTATTGATAATTTGGCCCTAAATTAAATAAAGTTAAGTATCCAGATATAGATTTAGGCTTATTTCTTTGACAGTATAAGCCTTATATTGAAAGGAAATAGAAGAATTGCGTGTAAGACTATAAAAGTGATCCTGCGAAGGATATGGGTATACACAATAGGTTTCGGTTACAAAATTGCCTACGGAAAATACAGATATTGATGAAACAAAGACTTTAGGAACATATGCCATTTAAGCTGGCTTTATTAACACTAAAAAATATAAAATACTTGTAGAGTTTTCCTTTGAGTTACACTTTATTTTAAAACATAAATGTATACTTAAAAATATTACACGCCTTCATCAGCAAAAATGTATAATACTTTTTTCTGTGAATGCATATTTTATTACCTGTGATCATAAAGAACTCTAATAACTGCAACGAGTTTTAACATCTATCAGCTTCTCATGTAAAGAGAAATGTTATAAGTTAAGTTATCACATTGTTATATTTAATTAATTGTTAGGTTGGGTTAAGTTAGGTACCATTTTTTAGGGTGTTAAACTAGCCTTTGCTAATAAACGTTTACTTACTTAATATTAATAATAACAAGCCGTGAAGATATATAATGCTACGCATTCCATTGTATACTATTCACAGTAAATGGATATTGCATTTTCCCAATGCTTTTTCAAAAAAAAATAAAAATCTAAATAACCTTAAAAAAAATTCAACAATCTTTTTTTAATTTTATTTTTGCGAAAAGCGAAAAAATTTTGAAAAAAAATGTTTTACAAAGAAAAATAATAATAAAAAAAAACAAAAAAATTAACAGTTCAACGACCAGCTCTAAATTTTAAAAATTTATTCCTGGACCAGAGGATTTTTTTATTGAAAGTAAGTTTCGTCTATGATTTTTTTTTATTAAGTTGCAATGAAAGAGTTTTTAGAAAGAAAAACATTTTGTTTTCTAGGGGACCAGACCTACTAAACATTACATTTAAAACCCATGTAGCTGCGTCCCTGTGAGACCCACACTATTTGGAACATTACCAACCAGATCTGTGTGTGCACCAATATGTTACACACAGTCCGTGCAGAAAATAGGGTGTTCACCAGGTCGTACACATGGTCGTTGACCTGCTAAATAAGATCTTTCTTTGAAAAACGAAAAATTTTTGAAAAAAAAATTGTTTAACCAACATAACTTTTTTTTCAAAATTGGTAGTATTGATCCTTATAATAAATGTAATTTTTGCTGAAAAAGTTACGTTAATCAATTTTGTTTTCAGATTGTTAACTTACCGTTTTCGATTTTTTTTTTTTTAATTTTGACCCTCCATAGCTTTTTTGTTTTTGGGGTGGATTACTTTTAAAAAACAATAGGGATCTTCCCCTCACAGAACTTTCCCAAAAATTTCAAGTCGATTAGATTATTTGTTCTTAAGTTTTCGTGTTTACAAAAATTGTGACATAGGACAGACAGACATACAGACAGACAGACGGACGGAAAAAAAAAGCTTCATATTTTTTCATGGAACAAATTTGTATCCAAGAATATTTTTTCTAGGACGATTTTTGAAGTTTTGTAAAATATGAAACTACCATATAATACTATTCTAGAGCAGCGCTGTGAATAGTATAATATAATAACCAGTACCTGGCGAATTTCCAGTACTCGCATAGGCGCCGCGTCGACTCTAGCGTTGACGCGACGTTTTAAATATTTACATTTTTAGTTCTTTTTATCTTGATATTTTTTTAATGATTCCATTTGAGGTGGGAAAAAAGTTATCGACAAATAAAAATTAAAAACTTTCGTATTCTTAAAAGTTAAAAATCGAATGTCGGTTTTTTCTTTGAAAAACACCGATATATATACATATGTATAGTGAATATGTAGTCAATATTGTTGTGTGTAATAAATTAGTCGTCAAAATTCTTCGATTTAGTGACCTTTATAAAAATTTCCCTCATAATTCGGCAAAATTATTCCGTAAGCCTATGTTTTTGTGTATTTTCAACGTTGATGAGTCATAACTGAGTTTACGCCGATTACTGAATAACCCTTTTAAGCATTTTTCAAACGAAATGGGAGATATGTAGTAGGCACAGATGCCATTTATTAATTATAATTAATAATTATTAATATATACTAATTAATAATATATAATATAATATATAATACGTATCTTACTTAGACCAACGGTTAAAACTTTACTTAAGTAAAAGTAATGGGTTTCAATAATTAAATTTCTTATATTTATTTAAAGAAACTTAAATGAAAGAAATATATGCATAAAAAAATTTCTTATATGTTAGTAATTTTGTACTACTTAATTTTAGAAAAACGTCTGCCATTTTGTTATTTTTTGGCCGAAAAAAAATTCTTCTAGATAGGGCTATAGCGATTTCAATACTGAATAATATCCCGTTTTTTTTTAGCGAATCCAAACGGCCGGAATTATGGCGACAACGGTTTTTTGATGTTTTTTTTTTTTTCAAAAAAAAAATTATGGCCAAAAATGGCACTTTAAATATCTAAAAAAAAAATTGTATTCTTTTTTAAATTTGAAGTTAAATTAAAAAATTGATCAATAAATTCAATTTAATGTAAATTTTAGATTCCGTTTTCACATGAAGAGGTGCACCCTAAGAAGGGGGGGATGTCAAGAAAAGTAAATTTTCAATAGAGCATTTTTAAAGTTTGATACCTGACTGCTTTTTAGCCTGTACAGCAAAACTTTTACCTACAATATCTCAAGACTATTCCTATTATTGCCCTGTATTATGTTGCTAAATGATAGAGTTTCCTACTTGCTAACATCTGGCGTAAAAATATGAAATCATGAAAAAAATGACCTTCCCTGTTCTTAGCCTGTGCCTTTCATATGAATTCTGTAAACTTTTAGCGTCAAAGCCGCCTAGACTCGGTTCTAAACGCTATTTTATCCCGAGGTATAATTCCCCAAGTTCGTCGGCGAAATTTAATAACACCCTGAGGTGTTACCTTCTCCTTTACGAGGGTAACTTTAGATAGGTATTTTCGGACATAACACCGTTGCGTCTTTCTTAAGTGAAGTTCCTTAATAATTATCTTTCTAACGTAGTTTATATAGGTACGGGTGTCTAAACTTGGTTTAATGAATTATTTAATTTATGATGAATGGTTTTATAAGGTAGTAAGAGTAAAATTTAATCCCACTGAGGTTTATAAGTATACTTATACAGGTTGATCAATAACTGACATGCCCAAATTTAAGAGGTGATTCTGCATCCAGAAAATTAGAAAAAGTTTCATAAAAAGGTTGGTCAGCAAATGAGCCCTAAGGGAGCTACAGCCCTTTGAAGTTCTAATAAAAATAAGGTTTTTAATTAATAACTTTGCTACCCTTTAAGCTAGAGCGACGAGCTTTTGCATGAGTACTAGTATTAATAACGTATAAGCTTCACTTTCCCTAAGGTCAGTTAACTTATGCTCAGCTAGCTAGTAGTCAGTCGGTAGATAGGCCATGAATCATCAAATCGGTATCACCCAGCAGGCGCCATTGACTTTATAAAAAGGTTTAATATTAATAGAATATGCACAAAAAGTCAAAAATGTACATAAGTTCCCTGAAGATCACTTTATATTAATTGGCATTACAATATAATAAAAATTAATTAAATTAAAAATCATATATTTTGTTCCACATTTTATTTAAATACCCAAAAATTATATACTTAAGAAGCTGAAGGGTAACCTATACTTATCAATATCTTAAAATGGTGTAATGTAATTCATATTACTTTAAATATAAAAAAAATATTAAAAACCATAGTTATAAATATGTAAAAATAATTCAAAAATATACCTCGGGTAGCTACCTTTAGTTTACACTAATTCAGTTTTATAGAAAAATACTTTGTTTAAAGAATACCAGGATTAAAAAATTAAAACATTTGGTTATAAAAGGACAAATGATGGGTTATTGATACATATCTGATTTGGCTGCAGCTTCCTAAGTTAGACGAACACCCAGGACCTCATCGTAATGTATTCTTGGTATCTAAGCTCAACGTTACTAGTGATGTCTAGTCGAAAGATGTGATTAACACATGGACAGCCTCAGAAAACTCCAAATATGGGTACGGGCCAGAGCCCAACTTCATCCAACGCGTAATCACACTACGCCTACTCGAACTACGCTGATTTAAACTACGCAAATGGTGCATCTCCTGATGATAGTTACTTGATATCCGAATGAAAACAGTTAGCCCAAACTTGGAAGTTTGATTTAATTAAAGTTATTGATCCTTTTTTTTGTTCCCCATTTAATATGTCATCTTCGAAGGGCCGTAGCTTCACCTCCTAAATTTTGGAATGGCAGTTACTGATCATTCTGTATATAGTTGTATATACCGTGGGGTCCAAAAGTCATCCCCCCCTCTAACTTTTGAACCAGTTGAGATATCGACTTGGATTACTTAAATAAGACAACCCAAACTATCTCACGGTGCTTTTTTGGGGGTATTTTTTGTTTTTTTTTTCGAAACCCTGAAATCCCTTTACCATTTGATAGTACCGTCCAATTATATGATTTTCAGCGAAAATTAAAAAAATCTACCGAAAGCTTAGTTTATTATTAAAAAAAAAATAAATGCTAAACCTGCTGCGAAGACTAAAACAAGGCATGAACATATGTAATCGCACGCATTCCATTATATACTATTCACAGTAAGTGAGTATATTGCATATTTTTCAATTATAAAAAAAAATAAAAAAAACTCAACAATTTTTTTTATTTTCTTTTTCAGAAAAAGGAAAAACAAATTAAAAAAAAATGTTGAAATTTTTTTTAAAAGTTTTTTGCTGTTAAAACATGTCCTTTGAAGTATAATAATTAATTTGAATTTTGAGGTTTTATCCTTTGACAGTTATAACTGTCAAAGGATTTAACCCAATTTCTAGTCATTCGGCTTGTCGACTGCAGTCAACTGCGAAGAGTATAATATTCGATAATAATAATAATATAGTAATTCCAAATCCAGATAACCGATTTTGTGGCCTTAGACTGACAAGAGAGAACATCAAATTTACCATGAAACTGAAATGCCTGAAATGGTCTGAGCTTTCATAAACCACTGATGATTGGGGCAACGCAAGCTCTAATTTAGTGTTTCAGAGATTTGTGGCTACCACACATGCTTATGCCTAGACTGCCGGACAAGTGATTAAAATCCTAGCTGCCAGTAACATCAGGGGTTATTTTAATGTGCAGCTGGACACACAATGTGCAGTGGGAAATTTGGATTTGTGCAGTATAAAATAAATAAATAAACAAGCCCTGAAGATATGTAATGCTACGCATTCCATTATACCGTACGTCTATTGTCATTTAAGCAGTATTTGCTAAAATGGTATCCTATACACAATTATTGGTATATTGCATTTTCCCAAGTACTTGAAAAAAATCGTTTTCAAAAAAAAATCAAAAAAAGCTTTAATAAATTAAAAAAAAAATAATCTTTATTTTCTTTTTTGCGAAAAACGAAAAAAATTGATTTTTTTTTATATGATAGTTTTTTAATTTTTTTTTAAGGTTTAACCCCCAGAACTTTTTTGTTTTTAGGGGATTACTTTAAAAATTGGTAAAATTTATCCTTATAATAATAGTTATTTATATACCAAGGGACTAAACTGGCTGTTTTAGACCCGCTGCATTAGTGTTTCCTGAGCGAGCGTAGCGAGCGAGGGAAACAGAAATGCAAGGGATTAAAACAGCCAAGTTTAGTCCTGAGGTATATACACTATTTTTTACAGGACCAAACATAATTTAGGTAGATAGATAAAATTAAAATTAAAAACCACGCGTCTAAAATCGGTTGTTTTATTTTCGTTATTTAATCAAGATTCCTGTTAATTGCGAAAAGTCAGTTTCAAGGCTATCGCGATTTCAATTGTTTTTTAATATGGTTGACACAAATGTCAAAAAAAATGGACGAAGATGATAAATTTTAAGTTATGTATAAATTGTTATAGATAACAATGTTATTTTTAAAGGTTTTCTTTTTTAAAATCAAATAAATTGGTTTGAATCGCTAATTTATTACAAAACACCACCAAACCTAATTGTTGAACCAGCAAAGCACATAGTAAGTATAATATTTTAATATTATCAGGGTTGCCGTGATTTTTATTCCCTAGGGAGAAAAACGGCAAGTTTAGTCCCGAAAATGAAAGCGTAAAATTAGGTTTTAGTCTTGGTCGTGCAAAAAAGTAATTTTTATGTTAATCGGAATTTTCTTTCAGCTATTTTAGATTTTTTTTTAAGTTTCCCTCATAACTTTTTCTGTTTTTAGGGGATTACTTTAAAAATTGGTAGAATTGATCCTTATAATAAAAGTAATTTTTCCTAAATAAGTTACGTTAATCGGAATTTTCTTTCAGCTTTTTTCGATTTTTGAATAGTTTAATAAAAGTAATTTTTATATTATCGTAGTTTTCTTTCAGCTATTTTAGATTTTTTTTTAAGTTTAACCCTTCATAACTTTTTTGTTTTTGGGGGGATTACTTTTAAAAACAAGAGATCTTACTACCGTAGAACTTCATTTTTCCTAAAAATTCGATCGGTTTATTCGTTCATGAGTTATCGTGTTCATAAAAATCTTGAAATCGGACAGACGGACAGACAAATTTATATCCAAAAACTCTTTATCTAGGACGATTTTTGAATATTTTTGAAAATTCTAAAATACCGTATAATACTATTCTAGAGCAGGCGCTGTGAATAGTATAATAATTCATTCATTAAAAATTTTACAAGAATAGTAAAAGTGTTAACATTATAATGTTAACATTTTTTTGCCTGATGTGTATTTTCTACTGATTGTTACGTACGATTATAATTAGTATAGAGATTTTCTTGGAAATAGGGTTAATAAAACCAATCGGGTTTTTTAAACTATTTAGTAACGTTTCAGGGGCCTTTTTTTTGTCTTGGGACATTAACAAATAAAAACATACAAGCACAACTTTTATTCATTTTATACAATTATGGACATTTGCTACGAACTATGTCAAAGACAAAATGACAAAATGTAGGTACTTCCTAGTGTTAAATTCAACTTGACTGGGTGTCAAACATATCTAAGGGCCACTTGCACCAACTTTTGGTACGGGATTATCTCAGCTAAACCGAGTTTAAGCTAAAAATGCTGAGTTCTGATTGGTCGGCCGTCAATTTAATCCAAGTTTAAAGTTAAACCATCATTGGTGCAAGTGGCCCTAAACAGCCTAATGGCATACAACAAACAATCTGTGTAGGACATATTTATCAGAAAAATAACAACAATAATAATTTACAACAATTTTCATACCGGTGACAGCAAAAATAATTCCTCTTCTTCTTCTACGCATTTTACATTTAGCCATAGTCCCTTGCATTTAGCCATTATTATTTATTTATTTATTGCGTTTAAAGTCATTCCGGTACCTTATTTAAGGTATTTTATACCATATTAGAATGTCTAACAATACTAGTAATTTTGAATAAACATTCCCTGCATTTAGCCCTTGTTACAATAACAACCCTTGAAATATGACATATCAGTACTTTGATACTTTACTAATACATAATTTAAAATAATAAATACATACTTTGCTTAGGTGACTGCATTATTTATTTGAGCCTGTATTAGGTTAAAATAAATTCCACTCAAGTCATCTACATCCGTTTTTATATTCATCGCTTCTTTTTCTCTTTTAATAAAGATCATTTCAGCTATTTCCCTCTTTTTTTATCTGTTACCTTGTACAATATTTCAACTTCCTCAAAAATGATTATAATTGCAATATAAAAATATTATTATAATACAATATTTAAATATTTTTAGATAAAAATGAAAATAAAAATCCTAAGAAACATAAAAATGATAAATTTAATATATTTTTATAGCATGCACTGACTACGCATATGAAAATCCCGCAAATTTAATAAAATAAAGTTTATAGGGCATAACAGTAAAATTAAATTTTATATGACATAAATAATTTTGTAACGAAATTTTTATTTAAAATGATACAATAATAGAAAACAATAATTTTATTATGAATAATTGTCCTTGTAACTTTTGAGCTAGATGGGATTTATATGTTTTGGTTAAATTGTATTGAATAAAATAATATTTAAAGTCTAATTATATCTACAAGTCCTTCTTAGTAAAAAGTTTTACCACACATAATGCAAAAATAGAGCGACAGTGTCATTTTAAGGTTTTTAAGGTATGTTTTTAATCAGAAATAGACTCTCCCTGCTGGTACGCCCACTATTACCATCAAAAAGAAAAACCTGCAAAAGAACCAACGTAAACCAATTTTGGATATGTTATAGCTTTCGACATTGTGATCAAAAGTATCTTCAGGCACAACTCCCAAAATTCCATAGTTTAGGTGCTAGAGAACTTTAAACATCTCGAGATAGTTCAGTATTGTTTTTTACATTTTTTTGAAAAATTTATTAATCTAAGAGCTGGTGACCATTTTTATTTCATTATTTGCTCCCAGCTGTATTTTATATACATCTTAAAGTACATTCAAATTAAGCTACTTGCAAATCGCCAGGTCCTGGATCGGATTCCTTTGGATTCTAGAAGCCTCGAAAAGGTGGATACCCGAAAAACATATTTTTGACTTACCGAGTCAATTCAATTACATTTATTACATTTAGTCTATTCTCACAGTTTTACATAATTATTAACTAGTCTAAGAGTTAAAAAGAGACATTAAAAACTTTGTCTGACATATGTGAACACTAAAAACTCTCTTTAATTTTCATTTAATTAAAATGTCATTTTATAAATTCTCATTTCTTTAAAAAATTAGGTATCACATATTTTAAAGGCACTTTTTAAAGACTGTTCTCACCCTTTGCCCCAGAATTATTGTGTATAACTATGAAAATAGCTTAATCTGAATGTATTAAATGAAATGTATATGACTCGGCAAATTAATTGTTTTTAAAAGTAATTCCCCCAAAACAAAAAAGTATTGGGGGTTAAACTTAAAATAAAATTAAAAAATTATTATTTTTTCAAATGTTTTTCGCTTTTCGCAAAAAGAAATAAAAAAAAATGAAAAATGAAAAAAAAATATTTTTGTTTGTTTGTTAAAATTGATTTTTTTTTAAAAACAAGTATTTGGGAAAATGCAATATACAATTTACTGTGAACACTATATAATGGAATGCGTAGCATTACATATGTTCACGGCTTGTTTTTGTATGGACCTGTGTTATTGAAGGTCAAACAATACTGTTATTTCGTTCACAGTTGAAATTAGCAACACAGATTTACCACTACAAAAAATGACCTTGAAGGGGAAAAGTGAGATGACATCGTTTCAAAATTAATGTAAGGTGGTTGAGCCAATTATTAGCATATTCCTCGGTTATAATATATTATATTGCCATTCCCTCTTAAACTTGTTAGTTCGTCCTCTGAGTCGTTGATGGTACTGCCAGTATATCCGTTATATAGAAAAGATAACTGTGTAGGTATATGATGTATCTGTATCCAGTTGGTAATGGCGTACACAAAAACGCAGTTCGTGTTTCTTGCTCTTTCACTATAAAAACTTTAAAAATTGTGCTGACTGTCGCAAGCTGGTTAGCATCAAATATTGCAGGGCAAGAACGTTATAAGGTAGGCACAAACATGCACTTTCTTAGCCCATATTATATTTTATTCAATAAAGAAGCGAAAAGGTATTTTTTTTGGATTGTTGTCTAGGTAGATGTGTTCCTAATATTGCCATGCGAAGTAGTTTACAACAAAAAAGTGAGAAAAAAACAACAAGAAAAGAAAATAACAAAGAGAATCACCAGGCAGATACGAGATTGTAATCGAGACGTACATGAAGTGCGTGGGGCTCACTAAAAACGACAAATTGTTATTTAAGTGCCCAAATTGTACCTATAAACAGCTCAAATTGTTACTTTGACTCAATATTTTCTTATTAGTTTTTTTAATTTTTTTTTTAAGTTTGTTCTTTACTATTAATACCAGTACCCTGGCAATATTTGGAACATGGGTGCCTAATATTGCCACTATGCAATCATTTTTAAAAAGAAATAATATTTTTTTCGAAGCTGCTGTAGTTAATTTATTTTTTAGCCATTAGAAGAAAAATCTCTATTGTTAATGTAGTAATTTACTTTACTTTACTACTATACTGGAAATTCAATAACACATGCAGTTGCCAATGTGGTAAAAGGCGAAGATCATACCAGTTCGGTTGCGACTAGCGTAATTTCGTCGAAGCTTCGCAAAGGCGGCGAAAGCAGCAGACGTATGAGTCACTGCAGGTTTTATTGAATTTCCAGTATAGTAAAGTTTCAGGTGGTTACAAATAAATTTAAAGCAGTAAAACATAAAATGTCTTAACATGGCAATAACTGGCTCACCCACCTTAACTTTTGTTAATATTACGTATACTTTTAGTTCAGTGATTCCATACATATTGAATGTCTCTGGGACAAACTAATGAGACTAATTGCAAATCTGTCAGTAGTATTTCGATAAAATCACCTCATTTATACGTTAAAGCATGTTAAGCACTCGTCAATCGTGTGTTTTACATGTGAGTTGGTGCGTTTATGGTATCAAATTAAATAGATTAAAATGACTATTTCACAAACAATATATAGGGCAATCAAAACCTTTCATTTTTAGTTTCTTGGCCAATCAGATCAAAATGAATCTACCAATTTTTGTACAAGTGCAATTATCACATGGTTACTATGGAAACAATAAACTGACAGTTACTTACATCTTAATAAATGTTATATTTTTGCAAAATGTGTTTTTAATTTGTGAAGCTTACCTTTAGTTGATTTATTTTTATTGATAAGCAATATAAATTCTTATTTTATTACCAAAACATCCCATGTATAAACCCTAATTAATTTCAGATAATATATTATATTTTATGCACTTTCCATCTTAAAAGCTTTAAATCACTGATATTGATAAATTTTAATTTATTTAATGAATCTTGGTATTAAAAACAGGCCACTCAAAACTAATTTAAACACTTATTTATTAAAAATATATTTACAGTAAAGAAGTAAATAATTTACTTCTTTTAAATGGCGAAAATCAAAACATCAAATGTCTGCGCTGGTACCAGTACAGCGTTGCCAAACTTTATTATAAACCGATTGCAAATTGTTTTTTTACGGGTGAAAACAACCGTTATTTTATTTCTTTTTAGTTTAAAACTAAACTTTTTAAACAAAAACAGCAATGATTTTTATTTAAATGCTAAAATATATGATAACAACTATTTTATTGGAATAATCTTAAGCATAAAATATCCCTGAAGCAAAGTTTAGACTTGGCAACATTCGCGAACAAGTGAACATCGTGGTTTTAAAAAGCGCGGCAAATTTGAAATTTTTATTTTAAATTTTAATTATAGTTGTAAAGTAATATTGTTGTTTAGTTCTTAAATTTTTAATTTAAATATGAAACAACATTAAACATGGTAAAATTATATACTATATAATTTTTTTACTGTATATAAAAAAAACATTTTGCTTAAGGAAATTTTTTTCGTGCATTTTTCATCAAAATTCCTCGACTTGTGGTCACGAAAAATGCACTCAAACAATTGCCAAGCAAAATATTTTTTTAATACATTAAAAAAATTATCAATAAGTCAACATGCACTTATGATATTACTACTGACTATTTAATTATTACCAACTCCATTAATTTCACGTACTGTGTTTATAAATAATTACACAGATCTACATGTTAAAAATTAAGCAAGTACCTATACTAAATAATAATACTTATAATAATTTTTTTTTCAGTACTAACTTTAGAACATACCATTATTTATCATATTCTCAGACTGCGAAATCAATTTTCTTCACCTATAGCAATAATAATTTTTTATCTCCTTGTAGGAGTAAATTTTATAAACAATTGATTTTTGTCACTTTAGATGTTTCAGTTCTTTAGGAAATTTTTAATAATTAAACCCAAGAAAATAGCTTTAAATAACTTTCTATTTATTAAATATAATTAAATATAATTATAATTATAATTAATACCACCAATAATTCTAGCTAAATATTATGAAAAAAAAAATAAATAAAAAAAACTTTTAAACGTCAGCTCAAAGTATTTGTTTGAGCAAATTTCATTGATCAAGGCTACTTGATTTTTATAAAAATTTCAAGAAATATCATTTCTGTTAATAATTTATTGTATTATTTGAATAAGAATAGTTGAATAGTGCTAGTAGTGAAAAAACTAATATATAAACCACGGTAGAGAAGACTATTATAGCCTTGCACTCTTAAATCCCTTGCTGCTACGCAGCTCGGGCTATAAAAAATGTCTTCTTTACCTTGGTATATAATTACTATTACGAGTTACGCGTTAAAATTTTAGCGGTAGGATACCATTTATAGGTACAACTGTGGCGATTAATTTAATTCTCAAGTGCACAAAGACCGGCTGCCAGTGGTGTCATCTCGTAAAGTTTTTGTTAACTTTTAAACTATGGACGCCGTTAAAGTTGTTTATTCACATGCAATAAATGTAATTTTATCGTATTTGGGATTAGGTTCCTTGAATTTCAATATTGACTTATTTTCGTTTCTGTAATATACATATTGTCTATAGACAATAAGCCCAATACCATACGATTGGTAAGTAAAAAGCACTCGAAAACTTATGAAGGCGGATTTTTTTTTGTATTTTTTTTATATATATTTACAAATACTAAATTACTTTCCTTTTTTATGAAAGCCTTCATTTCCAAAACACGGAGTATTATTATAAGATTAAACCAAGATGACTAATGAAACTAGTTCATTAGCCATCTTGGATAAAAAAAACTTAACCATATGAAGTTAGATAGTAATTATGCAAAGCATCATACCCCTGACATTTCTTTAAATTACTTGTAGTGCTGTAAAATTATTTGCCTTAAAAAAAAACTTGTTGTGAAACACCCCTTATTATTCTACAATAATCTTGTTATAACGCTTGAAGACGGTTGTCTTGGCACGTTATATTTTTTGCAATAAATATTAAAACACAGCACGAAACTGCATAGTAAAGCATGGTAAGTAAAAAAAAACTTATATATTATTAAAGATAGAGGGGTGATAAGAGTTAAAGGAAATTTTATATTTAATAAATTTTTCTACGACCCTTTAAAAAGCTATGATTTATTATTCGTTCGATACGAAATCTACTTTTTTTCATATTACACAGCTGAAGATTTAGATGATCATATTAAGATAACTTTTCAAAAATCCTTAATCAACTGTCTAAAGTATTTCAAAATAATTACCAAAAAGTTAAGTAGTAGTACTAGTAGTAGTTGGTTAAAGTAATAAACAGGTAAACCAGTGGTTAAATTTTCCTGATAAAGTAAATAAAAAGGCCGAAACGTTGGTATATCGAAAGCCATTTTTAAATTTTCGCGTTGCTGTAGTTGGGTAAAAATATTAAAGTAAAAGAATATTGATGATTATTTTTTATTTTTTGGTTTTAACGGGCACATTTATTTAAATATAATATAATAAATTATAGAACAGAATTTTTTCCATTTAGAATGACAGTAAAATATTATTTTTGTAAAAAATTGTGGCTCGTTAATTATCTTGTCGCAGGGAAGGCATTAAAAATGCATAAAACAAAAACCTTTTGTAGAATTAAAAATAAATTACTTAAAATGTTACTGGTACTGCTCAGGGCCGGATTTAGTAAAGTTTTCGCCCTAGATAATATATAAGATGCCGCCCCCTTAAAAACATTAAAAAAGAAATTGATGACCAAAAAAAAAACTTAAAAACTTATACAAACTTTTTACTTTCTGACCAAAAAAAAAACAAAGAAGCCATCAACTAAACATTTTCCGCCCCCTAAAACTGGCCGCCCTTTAAAAATTTTCGCCCTAGGCAATTGCCCAGTATTGCTTATGAAAAATCTGGCACTGGTACTGGTACTAGTATACTTTTAGATACAAGTCTACGAGTCATTATATGTTGTTTATCCAAATTTATTACACAAGTCAACAATTTTGCCCCGAGCCAAAATCTTTATTTTGAAGTTTTTTGTTGCGCTAAATCCAAATTCGTTATTTTCATCGCATGTGATTTTCGAGAAACCTAAATTTAGAACTTTAAATAGCCAAGCCATTTGTGGGCATTTTGTTTAAAATTAATTTTCCACTACTACCAAAGTTACAATAAATAAATTACTAGTTAGCTGTCCACGAGTCTTTCAAGGAGTCCTTTATCACTTAGAACTCTTGATGTTAAAACAATTCAACAAAATAAATATACTCCAACATAATTGCAAGAGATTTATAAATAAAATATAAAATACCTACCTAAATAAATAAATAAATAAATAATTGGAAATATAATAATTAATAATATAATTTAATTAGTAATATTATTTAGTAATTTAGAAAATATATATTTAATTTTTTTCCGACTTTACATACTTGAAAATTTATAGGGTGGTACTCCTGTCCATTATATCCATAAAAATATGACACATATTTGTTAGTCAACAACACATCCACTATCACTATTTTTTTTTTCAATATTAATTTGTCACTTTATAATCTTGTTTAGGTAGGCAACCAATAATCCAGGAACCACTAAAAAACAATTTTTTTATCAAGAATGCACTTCACTCTAAATTCTTATCGGGACAAATCGAGCACGCTTTCGGCGAAAAATCGAAACAGGGGCACAGATTTGGAGTCCACGGGAGCGCGTTTGTGACTGTGGGGGCCACGATGCGCCCGGGTGTAGCGCCCCCACCCTTTTGCGTGCGGCGGCGCAGAATTCAGGACTAAGGACCAAAGCTGGATACGCTTCTCTCCCGTAGGTATCCCGATTGCATCCAAAGCCCAGTATGCAACGTTATGGTCGCTAATTCATTAGCAAGTACCTTAAACTAAGATAAACAAGCAGGGCTTTAATAGTTAGTTATTTTTATTTATGAGACAAGGACGAAAACTATGATTTATCGTAATAAATCATAAATATGGTCGCTAATTCATTTGCAAATGCTTTAAAAATTAAAAATCTAAATCCCCATATTTTTGTCTTTTTTTTGTAAAAACCCCTCAAATAGAAAAAATAGTGTGAAATACTCGTTTCATTATACTATTGGGGCACTTGTCCATTAACATTTAACTTGGACGCTTGCCTCAAAATTATCAATGATAAAATTAGTAATTTAATATAATCTTATGAGACATTGTCTTTGAGACAAGGACGAAAACTAATATTTTTCGAACTAAGGGCATATCCACAGGCTCGCATAACAACATAGTACATAACAATGCGATGCCGTGGAAAAAAATACTTTTATTATAAGCATTAATTCTATCAATTGTGAAAGCAATCTCCCCAAACAAGTTATGGGGGGTTAAACTTATTTAAAAAATAAAAAAACTTTTTTTTTATTATCAATTTTTTTTTTCGTAAAAAGAAAATTAAAAAGAAAAAAGAGAAACAGCCAAACCAATTTTTTTTTTTTTTTTTTTGAAAAAGAATTTTCAAATTTTTTTCGTTTTTCGCAAAAAAAAATAAAAAAAAATTAATTTTGAAAGTTTTTTTTTTGTTTTTTTTTTTGAAAAAATTATTTTTTTGTTACTTTCTTTTCTTTTTTCAAGAATAGAGCTTTTAATTTAAAATTTAAAAAAAATGTGATTTTTTTTTTGAAAATAATTTTTTTTAAGTATTTGGGAAAATGTAATATACCATTTACTGTGAATAATATATAATGGAATGCGTACCATTACATATCCACGGCTTATTTCATTATATTATACCTGTATTTTATATATGTCTTAAAGTACATTTAAATTAAGTTATTTCCATCGCCAGGTTCTGGTTCCTGTACCTTGGGTACTAAAAAATTTGATTTTTAGTGTATTTCTAAATATTTTCAAGCTTCTAAAAGCCCAAAGAACTGGATCCAGAACCTAGCAATGTGTAATTTGAATCTAATGTCTATATAAAATACAGCCGGGAGAAAATATTTAAAAAAATGCTTGCTCACCATCTCCCCGATTATATCTCAGAAACTAAGCACTCCTAGACACAGGTATATAAACGTGTTTAATTAGAATGATCCTTCATACATATTTTTGTTTAATTTATTCGAATTTTGTCAAAAATTTTCTTCATTTTTTTAAAAAAAATAAATAAAACTTTAAGAATTTATTTAATTTTATTTGGCTATATCACTTTAAGGACCACGTGGTTTATTGACCTACATTAACTGAGATCCCTGCAGCTAGGATAAATCGCATTTTCTTTGTGGCCTGCATGCATAGGCTTTATGTGGAGTAGTTTGCTGGAGAAGCCCTTTATGGTTTCATCAAATTAAATTACATTACATACTGGCAATTTCATTCAAAGGCTTTACCCATTTTTATTTACTAAAGAAAGTATTGTAACCTTCCTAAATTACCAACTTTTTCTGTTTAAACAGTTTTATTATACATTGATAGAAAAATCTAAAAATAGTATAACCAAACGTTGTTGTAACAAGTTTGAGGTATATAATACCATTTTTACGATTATTCTAAAACATTATGACGTTATATTAAATATACTATTAAAATTGTAGGTTCATATTATTTAACAACACAACAACGTTGTTGTAGTGTTTTGAGGAAGGATGATTAATAAAGATAGCGACAATCAGCTGATTCTAATAAATGTTTTACTAAAATATTGAAAGTAGGCATTTTGGGCTAAAATTTTTATGTGCATAAGCATAACCAACCATGTACTTACATGTGTTATGTACTTTTCCTAGCCTTTATATATATATATATATAAATATCTTTTTTTAATGCAACTTCGTATAAAAAATAAGATTTTCATAAGTATTCAACTAGAGGTAAAAATAATTTATATATTCCATTGCATAAAACTGCAAAATTTGAAAATTCTGATTCATACAATGGGATAAAATTTTTTAACAAATTGACAAGCGAATATAAAAACTTGTCACTTTCTGTTTTTAAGAAAAAACTAAAGCAGTTGGTATTAAGTAGGGCTTACTATAGCATAGATGACTTTTTAAATGATAAAAATTTGTAGACTGAATTTATTTAAATATTGTTTTGTAGTCTGCTGTTTTCTTAAATAATTTATTATATATGTTGTAATTTAAGTTTATGTAAGAATGACTTGTATATCCACCATGGTGGCATTAATACGTTAAATAAATAAATTATCTTATCTTATCACATGCATGAATTTAAAATACATCACAGAACACCCACATCACAGCTTGTCAAACGTAGTAAGAGACATGTGTTTTTAAATATGGACACGCCCCCCAAACCACGCAGCTGAATTCGCCAGTTTTTAGACGTACGCGTACCGCCTATCTTTCTTCCTCCGAATACTTTTTCTTTCTTGTACGCAGTCCGTCACATTTCCACGTCTCTTCCTACCAGGCTCTGCTAGCCTCTCTGCGTGACAAAGAAAAACCGGATCGGTTAAAAGTTTGTTGTTGTAAATCAAACGACTGCACTCGTTTGTAAGTACCGAGAACACGTTTACTTTTTTGTTGTTGTATTCTATGCAATATATAGTGGTTGGCGCATATACAACTATTTATTGTTGTATACTATAACCTAATTACGTTATTAATTACGCTATTGTTCTCTTAGTGTACTAAGCGTAAGCGCTAGAATAGTATAATACAGTAGTTCCCAAAATCGAAAAAACTGCCATAAACAAAAAGTTCTTGGATACAAATGTATTTTATGGAATATGTACGCCTATCTGTCAGACGCGTTGGACATAGGCGACTTCACATTTTTTGTGTACACGATAACTCAAGAACGAAGTGGTATACTTTTTTACTAAGAAAGTGGACTAGGGGATATAACACGGCACTCCTAAAGCTTGAATAGTTTTGATACGAGGGTAGCTAAAGTCTGACCCTGAATCATGGTCTTTACAATTAAGAACTTTTGACAGTAAAACCCAAAAAATCATCGTGGCAAGAATATCATTAATTTTCAAATTGTATTAAATGATTTTTAAAGAATTTTCCATGTCGATTCTAAATCTGCTTTAAGCAAAGCTTAGTTTTTAGCGGTTTAAAAAAAATACATTTAAATATTTTTAAATATTTTTTTATTATTTTTTAAATGCGTATAGGTAAATTATTAGAATACATTCAATTCTTTATTTAGGCTTTAAGAAGAGTAGGATACTCGTTGTTTTATGCCTTGTAAACAAGACCTAAAAAACGTTTTATTAACTAAAAATTATGTTAAAAATATTACTTTATACGCGATTATACTAAATTACATTTTTCTCTGTACACATTGTTTTTAGATATCTTTATTTTCTTTTTGAAAAATCTGTTCAATAGTCTGCGTAAATTGAGTTATGACTCATCAACGTTGAAAATAAATACATAAACATAGGCTTAAGGAAAAATTTTGCCGAATTATGAGGGGAATTTTTATAAAGGTCACTAAATCGAAACATTTGTTACACACAACAATATTAACTATACATATTAACTATACATATGTATATATATATATATATATATATCGGTAACTTTCAAAGAAAAAATCTACATTCGATTTTTATCTTTTAAGAATGCAAAAATTTTCAATTTTTATTTATCAATAACTTTTTTTCCCACCTTACTCGTTTAAATTAAATCATTAAAAAAAATCAACATAAAAAAAATAAAAATGTAAATATTTAAAACCTCGCGTCAACGCTAGAGTCGAAGGGGCGCCTATGTATCAAAATTTAAGTGTTAAAAATGTTTGAGGATTTTTGTTTTGGTAGAGAAGAGTAGCTGTTAATATTCTAAATTCTTTGTAATCATTTCAGTCAATTATCGTGTAAAACACCTATAGGGTAAAACCCCCAATCGTTGGCACTCCGCTAATTATTGGCACTGGAGTGATATTTTCTTTTATATAAAAAAAATCTCCATTGGTACCTTAATCTAACTATATTTTTTACGAAGTGGCAATATTTCTAAATATTATACTTTAAATGCGATTAACATATTTTTTCCCCCCTGGGCACTAGAGTCTTAGAAGTTTCGTGTGAACGAACTACGTAAGTGTGAATTTTTAAAGTTTGTGCTAAGGAAGTGCTTTAAATAGAAGGTTAGTAAAAGACGTTTATTGATGGACTTACTATTTTTTCTCGATAATTTTAGTAAGTATATGCATTCTACTTATTAATTAGCCTTAAAAACTTTATTTTTCTTTACATTTTTATTTAATTTCGACGGTGCCAACAATTGGTATACAAAACTAAACTAAATTCTAATTATTGGCACAGGTGCACATAATTAGCTTCTTTAGTAAAAATCCTATTCCAATTATTGGCAACCAGTTAAAATGCTAAATTAATAGAATAAATTAAATTAAATAGATTTATTACTTGTACGGTGTAAATATACATACGTATTGCCACATCTTATATAAGATAAAACCAAATCCATATTTTAAAGCGGGTGGGCTATTATACAAAAGATACAGTTTTTTCCAAAAACCTATTTCAAATAAATGAGTTCTAAACAGCGTTTAATGAAAAACTTACAGTTTTTCCTCAATAAATATGTGCGTATATACATTTTACACTTAATTTTGTCTATAAACTTAATTTTTCTTTAGAATTTTATTTTTTATCACGGTGCCCATAATAGGCGTCCAAATTATATTAAATTCCTATTATTGGCACAGGTTTATTGTATGCAAAACTTGCGCATCAAAATTAGTCTTGAAACCTAATAATTCTTTTAGATAAGTGTACCTAGGTAACTAGGCATTATTTTATGGATACAAATTAGTATTAGGTAACTAATATTTTAATTTAGAGATATTAATTTAGAGATATTTAAAATTTTGTAATTCTAAAATAAATTTGAGTTTTTGTTTACAGCCTTTAGTTAATATGTATAAAACTGCAATATTCCAATTTAAATATTTTATTTTGATACTAAAATGTTTATTATTCAACAAAAAGTAGGTACTCAGTAATTTTTTTCCGTTGCTTCAAAGCAAAAATTAGGTGCCAATAATAGGAAAATCTGGATGCCAATTATTAGCAAAAAGGTGCCAATAATACGAAATTGTGTATTCTTGTAATTAATTAAAAAAATTCTTTAATATTATAAAGATCTCAGTTTAAATTTTATATAATATATAAAATAGAATAACTACTAAATGATGTAAAATATTTTATTCTTGATAACATGAAATATTTAATAAGTTATAATGAAATATACGTGAAAAATTTCTTAAAGTGCCAATAATTGGGGGTTTTACCCTACTATTAGGTCCGAGAAAGACTTTAAACAATAAACTAAACTAAACTAAACTATGTGAGTACCGTAAATTCGCCGATTACTGTTCATAACACATCCAAAATGAAAGATAACCAAAAACACTTTGCAACAAAGAAAAATGTAATTTAGTTAAAATGTTAAAATTAAATTAAAAGTCTTTCTAAAAAAGCATGAAAGAACAAGTATCCCACTTTAAGCCTAAATAATTTTAAACCATAAAGAAGGAAAGAGAACCATTAGTCCAGCCTGCGCAAGATTATTTTGTGACAGAACGGGGCAGCGAAATGACGTAGGGCAACATTTCAGACCTTGCGCAGTACGCATCTCTATCAGCTGTGAAATGCTGGCGGTCGTAAAACAATTCATCACCCCAGTATTCATTTGTCTTATCTCCAAAAATCCCCTAGTAAAAATCTTAAAAAGTCCAAAAATAGAGATATGGCAAACCAATACTGGGGTGACGAATTATTAGTAGTTTGTTTATACTGTCAGTACTGTCAGATGGTCGTTTGTTACTGTTCATTTTTCGACTTCTACTGTGTTTTAATTGTTTTTTTTTTTGCTGCATTTGTTTATAACTTTAAACCTAACCTGTATTGTTGCTTTATGAAGAGCAAAGGGTCAATCCCTGGTGTACTCAAAGTAGGTGTACAAAATCCCGAAAAATTCTTATAAAATCATTTTAAAAAACTATTTCGATGTTTCTTCGTAGATATTTATTTTTTTTTGTTGAATTTTTTACAATTTTTATTTGACACACAAAACTAAGGTTAAAAATACTCGTCAAAAACAACAATAGTAGTGCGCATGTGCAAGTTTGTCTCAGATGCGCTAGGCACATTTATCACAGTATTCCTCAACGGCTTTGGAGGTCTTTCCTTGTCTATGTTTTAAACGCATTTAAAAAATACTAAATACTAAACTTCTAAGAATGGAGCTTTGCTGCTCAAAAACATATTTAGAAACAACATGAAAAATAGTATAAAAATAAACAGAATTTGAAAATTAATTATGTTCTTGAATTGGTCTCCTTAGAAGAATATTTAATATTATTTACCAAGAACGAGTTGTTAGGATTTCACTGTTAATAGTTTTTTAATGTCAAGAGCATCCTCTACCAAGATCCATGGTCAGACTTTAGCTACATTCTTATCAACAGTTCTCCCGCTTTAGAAGTGCCGTGATAATTAGACTTTATTGTAAAAATGTTGTTTTGTAGTAGCTTTTAATTTGAGGTATTTAATTTTAAAATAAAGAAAGAACAAAATCAATGCATCAATTTTAAGCCTCTATTGTTATGAGCACTTTTTTGTTTCTTGCCTACTTTTCTCTCGCTGTTTCTTTTGTTTGAAGTTTAAATAAGGATTTTATGTGTTAACTTCCAGACAACAATCAAAATAATGACTTTTGAACGGGAAAAATGGAAATGGAAAAGAAATCACGATATTTAAATCGTTCCGCCTTTTTTTTCCGCGTTTATTAAAAAATAGTGGAACTCGAAAGTTTTTATTTATATTCTGTTTTTTATTTTCGTCGTGATATATTGTGTTAAAGTTTGTTGGGTCTTAGGGTTACGTTTATTAAAACAAGTTTCATTTGGGATTTTTTCGAAAAAATGTATTCAAAACTTTTCAAGGATTTCACAGGTCATTCTGAAAAAGCATTTCGCAGGTCATTCAGAATAGTATATTCTACGACTAGTATGGAATAGACAATATTCCGTGCGAGCGGAACGTTTGTCATACGAGCCGGTAGGCGAGTATGACGGTCCCGCGAGCGCGGAATGACTATTCCATACGTGTTGTAGACTATCCTTTTTCTTCGACTGCAAATATGAAACACTGTAAGGCTTTAAACTGCGAACAAGGTTAAAAACAATGTTTTTTGTGACTCGTAATTGTAAATGCAACAAAACACATATTTTTAAATAAAGCAATTAATGTTATTTAACAATTTTATCAAATCAGTACTTAAAAAAGATTTTTATTTAATTTTAGTACATATTTACAAATTATAATGCAAAAATTGAAGGTTATGTCAGATTGTTGTGACAGATATCAGGTTTAAATATTTAACAATAGATGGAGCAGTTTTAATTTGAACTAAATTGATAAAAAAATGGTCAATATTAAGAAAAACTAATAAACTTTATGTAATTTTAACGCAAAACTTTAAATTTCATTAAATTATTCAATATTTCATGGTAAAATACATATATTTTTGCTAATTTTGCTACAGTTTTCTTTACTTTTATAAACAAGAGATGGCTCTACATGTGCTCATTCTAACACTTGATACGGAATATTCATACCGTATCTAGAGCTAGAATGGATTCATTCTGTGTTTGAAAAGTGTGTGTATTTGCTTACATTCTAAAGCAGTCGTAGAAAAAAGTATTTTACATGTTATTCTAAATTAAACATTAAAGAAATGTTTTTCTTACAAACATAATCGGTTTTATACAGTTGGTTTAAAAACAAATGGAAAAGTGGGGTTATAAAAAAATTGTTACATTGTAAATTTTGTTTTTTCTGTTTAACAAAAATATGTGTACTTGTCATTTATATGTCATTAAAAAGTTAAAGTCTCAATATTGAAGTATCTTATTTTTTAAATGTTAAACAGACATAACCCATTTACATAATCCACAGTTACACTACTAAATTTTATGAAAAACATGAACCGTACTTATACATTTTTTTTTAAATCAAGTGAATATGGCTATCACACCAAGGGCTTTTAACAGTATCTTCCGAAAACCATCATCTGTTGCGATTTTGCTGTTGACGGTTATGAATAGATTAGACCAGCTTCTACCAACATTTATTTATTTATTTTATGTATTTATTTATTTATTGAAGAAAAATATACAAATTAAAATACCTTACATTACATTGTTTCATTATAACAAAACAAAATTTAGTATAAAAATTATACATTTTAAACTTGAAAGTTTGTGCACTGCACTGCAGTTAATTAATAAACATTAACACAAAGCACAATTTTTTATCTTTACAAAATTATTATGCATTTTTTATAATACTGTAAGTTTAATTTGGCCATTTTTTAAAACTTAAACGATAGTTACTATTTATATTTGTATATTGATAATAATAAAAATGAAATATAGTTATTTCAGAATAACAGCATGTCTAACCCTACTTTTTAAAAATGACAAATAATTCATATGTCACGATTTACGCAACTATAATTTTAAATATTGGGTATTCCGCAAGGCTCTTTGCTGTAGCTGGATTTAATGGCCGTGATGGTACATAAAAAACACAATTGTGATAATTTGCAATACTTATTTTTTTATTTTATCATTGGTCGACACCACATGCATGATCCAGGGAAAAGGGAAGTGATAAGCGGCTTAGTTGCGGGTTAGTTACGTTAAGTTAGAATTTCAAAAGGAACGTCAAATGGAGTAAGGTAGCTTACTAAAAGGTAAGTTCTCAGTTGAATGAAACGTAGCTTAAACTATTAATAATAATAATAATAATAATAATAATAATAATAATAATAATAATAATAATAATGCTCCAGCTGATATTGAGTCCGTGGTGGAGAATGATAGATGCCGCATATATTGGAACTATTCATTCTCCACCCTAAGGCAAATACAAGCCAATAAGCCAGATATTGTCCTCCTCGACCACAATGCCAAAACAATGTTTGTTATTGAGTTCTCGGCCCCAGCCGAAAGAAACATTGTTTTGAAGGAGGAGGACAAGCGGACAAAATATCAGGATCTTCTTTTTCAACTCCGCACACTGTATCCAGACCACTCTATAAAACTGGTGGTGCTTATTGTTGGATCCCTTGGTGGTATAAATGACAGCTTTCTCTCTAACCTCAAAACCATACCGGCATGTCGCGACTCAGCCGAAATTCTGGCTGGTCGCATGCAGAAAGCAGTAATCCTTGGGTCTCTCAATTTACTCAGAGCACACGATAACCGGTCACGGTATAGGCTTACTCCACGGACGTGGAGAGCAGTTGCCGCAATTTCCCCGCACGTCGCCTCGGTCATCGGAGGACGAGGTGGACCTGTCGGGTTTTATTTCAAATAATAATAATAATAATAATAATAATAATAATAATAATAATAATAATAATAATAATAATAATAATAATAATAATAATAATAATAATAAAGGTCCTTATAATTGGTTCCCTTGGTGGTACGAGGCAAACATTTCTCTCTGCACTTAAGACCATACCGGCATGCTCCAAAAAAGCAGAACTCTTATCCGGAAATATGCAGAAGGCCATTATTCTGGGATCATTAAATATACTCAGAGCGCACGAAAATCGGACCCAATAAGTACTAACCTCACGGTGTGTGGAGTAGTTATTGGTTTTTGCTGGCTCGTCTGCTCGTAACGTCGGAGATACGGACAGGGCCTGACCAGCGTATGCTTTGCATTAAAAAAAAAAAAATAATAATAACAATACATTTATTAAACCACTAAAAAGATTTACAATAGAAAAAAAAATTACAATTTTATGTAAGTTCAAAGGACCAGATTAAGATTTGCATCTAATTCTTCCTCTGGCCCCAAAATAGAGATGACAATTTTGTAAAGGGATCATTAAACTAAAAAAATAATAAAAATATTTAGCAACTAAACTAACTAAAAAATTAACCAATGAAATGAAATGTGTCAAATAAAGCTGACATTTCATTGGTCAAATATTAATTTAGTTTATTGTTGTTAACCATCCATAATTCAACTCTTCTCATAGTCAGAGTGACCATTTTTATTTTATTATTTTCTCCCTGCTGTATTTTATATATGTCTTAAAATATTATCAAATAAAGCTATGTGGTGGTAGAAGCTCCGAAAACTGGCAATGAGCTACCAAAAATCAATTTTTAACTTTCCGAGTCATATACATTACATTTATTATATTCTGAGGTCAAGGGGTAAGAACAGTCTTTAAAAAGTGTCTTTGCCATATGGGATACTCAAGTTTTTAAAGAAATGAGAATTTATGAAATGATATTTTGATTAAATGGAAATTCTTTCGACTCTATAGTATTGTCAAATGAACTTTTTAAAGTGTGTTTTTACACTTGGCCTGCTGAATACTTGTGTAAAACTGTGAAAATAGACTAATCTAATATAAGTATTAAGTTTAATGTATCTGACTCTGTAAGTTAAAAATATATTTTTCGTATACCCCATTTTAGTACCTTTTTGGGGCTTCTCACATCCAAAGGAACCCGATCCGGGACCTGGCGATTTGCAAATAGTTTAATTTGAATGTACTTTAAAACATATATAAAATATAGCTGGGAAAAAATAATGAAATAAAAATGGTCACCAGATCTTAGAATATCAAGGTTAACATCTCACTTTACTTACTGTACCGAAAAGAACTGTATTAACTAGTTTCTAGACATATTGTAATACAATATTGCTGTGTCGTGCAGGTATTTTAAGATCTTCGTGGCTAAAATTGAGTTTTAAAGTTTTAGTTCAAACTTCTGCCTGACAGTGTCATAGATGCAATTCGAAGTGGTAAACCTATCTTAGACTTACAATACTTTTAAACTTTTATTAGTAAAAAAAGTAATTCAACTTTGTCCAATATACACAACTTTTAACAGAAATACTAAATTTATATCTAAGTGAAGTAAAGAATAAAAACAAACCAAGAATTTAATTTGTATTACTTGTTTTGTTCTTTTTTTTTTTTCGTTTTTAAACTAATAATAAAACAGGGTTTTAAAATTAAGATTGTTTTATGAAATACATAATACATGTCATGTTAAAGAACTTTATATTTTAAGGAAAGATATTATATCTGACAAAGGTGGCGTCTGAGACTCCTTAGTTCTCCCGTATTCAAATGTGGGTTTTAGTAACGAAATATGTTCCGTGCGGTCCAAAAGTCAACCCCCCCTCTTAACTTTTGAACGAACTGAGATATCAACTTAACGTTTGTAACTCATAAATAAGACAACAGCATAAATTTGATATTTTCAAACTTTTCTATCCAAATGTGAGCTGGGAAGCATGGGAGGACATTTTTTTAAATGGACAGGGGGTCATGTAATTGTAAATTTTAATTTATATCCATTAAAATTAGTTTAAAAGTATAATTTACATTTTTGCAACTTCAACAATTTTTGAAAAATAGATGATTTCATTTTTTTAAAGAAATTTTTACGAAAATACCCATTTTCAACCCTATATTAAACCCCTAAAAAAATGTATAAAAAAAATAAAAATATATTTTCTTAGAGAATTTCATAAGCTTTAAAATGATGTATCACACGACCCCCTTTTTTTCAAGGTATATATTGCGTACAAGTGGACTATATACCTTTAAATTCCTAAAAATTTTGGCCTGCGGCGTAGAGGTTGGAATTGAAAATACCTGCGGCACTAGGGTTTTCTCGCATTTTTGTGAAATTTAAATAATACAAATTAAAATAGATCAAGTTCGTAAAACTTTTCGCCTGTTGCACTAGGGCTTTTTTTATTAAGGATTGTAAAACTCAAGCTTTTTTGAATTTTTGTGTTTAAAATAATAAATTTGTTTAAAAATTAAAATAGACCATCAAGCTTGTAAAAATCTTCGCCTGTGACACTGAGACCTTCTACGTTTTTTTTTGCTTTATGTGAGACTGTATAACTTAAGCGTAAAAAAATTCTCCTGCGACGCTAGAGTATTATAGATTCATTTTGATCTGATTAGTCAAGAAACTAAAAATGCAAGGTTTTGATTGGCCTATATATTTTTTGTGAAATAGTCATTGTTATTATATCATGTACATATAACCTTAACTTCTATCTTGAACTAAATGGAATGAAAATGAAATGAAAATGGAATGAAAATTAATGCAACTGGATTATTAGCCGAGCATATGATTCGACGAAGTTCCTGGAAATAAACGTACTATACGGTTAAATTCGCCATTGATACAATTATCTTTCATTTAATTACTAGAATCTGCTCACGCACCGCGGTGTGTATCTGAAAGCACGTGCCATTTTCAGACGAATGCTTTTACATGGCCATATGGATTAAATCCGGAAAATTTGGAATACTGGGAAAACACTAATAGTCCGGGAGCCCACGCCTAGTAGAATTTTTTTTATTACCTCACCGTTGAGACTTTTATACTAAGAGCTGGCGGCCTCGAGGTACTATGATAGTACCTCCGGCTGGAATTTTGTTAGGTGGTTGGGAGGAGCATTAGGAAGTGTCATCTGGAAGGATTTTGCTCAAAACCGGTACAAAGGACACTTCAGACGACTCAAACATGCAAAAAAATCCTAAAAAAAAATGATCTTACCTGAAAATTTACATGTTACCTGTTTGAAGGTCGCATAAGATGTATGTAAATCGTCAGACGGCTAGGTCGGTTCCAAAGATGCCCTCAGGGTTGTAATTTTATTGTCGATTTTTTTTTTGTTACCTCCGTCTGACTTTTTAACATATTACCTCAGACACCATTCTGAGCACATACTATAATCGTCAGACGAAAAAAAAAAAGTCCCTCTGCAGTGCACAGTGGTCCCAAAAAAAAAAGTGACAAAAGTCTGCTTTTTTGCATAGGGTCATTTTTTGCACCGCTGATAATAATAAAATAGTGTAAAAATTTAAAAATAAAGTTTACGCCATTTGGGTGGTTCAATTTTTTTTAAAAATGTCCTGTTTAGCTGAAATTCGGCATAAAGGCTTCTTTTGGTAACAATAATACGGATCAATACCCCAAAAATTTAAAATTCAAAGTGGCGGAATAAATATGGCCGATTTCTTTTTAAAATTTTGCCAATAGAAAATAAGGTACAAAACAAACAAAAATTGAGAGATTCAACCCAATCTTTTATGGATTATTTTCCTTGTATACACTATTAATTACTGTAAAAATTTCATAATTTCTACTGGCTCATTTTTTATTTTATTTAATTTTGAAAAAAAAAATATTTAAAAATTAGCAAAATATGAGTAATTTTTTTATTCTATTCATATATTAAACAAAATTACACTAAAATAATTACAGATTTATAAAGAAAAACTATTTAATCCCATAAATAATTTATTTTGAATAATTAAGAAAGAAAAATCGTATTAGAAAATTAAAAAAACATCCAAATTGGTCCCAGAAAAAAGTGACAAAAGTCAGTTTTTTGGGTAGGGCTATTTTTGCACAGCTGTATAGAAAAAAAATAATGTAAAATCTGAAAAAAAAATCTCTTTATTAGGGTCGTTCAAATTTATTCAAAAGTCGATTTAGCTGAAATTTGGTATCAGGGTTTCCTTTGGCAATCTAAATGCGGATCAATACACAAAAACTTAAAATTCAAAATTGCGGAATAAAAATGGCCGATTAATTTTTTTAATTTTGCCAAAATTTACGAAAATATGGCACAAAACAAACAAAATAACCCATAACAGAATGGGTTGAATCCCTCAATTTTAAGGTTTTGGTTTGGACTTTGGACTTTGGACTTTGCCAAAGGAAACCTTAATACAAAATTTCAGCTAAATCGGACTTTTGAAAAAAATTTGAACCTCCCAAATGACTCGAATTTTTTATTCAGATTCTTAATTATTTTTATAGCCCTAGGCAAAAAAAACTGACATTTGTCATTTTTTTTTCTGGGACCAATTTGGATGTTTTTTTTTCTATTACCTAGAAATTTTCTTTCTTAAATATTCAAAATAAATTGTGTATGGGACTAAATAGTTTTTCTTCGTAAATCTGTAATTATTTTAGGGTAATTTTTTTTAATATATGAATAGAATAGAAAAATTACTCATGATTTGCCTATTTTTAAATATTTTTTTTTTCAAAAATAAATAAAAAAAAAACGAGTCTGTAGAAAATCATGGAAGTTTTACAATAATTAGTAGTTTATATAAGGAAAATAACCAATAAAAGATTGGGTTTGGACTTATCTCTCAATTTGTGTTTGTTTTGTGTCTTATTTTTGTTTGTCAAATTTTTAAAAAGAAATCGGCCATATTTATTCCGCCATTTTGAATTTTAAGTTTTTGAGTATTGGTCCGTATTAATATTACCAAAAGAAGCCTTTAGGCCATATTTCAGCTAAACCAGACATTTTTCAAAAATTTTGAACCACCCTAACGTTCCCAGTTCAAGTATTACGTAACGCAAATTGTACCTAAATTCATACACTTCATACCCTCGCGTTATTTAAGGCTGTAGGGATTTCATATACCCCCCTAACACACCCCCTATTTGAGTGGGTAACCAAATTATAAAATGTCTATAATCTATAATAACGCGAGAACCGAGGTATGAAGTGTATGAATTTTGCTACAATTTGCGTTACGTAATACTTGAACGTTCCGAGTGTCGGATTTTTTTTTTAATTTTCACTATTTTTTTTTTTTTTTCGTAATGAGGAGTAAAAAAAGTGCCCTATGGAAAAAACCACACTTTTGTCACTTTTTTTTCTGGGACCAATGTGCACTGCAGAGGACTTGGCACTGGTATATTCGTCTGACGATTGTAATATGTGCTCAGAATGGTCTCTGAGGTAATATGTGAAAGGTCAGACGGAGGTATCCAAAAAATTCGACAATAAAATTACAAGTTTAAGGGCGTCTAAAACCCCTTTTAAACAGACCTAGCCGTACGACGATTTACATACATCATCTGTGACCTTCAAACAGAAAAGGCAAATTTTCAGCCGAAGGTACGATCATTTTTTTTTTCAGGATTTTTTTCCATGTTTAAGTCGTCTGTCGTGTCCTTTGTACCGGTTTTGAGCAAAACCCTAGCTCCCCACAACCACCTCACAAAATTCCAGCCGGAGTACCTCGCGGCCGCCAGCTCTTAGTCTATTTGTATATGGGTTCTTTATGTCCAGTCAAACAACTTCTTACATAAGAAAATTCTCGGTAGCGGGGCGTTTTTTTTTTGATCAACCCTTAACTTTAGACGTCCCACAACGGTATTGCATGTTTTTTTTTTGTAAATGAGCACTAAACCATATACGGTGACACTAAAAAAAATATTAAACTTGAAATTTTTAACACATTTAACAAAATATGTAATTTTTCAGTAAATGCAAGCCCGTTTGTATTGAAATTTGCCGTATTAACATGTTAATTAACATAACATGTTATATTATCGCTTGGGTAGTAAATAACTTAAAATAATTTTGTTTTTAATATTTTTTTCGATAAATAAAAAAAGTATATATGAATTAAAATTTTCAACAAGAAAATGTTTTTTAAGTTTTGGGCTCTGACTTCCTCTGACATTACTTATATATAAAAGCATTGATTAAAGAAGAGTATTATCACTGATAAAAGTAATTGAATTTAGATTCCTAACTGGTTGTTTTAATATCAGGGGTCGAAAATCGCCGGAAGTATTTTTTTTTGCAATTTAAAAATTTGCGCACCGTTGTGTATACTATACACGGTGTATTTGAAATAGGGTAGGAAATTTTAACAGATGATTTTACATCATAAAATATGACAAAAAGTTCCTATAAACATATGTCTAAAAATGCGTCATAAGGGAGCTACGCCCCTTTGAAAGTGGCTAAAAAAATCGGTTTTTATTTAATAACTCAGGAACCCTTTGAGATATATCAACGAGGTTTTGCACATCAACTAATACTACCAAGGCCCGTTTTTATGTGTTATTTTCATGTACTTATTTCAACCAGGGGTGTGCGAAACGGGTGGGGCTTATCAGTTTTATGTCCCAAACTTTTTTCTGTGTAACTTTTTTGCAATTTTATTTTTAAAATATGATTTCTCAGGTCAAAATACATAAAAAAGGTACTCTTGTTGTAATACTGTAGGATTAACCGTTTTCGAGAAAAATTCATTTGAAGGTGAAATTCCACGGTTCGAGGACGAAAAATTATATACTAAAATGTTGAAAACCAAAATTTTAATGATGCAGGGCGAATGTACATTAAAAACTAAGAAAAAAACCTCATATACAGGTACTTCCAAAAATCAATCCTAATGGAGCTATGGTCTCCTAAATATGCACCATTTTTAAAGGGCTATGGTAGGTTTAAAAGCGTTTTTTCGACCTACATGTATGGAAACTTTTTTTCTTAGTTTTTGATGTAGAATAACATTGCATCATTAAAATTTTGGTTTTCGACATTTTAGTATTTAATTTTTCGTCCTCGAACGGTGAAATTTCACCTTCAAATGAACTTTTCTCGAAAACGGTTAATCCTACAGTATTACAACAAGAGTACCTTTTTTATGTATTTTGACCTGAGAAATCATATTTTATAAATAAAATTGCAAAAAAGTTACACAGAAAAAAGTTTGGAACAAAAAACTAATAAGGCCCCCCCGTTTCGCACACCCCTGGTTTAAATAAGTACGAGAAAATGACATACAAAGATGGGCCTTATTAGGATTAATTCACGTGCAAAACCTCGTTAATATATCTCAGAGGGTTCCTGAGTTATTAAATAAAAACCGATTTTTTTAGCGAATTTCAAAGGGGCGTAGCTCCCTTATGACGCATTTTTAGACATATGTTTATAGGAACTTTTTGTCATATTTTATTATGTAGAATCACCTGTTAAAATTTCCTACCCTATTTCAAATACACCCTGTAGACACCTAAGACTTTGACCTCGAATCAATTTATTTCTAGGCAAACTTTAGCTTAATTTATCGTTGTCACAATTTTCCTGGACAGATAGACCGACAGAAAGATTTTTGTTTACAAAAATCATCTTTTTTTGGATATAAAACGTCGAGAAACGTAAAAAATCAACAAATAAATTTTAAATTATTTTTACTAAAGCAAGACTTTCCTTGGGGGAAAGAAATTGACACTGTATAAATAGTAGTTTACTTTAATTAATTAAAATTTATTATATTTAATTAATTTCAATGCAAAAAAAAGATAAATAAAAGCTTTAACAGATTTTTTAAGAAATACTGGGATACCCTGTATAGTATTTTTTTGTTTGGACTTTTACAAAAAATTGCCTATTTGGAAAAATACTTCTTTCAAGAATTAACTTTATAAAAAAAATGATTAAAAACACTTTTTTCCCGTTTGAACACATAGTGCGTCGTAGGAGTAAGGTTTGTCAAAATAACAGTCTAACTGTCGTCTAGCTACGTACAAAATCCATAGATCGCATATAATGGTTATGCTATAGTTAAAAAAAAATAACAAATCTAAATCAAACTGACTTCATGTGTCAATGTTTCTATTTTTTGCAACGAATCTAGGTATAGTATAATATATTAAACTAAAAAAATTAAAAAAAAAAATTTTTATAATATTTTTTATAAAATGTTTAGATTTATTTTTTTTTAATTTTATGTATTATATATGTATGTGAGTTTTGCAATTGATGACTTACCTCTGCTCTAGACTCTAACCTCTCATATTTTGTCATAGCCAAGGCAAAGACAGAACTTATCAAATAATTCCGTGGAACCTTACCTTAACATAATTTCTTTTATTTTTTTGCAAAAACAATTTATAATTAGAATAAGAATAATAAGAAGAATAATTTTTATTAACCAATTTTGGTACAAAGTACATTTGGCAGGTCAGATTAAAATATATGTATGTAACCATGACTGCAAGAAAAAAAATCAAAACTAAAAAAAAAACACAAAAAAAACTTGCAATCAGGGTTTTGTAAAACAATAAAAAGACAAAAAAAATAAAAGTAGGTACAAAAAAATTTAAATAAATAGAGATAAAATAAAATAAATAAATATAAGCTTAAATATTACACATTTAAAAAAAAACATTAAATAAATAAATAGTTATACCTAGTACTAAATTTAAAATAAATAAATAAATAAATTGCTATAAAAAATTACAGATTGAAATTACAGTTTGGAAATTCATTTATATCGTAAATACAATTTGTAATCAAAATATTTTTAATTTTTTGCTTGAAAATATTAAAATTTGAAATTCATCTTAAATCAAGAGGCAATGCATTATAAAAAGTGATACAACGATACAGTGGTGAATTCTTAAATTTCTCGGTCTTGTGAGTTGGTACCATGCCTAGTGTCATGTTCATATATTTGTGAATTAGTCTCAAACAGTGAGATATTTTGCTTTGTAAATAAAATACATTTAAAAATAAAAACAGACGGCACAGTTAAAATATTATAGTTTTTAAAAATTTATTTACAAGATTCTCTGTAGCCAAGGCCAAAAATTAGTCGCAGTAACCTTTTTTGTGATATAAACACTCTTAACATGGAAGAATAACTCCCCCAAAACATTATATTAAAATTTATATGGCAGTAGGCTAAAGAGTAGTATACATCAAGAAGTATTTTGTTCCAAGGATATATCACCTGGCAAAGAAAATGTGTTGGGTAAAGGTTTTCTATTATAAAAATTTATGCCAACTGTTTTACTCTTATTGAGAATCAATTTGTTTTTAGAGCACCATAAACTTAACTCTTTAATAGTGGATATAATTAATCTAGCCAACTCATTCAGGTCCTTTGCATATAAAATTATGGTAGTATCATCAGCAAATACAATCAAGATACATTCGTGATGAAAAAATTCAGATCATTAATAAATATTAAAAAAAGTAACGGTCCTAAAATTAAACCTTGTGGTACACCTATATCAACTTTATGAGTATCTGACTTGGAATTGCCAACAGAAACCATAAAAGACCTGTCCTTCATATAAGACCTTATCCAGCATAGCATATTTTCTGGTATGCCCATAGAACGCATTTTTTGAACTAGGAAATCGGGATCAACCGAATCGAAGGCCTTTGATAGGTCGAAAAGTAAGGAAATTACGTAATACCCTGAGTCTAGTTTGGTGTACACACAATTTAAAAATTGATAAGAGGCTGTCTCAACCGACCTTCCTGAGCGAAAACCATGTTGAGAATCTGCCAATATCCGGTTATTTTCCAGAAATTTTACTAACCTATTGAAAACTATTTTTTCAAAAACCTTCGACAAAGAACATAATAATGAGATCTGTCTGTAATTTTCAATATTCTCTTTAGAACCCTTTTTATGTAGAGGTATTACTAAAGCCGTTTTAAAAATTTCGGGAAAAATACCTTGGCGTAGTGATTTATTTACTAAATGAACAAAAGGTTCCACTATCTTATCCAATATATTTGAAAGGGTAGAGATAGACATCTGTTCCACATGAAAGTTTGCTTTTTATACTTTTAAAAGCATTTGTGGCTTCTAAAATTTTGACTGGACTTACATTTAAATTTGTTTTTACATCATATGTGACATAAGTGCAGTTTTTTTAAATATCATTAGCAAAATGGTTTGACAAATGATCTTTTACTACACTAGAAAAATAGTCTGCAAATTTATTTGCTACATCTATGTTTTCTGTAATATGAGAGCCACAGTCAAGTTTTAAGTGTATATCTTCCTTTTTGGAAGTTCTGCCAAGGTTTGTGTTGATTAATTTCCAAGTTTCTTTGGTTTTGTTTTGGGATTTATTTATTTTATTTTCAAAAAAGAGTTGTTTACATAATTTAACATTTTGTTTATGTATTTTTCTTCTATTATTATACTGTTCTTTTAAATTATTACATCTAAAGTTTGTAAAAAAAATGTTAGTGACATATCGGATAGAAAAAAAAATAGAAAAAAGTCAACCTTAGTTTGGATTTGAACCAGTATCCCCACGGTCGCCGGTCTGGCGCTCTACCACCTTAGCTACGAAGACTTGACTTCGAAAACTTATAAGATTTGTTTATTTTATTTTAACATAAATGATAATTTCAGTCTTCAGGGAAATTATTTATGTCAGCTGATCTTAATATTTTCCACTATGTCATACCCGTAACCTTTTATAGTCTATAAGTGCAACCAACAATTTTATTTTATATATTAAGTCTATTTATCATTATATTGTAAACTTGTATACTCGTACAAACTTACCCCCAATTTAACAACACTTGTAAGTTTTAAGCTTAATCAATGTCTTGGTTAGCAAGATTTATTTTACGTGTAATCAAAAACGTACTACGTATAGAGTGATCCACTAAAATTAATTAAAAATACATTCCAAAATATTCCTTTTAAGGAATCTGAATAGTATATTCTATAACTAGTATGGAATAGACAATATTCCGCGCGAGCGGAAAATTTGTCATACGAGCCGGCAGGCGAGTATGACGGTCCCGCGAGAGCGGAATGACTATTCCATACGTGTTGTCGACTATACTTTTTCTTCGACTGCAAATATGAAACACTGTATGGCTTTAAACTGCGGACAAGGTTAAAAACAATGTTTTTTGTGACTCGACATTGTAAATGGTACAAAACACATATTTTTAAATAAAGCAATTAATGTTATTTCATAATTTTATCAAATGAGTACCTTAAAAAGATTTTTATTTAATTTTAGCACATATTTTCAAATTATAATGCAAAAATTGAAGGTTATGTCAGATTGTTGTGACAGATATCAGGTTTAAATATTTAACAATAGATAGAGCAGTTTTAATTTTTTGAACTATATTGATAAAGAACTGGTCAAATATTAGGAAAAACTAAAAAACTTTATGTAATTTTAACGCAAAACTTTAAATTGCATTAAATTATTCAATGTTTCATGGTAATATATATATATATATATATATATATATATATATATATATATATATATATATATATATATATATATATATATATTTGCTAATTTTGCTACAGTTTTCTTTACTTTTATAGACAAGGCACTACATGTGCTCATTCTAACACTTGATACGGAATATTCATACCATATCTAGAGCTAGAATGGATTCATTCTGTGTTTGAAAAGTGTGTGTATTTGCTTACATTCTAAAGCAGTCGTAGAAAAAGTATATTCTATAAAAATCTGGTTT